>NW_021027595.1:543199-611423 GCF_004153795.1 Camellia sinensis | reverse complement strand
CGACCCTGTTTTCTTCTAGTGCCAAAGGTATTAGACCGGTCGCATTGTGTTTGGTCGGCCGGCCACTGATTTGGTCAATTGGCCACTTTTTTTGGCCGAGACCTTTTCTTGAGGGGGTTTGAACCTTTTGAACCCTTGTTTTAGCTTCTTGGGAAGCTTGAACCTTTCGAACCCCTTGGTTTTAGCTTCTTGAGGAAGCTTTGAACCCTTTGGAACCTTGTTCTAGCTCTCCAAGAAGCTTGAACCTTTGCTCCAAGCTTCTAAGAGAAGAGCTTAACCGTTTTTAGCTTCTTGAAGAAGGCTTCCCCTTTGCTCCGAGCTTTCTAAGAGAAGCTTGGACCTTTCTTACTTCTTGAGGAAGTTTACCCTTTTGCTTCTCAGCTTTCTTCAAGAAAGCACCCTTTTTTGCTTTAGCTTCTAAAGCGAGTGCCCTCTTGCTCCAAGCTTCTAAGGAACTTGGACCTTTCTTCCTCTATAAAAGAAGAGCTCCTCTCCATTGCAAGGTGAAAAAAAAATGGTCTAAGGCACAAGATTGTATCTCTCTCTATCTACAAATTTTGAGCTCCAAAAGTGTTGGTTCTTGACCCCTTCACCACACACCTCATAGCCACACACCTCCACCACTCAATCTAAGTCCTTGGGAGGCCATTTTCAGAGGTTGAAGGTCTGATTTTTTGGTCTCAAAGCTCTGGTTTTGCTGAACTACAAGGGTAACACACTTTATCCTCTTTTGGTCATTATTATTAGCTTCATCTTTTAGCCATACTTAGAAGCAGTTCGGATTTGTCATAAACTGAAAAAAGTCTTATTTTGAGCTCCTTTTGAATGTTGATTTAAGATCACTTTGTGTTTGGGTGTTACCCCCTCTTAGCGCTTTGTTTGACCTTATTTTTTGTCCTTTTTTGTGAGCTTCGGACACTTTATTGGCCCTCTCACCACTGAAATCCAAAGGGATGGTGTTTTTAGGTCCTAGAAGGAGAGGGCCATCCCCTCTCCTTATTTGTCTTGTTTACTTGCATTTTGGCCGTACAAAGGAGCCATAATTTGCACACTTCTTAGTTCGGTCCATGCCTTTTTCAGTGAGTTTTAGGCCTGCTGAAACTCTTTCCAAGCTGTTTTTGTCATTTAAGCTTTGCCCTCTTGCATGTGGTAGAGCAACCCCCTTCATAGCTTTTCAAAGTAGCACCTCATTCTGCATGTATTGATACATTCAGTGGGTATTGGTCAAATTTTGGCATTCCATAATCTTTTTGGGCTGGTTTAGTGACCCCTTTGAATGCTTCATACACTTGTAGTGTAAATCCCTAAAACTAGCTTCGCATGCTTCATGCTTTTCATGTCTTAGTTGTTGTTTACATTTCAGCATGTTTTTTGTAATGTTTTGCCATATCATGACCCTATCCATAGTTGGTTTGGTCATCCTTTGCAGCTCCATATAGGTGTTAGAACAAATTCTATTACTAGCCTCTTGTGCACGATGTTTTGATCATCATCCTAGCATATTTTGGCTACTCTAACATGATTTATGTCTATTTTGCTATCCTAGGACTGTTTTGGCTTCCATGGCTATATCACTCATGCTTTGTATAGCTATAGTGTAAATGCTTAGGCTAGTCTTGGTTTTGAGGCCCCTACCATGCATATCATTTAGTGTTTGCATGCTTCGGAATCATTTTTGGAATCATTTAGTATGCCATTTCAAGACTGGAATTATGCCATTATATGCCATTTTCAATCCTGCGCAATGCTCTTGGAGAGTTGCATTTTGTGCCTTAGGCTTGGAGCCCTTGCATTGCGCATGTTTGCATGAATCTTGGCCTTGTTCTCAATCTCATATGGCCACTGTTTGGACCTATATAGAGAAGGCTGTCCATCTTGGTTGTAAGTCCATCCTTTGCAGTTCTTCTGATGCTCGCCTTGCATCTTGTACATACTTGGCTTATTAATATTTGTTGCATGTTTAAGTGATATCGCATTTGGCATGCATCTTTGATTAAGTTGCTTAAACATGTTGTTACATGTCTTGCATACTTGCATGTTTAAGTTGCACTTTGCATAATGTTAGCTTGCATACTTGTTACACGTGCTTGCATGTTCGCATACGTTCACATGCTCATATTACATACTTAGTTTGCATGCTTTAGGTTGCATATCATTGCATTCATCCACAATCCCTCTTGATCAATCATGATAGAATTGGGGCCTTATGTGTTTTGTGCATTAACTTTGACATATGAAATTGCACACTTGGCTTCTTGGGCCATCAATGCATCGAAATCGTGATTGGTGGCCCGAGGGTCGATGACCATCCTTCTTGAGTTCATAACATGATAGGAGGTGTTTGTGCAAATATTGCATCGTAAATGCTTTGCCATGCTCTGTTTGTCCTCTGCTGCTTGAACAAGATATCTACAAGAAAACGGATAGCCGACGACCACATTGAGTGCCGATCGACTACATATTTTTGGCCGAGGCCATACTTTTTGCGTCGATGACCATTTCCCTATGGCCGGTGATGTTTTCCTCTTGTGGTGGTGACATCCACAGTGTTCAGGGAGTGTTCCAGAACCAACCTTGGACTTTTGGCAATTTTCAGAGGCATAAAGCAAGTGTAAACAGAGGCAACATGAGCATGGCGTTGATCCGAGCGACGCCGAGCATGTGTGCATTTGACCCTCTTCCGAGGCCGTTTTATTGCTTTCTTAACTTAATTAATTTGTTTAATTAGTTAAGGTTGTGTAATATTTAATTAGCTTGTTAGTTAATTAATTGATATTTCTTTTAGTCCCTCTGAGGAGGGCGAATTATGTAATAAGGGCTGTGTGTGTTGATGCATGTCTTCCAACCTCCACTTCTTTCTCCCTTTTACTTACCTGCTTTTGATGTTAGTACTAGGGCATTATTTCAATTAGACATTCTTAGCGTCGCATGTTTTGCATCATTTATCTGCTATTGCAATGCACTGGGCTCAGCGCATCACTGCTAACTGCATTGTATTTCCATTCCAAAGTTGAATACATGCTTATCCTGTTGCATTTCATATGCCAATCTTAGAATAGCCGAGCCTATTTCAGTTGCATTTGCATGCGTTGCATTTAGCACATCTTAACAATGAGCTAGGATATTAACATTTGATTACTAACTAGCTTTTTTTGGCTCGGAGTACTAGGTAAGCTTTCATGCTTAGCATCCTTGCATGTATGTGAGTGACTGCATGATAGCATGCTTACCATGAGGCTATTTGCTTATGTGATATAGACTGCTGAATGCCTTGGGTGAGGTTGGATTAATTTGAATTGGAATATGCATTGACTGCTGAGTTTTAAAGCCCACTAGATAGTGGCCAAATCATCTTTCCTAAGCCCACCCGTGGGTCGCAAAAATCTGATTTTAGCCTACTTGCGAGTAGCAAACCGTTTAAAAAACAAACATGAAATTGTTTTTTTTCTAATTCAGGCGATCCCGGTCTTATACTTTATGCTGTGTGCATTACATAGTAAATCAAGCCTAAAACTGGAATAAGAGCACATATGTTTTCTAAAACCCGGTAATCATGGTTAGTAGAGCGTTGATCTTTGATCGGGGCGATGTGGGGTGCTCACGAAGTGACCCTTCCCCCAATCGTACCCAAGTTCTCTGAGCCAAGGCAACTTTGTGATGACGGACACGTGGCCTTAGGCACGAGTCAGGGTTTCCTAAATTTCCAAAATAAAATATTTAAGTGCCACTTGTATCTGGCAAAGCAGGCCATGTTTGGACTTCCTTACAAAAAATCTGTTTTCCAAAAACCATTTGTCAGACTTGGGACTCTTTGATGATTCATCGGCTTGCATTGCCACTCTGTGAGATTAGATACAGACCGTGACATTTGAGTTCGAACTGTAGTGAGCCCAAGATGACAGAAACGGATTCCCTCCCGGGACGTTCGGGGACGTTACAAGCTGTCATGGCCGAAGGGGCTTCGAATCCGGAGACTTTGAGTGGCCGATCGTGATATCCACGAAGGGCGCTCCTAATCTGGAGACTTTGATTGCATCATCGATATCCACGAAGCGCTCCAAATCCGGAGACTTTTTTGCTCAACGGCGTCATGCGCCGATGGGCTCCGAATCCCAGAGACTTTGAAGTGGCCGATCGTGATATCCACGAAGGGCGCTCGAATCTGGAGGCTTTGATTGGCTGATCATCATATCCACGAAGGCGCTCCGAATATTGGAGGCTTTTCCGGCCCAACTGCGTCATGCGCCGAAGGAGCTCGAAATTCTGGAGACTTTGATTGGGCCTAATCGTATATCCTTCCGGAGGCTTTTTGCCCAATGGACGTCATGCACGAAGGGCTCCGAATCCGATACTTTGAGTGGCCGATCGTGATATCCATGAAGGCGCTCCAAATTTGGAGACTTTACATGCCGAATCGTGATATCCACGAAGGCGCTCCAATCCGGAGGCTTTTCGGAACACTTTTAGAACAATTTTCGACTAGAATCCTCGTAACAAAAGTGAAATTTGTACATGCGTGAATCGTTAACACTAAAATCATTCCCCAAGGTCGAGTTTAATGATAAAAACTTTCACAAGTGGGTCGAGTTCCAAGCCTTGAAGACTCCTTCCTGTCATATCTTTCAGCCGATACCCCCTGTTCCTGCATGGAACTATTTGATAGGGCCGTTCCAGTCTTGGACCAAGTTTTTCCATAGCCGACTTCCTGTCGGCTGGAAGCACCTTCTTCAGGACCAATTCTCCTGGTGGTGTAGCGGCGCAGCTGAACTCATTGATTGTATGATTTTGCCAACTGTTGCTGGTACAGTGCCATGGACGCAAGGGCGTCTCTTCGTTCCTTGATTAGGAAACAAATCAAAGCCAGCATCATGTCGTTTTGGCCTGTATCAAAAACTTGCGACTTGAGGTCGGGAGCCGATCTCAAGAGTAAGATCACCTCGTTGCCAAAGCATAGGACAGACAGATTTCTCCAGTTGATCTCCTTGACGTTGTTCGGATGAGCCCACAATTACATCTCGGCCAAATCTTCGACCCATATGCCTGTTGGCTTCTCTCCAGCCTTTTCTTGATGCCTCCCAGGATTGGATTTGTTCGAAGCTTCGGCCTGACCATTTACTTTGGAGATAAGCGCGCTAGAAAAATATGCCAGATACCATATTTGTCGCACAGTTCTCGATAAACCACTACAATCAAATTGAGTATGCGATGTTTAGAACTAAGGGCTCTGGAATGTTGAATCGTGTTATGATGTCCTCCACACAAAGCACTTAACAATCAACGTCTCGATGTGTGTTAATGCCTCCGCTTCGACCCATTTTGTGAAGTAATCTGTTGCGACAATCAAGTATCGCCTTTATTGCGTGCCCTCGGCAATGTCCTACGATATCGAGCCCCACTGGGCGAACGGCCAGGACTGTAATAGAGTTCAGCTCTTTTGCGGGCAAATGGTTTAGTGGGGAGAACTTCTGGCACTATCACACTTTTTTCGCATAACACTTGGCGTCCGCTCTCATGTCGGCCAATAATACCCTGCGTTATAGCTCGATGTGCCAAAGAATGCCCGCCAGAATGGGCACGACAACTGCCCTCATGTATCTCATCAGAAGCTCCTTGACTTTGTCTGGGTGCACAATTCCAATTATGGACCAGAGAGGGATTTTTATAGAGCCCTCCATGCGGATCTAAGGTACTATCTCATGGCTTTGTTTCACAACTTGTGCGCTCTCTTCTTCTCCATTGGGAGTTGGTTAGAAGACAGGAAATGCAACAATGGATCCATCCAGCTTGGGGCAGATTCTATAACGTTAATTTGGATTTCTTCGAAGGACCAATGGTTGAGCTCCGGATAAACCTACTTCCATAGTCCGTTTAATCTCTGATTTTGGATGCGGAGGCTAGGCAAGCCAAGGCGTCTGCATAAGGTGTTCTGATCACGTGTTATCTGGGTTTAACTCATTGATATGGTCGAATTTTGCCAACAAAGAATTGGCCGTTTTCATGTAGGCCGCCATGCGGTCGTCCTGTGCCCGCGTACTTCCCCCTTAGCTGGTTGATTACCAGTTTTGAATCACAAAAACACAAGCAAACGCGAGCGCCAAAACAGTGCGCGTTCCGTAAACAGCTAGGAGGGCTTCATATTCGGCTTACGTTATTTGATGCTCAAAGCCAAGCTTGTGCTTGCTCAATTATATTGCGCCGTCAAAGACATGATGACAACTTCCGGTTCCACTGCCCTGCTAATTGGACGATCCATCGCAATACAACTGCCAAATATCCCCAACATAAATCCTCCAGTTCGACTTTGATCGAATTCGTCAGGCCTGAAGTCGATCAGGACACCATGAATTCAGCGCGACAAATCGGCAAGCACCTGCCCTTTGATTGAGTCTAGTAGAAATTGAATATCGGATTGGCTGAAATTCCAGAGCCCATTTTGAAATACGTCCGGAAGCTTCTGCACTACGTATACAGACCGGAGGGATAGCGGCTGTAGCCCACCCCACTCATGACCCTGTAAGTATATGCATCAGTTTTCCTCGTCGCCATGACTAGGGCTAGGAATGAGCTTTTCCAGTGGAAGGTAGTGTGTTTCAGCGGTATCAACCATTTGCCTTGCTCACATAATACACCGCGCCGTGCTCTCCCAGCTCTCCTATCAGCACGGCGCTGACGGCCCCGGAAAACTTCCAGATCATAATGAGGCGGGTCACCAAAGAGGCGTTGCCAAGAGTGGTACTGAGCGAGGTATGTCTTAAGGCCATTGAAAGCGGCTTCACATCGGAGACACAAAAGCCTTTGGCCTGCCGTAGTATATGAAAGAATTGTCGGCAAGACGATCTGTGGAACGGCTGAATTGATTGGAGGGTCTTGTGGGGACTCAAGACTTGGTTTTGACTCAGAAAAATCTGCTGGAGTGCTGGTTTTGAAGAAGGTCTTCAAGGGCGAGTTTCTAAGCCTTAAATTCCCTTTTTTTGCTTCATATTTTAGCCTTACTTGTAATCATTTTCGAGCTTTGTCATAAACTAAAAAAAGTCTTATTTTGAGCTCCTTTTGAAGTTTGTTTAAGATCACTTTTGTGTTTGGGGTTGTTTACCCCCTCTTAGGCCTTGTTTGACCTTATTTTTGTGCCTTTTTTGTGAGCTTCGGGACCACCTTATATTGGCCCTCTCACCACTGAAATCCAAAGGGATGGTGTTTTTAGGTCCTAAGAAGGAGAGGGCCATCCCCTCTCCTTATTGTCTTGTTTACTTGCATTTTTGGCCTTACAAAGGAGCCCATATTTGCACACTTCTTGAGTTCGGTCCATGCCTTTTTCAGTGAGTTTTAGGGCCTGCTTGAACTCTTTCCAGAGCTGTTTTTGTCATTTAAGGCTTGCCTCTTGCATGTGTAGAGCAACCCCCTTCATAGCTTTTCAAAGTAGCACCTCATTCTTGCATGTATTGGATACATTCAGTGGGTATTTGGTCAAATTTTGGCATGTCATGAATCTGTTTTGGGCTGGTTTAGTGACCCCTTGAATGCTTCATACACTTGTAGTGTAAATCCCCTAAACTAGCTTCGCATGCTTCATGCTTTGTCATGTCTTGTTAGCTTGTTTGGTTTACATTTCAGCATGTTTTTTGTAATGTTTTGCCATATCATGACCCTATCCATAGTTGGTTTGGTCATCCTTTGCATGCTCCATATAGGTGTAGAACAAATCTTATTTACTAGCCTCTTGTGCACGATGTTTTGACTCATCATCCTAGCATATTTTGGCTTTACTCTAACATGATTTTATGCTTATTTTGGGCTATCCTAGGACTGTTTTGGGCTTCCATGGCTATATCACTCATGCTTTGTATAGCTATAGTGTAAATGCTTAGGCTAGTCTTGGGTTTTGAGGCCCCTACCATGCATATCATTAGTGTTTGCATGCTTCGGAATCATTTTGGAATCATTTAGTATGCCATTTCAGAGCTGGAATGTATGCCATTATATGCCATGTTTCATCCTTGCATTGCTCTTGGAGAGTTGCATTTTGTGCCTTAGGCTTGGAGCCCTTGCATTGCGCATGTTTGCATGAATCTTGGGCCTTGTTCTCATCTCATATGGCCACTGTTTTGGACCTATTAGAGAGCTGTCCATCTTGGTGTAAGTCCATCCTTTGCATGTTCTTGTATGCTCGCCTTGCATGTTGTTACATACTTGGCTTATTAATATGTTGTTGCATGTTTAAGTGATATCGCATTTGGCATGCATCTTTGATTAAGTTGCTTAACATGTTGTTACATGTCTTGCATACTTGCATGTTTAAGTTGCACTTTGCATAATTGTTAGCTTGCATACTTGTTACGTGCTTGCATGTTCGCATACTTGTTCACATGCTCATATTACATACTTAGTTTGCATGCTTAGGTTGCATATCATTGCATGCATCCCATCCCTCTTGATCAATCATGATAGAGATTGGGGGCCTTATGTGTTTGTGTGCATTACATTTGACATTGAAATGCACACTTGGCTTCTTGGGCCATCATGCATCGAAATACGTGATTGGTGGCCCGAGGGTCGATGACCATCCTTCCTTGAGTTCATAACATGATAGGGAGGTTGGTTGTGCAAATATTGCATCGTAAATGCTTTGCCATGCTCTGTTTGTCCTCTGCTGCTGTGAAACAAGATTCTGCAAGAACGGATAGCCGACCGACCACATTGAGTGCCGATCGACTACATATTTTTGGCCGAGAGCCATACTTTTGGTCGATGACCAGTTTCCCATGGCCGGTGATGTTTCCTCTTGGTCGGTGACATCCCACAGTGTTCAGGGAGTGTTCCAGAACCAACCTTGGGACTTTTGCAATTTTCAGAGGCATAAAGCAGTGTAAACAGAGGCAACATGAGCATGGCGTTGGATTTCCGAGCGACGCCGAGCATGTGTGCATTTGACCCTCTTCCTGAGGCCGTTTTATTGCTTTCTTAACTTAATTAATTTTGTTTAATTAGTTAAGTGGTTGTGTAATATTTAATTAGCTTGTTAGTTAATTAATTTGTATTATTCTTTTAGTCCCTCTGAGTGAGGGCGAATTATGTAATAAGCGTGTGTGTGTGTGATGCATGTCTTCCAACCTCCACTTCTTTCTCCCTTTTACTTACCTGCTTTTGATGGTTAGTACTAGGGCATATTTCAATTAGCATCCTTATGCTCGCATGTTTGCATCATTTATCTGTATTGCATGCACTGGGCTCAGCGCATCATGCTAACTGCATTGTATTTTCCATTCCAAAGTTGAATACATGTTATCTGTTGCATTTCATATGCCATCTTAGAATAGCCGAGCCTATTTCTAGTTGCATTTTGCATGCGTTGCATTAGCCATCTTAACATGAGATAGGATGATACATTTGATTACTAACTAGCTTTTGTTTTGGCTCGGAGTACTAGGTAAGCTTTTATGCTTTAGCATCCTTGCATGTATGTGAGTGACTGCGATGATAGCATGCTTACCATGAGGCTATTTGCTTATGTGATATAGCTGCCTGAATGCCTGTGGGTGAGGGTTGGATTATTTGAATTGGAATAATGCATTGACTGTGAGTTTTAAGCCCACTAGATAGTGGCCAAATCATCTTTCCTAAGCCCACCCGTGGGTCGCAAAATCTGTATTTTAGCCTACTTGCGAGTAGCAAACCGCTTTAAAAAACAAACATGAAATGTTTTGTTCTAATTCAGGCGATCCGGTCTATACTTTTATGCTGTGTGCATTACATAGTAAATCTAAGCTAATAACTGGAATAAGAGCACATATGTTTTCAAAACCCGATATCATGGTTAGTAGAGGCTGATCTTTGATCGGGCGAGTGGGGGTGCTCACGAAGTGACCTTCCCCAATCGTACCCAAGTTCTAAATTTCTCCAAAATAAAATATTTAGGTGGCGACTTTGTATCTGGCAAAGCAGTCCATGTTTGGCACTTCTTTACAAAAAATCTGTTTTCCAAAAACGATTTGTCAGACTTGGACTCTTTGATGATTCATCGGTCTTGCATTGCACTCTGTGAGATTAGATACAGGACCGTGACATTTGAGTTCGAACTGTAGTGAGCCTAAATGAACAGAACGGGATTCCCTCCCGGGACGTTCGGGGACGTCTACAGCGTCATGCGCCGAAGGGGCTCCGAATCCGGAGACTTTGAGTGGCCGATCATGATATCCACGAAGGGCGCTCCGAATCTGGAGACTTTGATTGGCCGATCATGATATCCACGAAGGGCGCTCCAAATCCGGAGACTTTTTCGGCTCAACGGCGTCATGCGCCGATGGGGCTCCGAATCCAGAGACTTTGAGTGGCCGATCGTGATATCCACGAAGGGCGCTCTGAATCCGGAGGCTTTGATTGGCTGATCATCATATCCACGAAGGGTGCTCCGAATCTGGAGGCTTTTCCGGCCCAACTGCGTCATGCGCCGAAGGAGCTCGGAATTTGGAGACTTTGATTGGCCTATCGTGATATCCTTCCGGAGGCTTTTTTGGCCCAATGGCGTCATGCACCGAAGGGGCTCCGAATCCGGATACTTTGAGTGGCCGATCGTGATATCCATGAAGGGCGCTCCAAATTTGGAGACTTTAATTGGCCGATCGTGATATCCACGAAGGGCGCTCCGAATCCGGAGGCTTTTTCGGAACACTTTTAGAACAATTTTCGACTAGAATCCTCGTATTACAAAAGTGAAATTTGTACATGGTGAATCGTTTAACACTAAAATCATTCCCCACAGGTCGAGTTTAATGATAAAACTTTCACAAGTGGGTCGAGTTCCAAGGCCTTGGAAGACTCCTTCCTGTCATATCTTTCAGCTGATATCCCCCTGTTCCTGCGATGGAATCTATTTGATAGGGGCCGTCCCAGTTTGGACCAAGTTTTCCCTCAGCCGACTTCCTGTCGGCTGGAAGCACCTTCTTCAGGACCAATTCTCCTGGTGTGTAGCGGCGCAGCTGAACTCATTGATTGTATGATTTTGCCAACTGTTGCTGGTACCGTGCCATGGACGTAAGGGTGCGGTCTCTTCGTTCCTTGATTAGAATCAAATCCAAAGCCAGCATCATGTCGTTTCGGCCTGTATCAAAAACTTGCGACTTGAAGGTCGGGAGGCCGATCTCCAAGAGTAAGATCACCTCGTTGCCAAAGCATAGGACATACAGAGTTTCTCCAGTTGATCTCCTTGACGTTGTTCGATGAGCCCACAATACACTCGGCAATTCTTCGACCCATTTGCCTTTGGCTTTCTCCAGCCTTTTCTTGATGCCATCCACGATGGATTTGTTCGAAGCTTCGGCCTGACCATTACTTTGGAGATAAGCCGGCATAGAAAAATATGACCAGATACCATATTTGTCGCACAGTTCTCGGTAAACACTACAATCAAATTGAGTGCCGTTGTCTGAAATAAGGGCTCTTGGAATGTTGAATCGTGTTATGATGTTCCTCCACACAAAGCGTTTAACATCAACGTCTCGAATGTGTGTTAATGCCTCCGCTTCGACCCATTTTGTGAAGTAATCTGTTGCGACGATCAAGTATCGCTTATTGTCTGGGGCCCTCGGCAATGGTCCTACGATATCGAGTCCCCACTGGGCGAACGGCCAGGGACTGGTAATAGAGTTCAGCTCTTTTGCGGGCAAATGGGTTAGTGGGGAGAACTTCTGGCACTGTTCACACTTTTTCGCATAACACTTGGTGTCCGCTCTCATTGTCGGCCAATAATACCCTTGCGTTATAGCTCGATGGGCCAAAGAATGCCCGCCAGAATGGGCACGACAACTGCCCTCATGTATCTCAGTCAGAAGCTCCTTGACTTTGTCTGGGTGCATGCATTCCAAATATGGACCAGAGAGGGATTTTTTATAGAGCCCTCCATGCGGATCTAAGTAGTATCTCATGGCTTTGTTTCACAACTTGTGCGCTTCTTTCTTCTCCATTGGGAGTTGGTTAGAAGACAGGAAAGCAACAATGGGATCCATCCAGCTTGGGGCAGATTCTATAACGTTAATTTGGACTTTCTTCGAAGGACCAATGGTTGGCTCCGGGATGAAACCTACTTCGATAGTCCGTTTAATCTCTGATTTGATGGCAGAGGCTAGGCAAGCCAAGGCGTCTGCATAGGTGTTCTGATCACGTGTTATCTGGTTTAACTTATGATGGTCGAATTTTGCCAACAAGGAATTGGCCGTTTTCATGTAGGCCGCCATGCGGTCGTTCCTTGCCGCGTACTCCCCCTTTAGCTGGTTGATTACCAGTTTTGAATCACAAAACACAAGCAAACACCGAGCGCCAAGAACGTGCGCGTTCCGTAAATCGGCTAGGAGGGCTTCATATTCGGCTTCGTTATTTGATGCTTCGAAGCCAAGCTTGATGGCTTGCTCAATTATTGCGCCGTCAAAGACATGATGACAACTCCGGTTCCACTGCCCTGCTGATTGGACGATCCATCGCAATACAATTGCCAAATATCCCCAACATAAATCCTCCAGTTCGGCTTTGATCGAATTTTGTCAGGCTTGAAGTCGATCAGGACACCAGTGAATTCAGCGACAAAGTCGGCAAGCACCTGCCCTTTGATTGAGGTTCTAGGTAGAAATTGAATATCAGATTGGCTGAATTCCAGAGCCCATTTTGAAATACGCCCGGAAGCTTCTGCACTACGTAGTACAGACCGGAGGGGATAGTCTGTTAGCACCCCAATGCTATGACCCTGTAAGTAATGCATCAGTTTCCTCGTCGCCATGACTAGGGCTAGGATGAGCTTTTCCAGTGGAAGGTAGTGTGTTTCGGTATCAACGCACCTGCCCTTTGATTGAGGTTCTAGGTAGAAATTGAATATCAGATTGGCTGAATTCCAGAGCCCATTTTGAAATACGCCCGGAAGCTTCTGCACTACGTAGTACAGACCGGAGGGGATAGTCTGTTAGCACCCCAATGCTATGACCCTGTAAGTAATGCATCAGTTTCCTCGCCGCCATGACTAGGGCTAAGATGAGCTTTTCCAGTGGAAGGTAGTGTGTTTCGGCATCAACCATTGCCTTGCTCACATAATACACCGGCCGTTGCTCCCCCAGCTTTTCCTTTATCAGCACGGCGCTGACAGCCCAGTCGAAAACTGCCAGATACATAATGAGCGGGTCACCAAGAGAGGGCATTGCCAAGAGTGGTACTGAGCGGAGGTATGTCTTAAGGCCATTGAAAGCGGCTTCGCATTTGGAGGACCATTCAAAAGCCTTGCCCTGCCGTAGTATATGAAAGAATTGTCGGCAACGATCTGTGGAACGGCTGATGAACCTGTTGAGCGCGGCGGCCATCCCCATTAACTTTTGCACCTCTTTTACTGATCAGGGGGAGCTGAGCTCCAGGATTGCTGTGATCTGCCTTGGGTTAGCTTTGATTCCTCGGTGATTGACGATATATCCCAAGAATTTGCCAGAGCCAATTCCAAAGGCACATTTGGAAGCGTTCAGCTTCATTCCATATTTGCGTAGGATGCCGAATGTTTCTTCAAAATCGGCTATATGATTCTGCTTTGCCTTTGACTTAACCACCATATCGTCAATGTACACTTCCATTGTGTGACTGAGTTGCTTTTTGAACATGGTGGTGACTAGTCTTTGGTAGGTTGCCTCGGCGTTCTTCAGCCTAAAAGGCATAACCTTATAGCAGTAGATTCCTCTTGGAGTAAGGAATGCAGTTTTCTCCTGGTCCTCCAGATGCATGACAATTTGATGGTAGCCTCTGTAAGCATTGAGGAAACTCATGTGCTGATGGCGTGCTGTAGCATCTACCAGTTGGTCTATCCTTGGGAGAGGAAAATAGTCTTTGGGGTAGGCTTTGTTTAGGTCCGTGAAATCAACGCAGACTCGCCATGTACCGTTCTTCTTCTTCACAACAACAGTATTAGAGAGCCATGTGGGGTAGGTAACTTCCCTGATTGCCCCTGCATCTAGCAGCCGGTCAACCTCTTCAATCACGGCGATAGTGTGCTCTGCGGCAGATCGCCGACTTTTCTGAACGATCGGCTTGCACTTGTGGTCAACATTCAAACGATGCTCTGAAACAGTTGGGTCGATGCCCGGCATTTCATACCGAGTCCATGCAAATACATCAAGATTATCGAACAGGTAGGATGCT
Source organism: Camellia sinensis (assembly GCF_004153795.1). Taxonomy (NCBI): domain Eukaryota; kingdom Viridiplantae; phylum Streptophyta; class Magnoliopsida; order Ericales; family Theaceae; genus Camellia; species Camellia sinensis. Next base: position 597,266 of record NW_021027595.1, on the reverse strand, counting down.
AGTTGCTGTTTGTCGGCTTGATTCAGGGAGGCACCGACCATGAAGAATCTCTCTGGATTGCCGTCAATCTCAATTCGGTCTAAGTTTTCCGTGGCTTTCTCATTCGGGAGCTGCCCCACATCGTTGAGGCTTTCACGATCCGGCACCTCGATGGAATTAACTTGCAAATCCTTTGGCGTCTTTCCGGAGAGGAGATAGCATACTTGGGCCAATTGTTGGGAACCATGGATCTGCTCGATGCCGTATTCTGTCGGGAAGCGTAGAAGCTGATGATAGGTGCTTGGGACAGCCCGCATAGTATGCAACGAAGTTTGCCCCATGATGAGATTGTACGACGAAGGCAGCCTGACGACTAAGAATTCCACATCCACTGTTCGGGAGCCTGCTCGGACGGGTAGTATGATTTTCCCCAACGGATATTCTGGATTTGCGTTGAAGCCGAATAATGGATAAGGGGCCGGAGACAAGTTTGATTCGTTTAAGCCAAGTTTGATAAAGGTCTTGTAATACATAACCTCAGAAGTACTTCCCTGGTCTATGAGAATGCGCTCGATAGTAAATCGGTTAACACGTAATTCAGTGACCAGTGGATCAATGTGGGGGACTGTTATGCCGATGAGATCAGAATCGTCGAAGGTGATACTCGGAGCTTCATGCGGCCGTTTTGCCGGCGTGATTTGCTTCTGGGATCCAGGGTGTGTTTGAATTGCATGCACGGCTGAGGGCATTGGCAAGCTGTATATCATATGGATGACTGCAAGCGGAGGTGATTCCCGCCGAAGTACAATTGCTTTGGTTGCGCACGTTTGGGCATGGTGCTGGGGCTGAACATCTCAGACCAACTCCTGAAGGTCTTTCATGGCATAGCTACTGTCACGATCGTGATCTTTGCGATATTCACACCGCCTATCCCTTCTTGTCGTGTCGGGAGGTGCCACCGGTTCTAATGGCCTGGTGTAGAACGAGAGGGCCCACTTTATATGCGGACATTCTCCGGAGGAACTGGAAACTTCAGATCGTCCATTCTTCTAGGGATCCGGGGATAATAAGTCGAAGCAGCTATCGGTGTCTTGAAGCCGGGCTTGAGGTCGTCGATCACCTGCTTTCAGAGGTCACTCGGGATTTTGGGGCATGGCTTGTTTGGATTTTGCTACCTCCAAAGCCAAATCCTGGTGGAGGCGCTCGTTCTCATCGATCAAGTTTTCCAACCTCTGCTTATTTTGCTTTGCCTGCTCCATGATCGCTTGCTTTGCCTCATGTTCTGAAGTCGAAGGCGAGGCAAAGTTCAAAACGCGTCTTGCTGGGATAAGCTCCGGTCCGTGCGTGTTTGTTGGAGTGAAAACATCTACCTGCGTGTTGTCATCAGTGACTATTAGAGGGTCCTCCGTCACGTCTACCATGGATATGCTTGAGTATTCCCACAGACGGCGCCAGTTGTGGGGAAGTGGTTTTTGGAAATACTCTTCTGATCTTGGGGGACGCTCTTGATCCTCTTCTGGTCACCTGAAAAGAAATAAACACTCCGGTCGGGGGTGCCAGAATTAGCACTCCGACGGACAAGTCAGTCTCAACACTCAAGATTACTTGTATTCTAAGTTAAGCACAACAATTCTCACATACCTTTTTCAGTCTGCTATTCCTTTATTTATACTCGTTCTTTGGGCCTCGGGGCCAGGCCCACTTTTCACTCATTATCTTCTTATTTACTCGGCTCCATAGTTCAATAACTATTCGGCCTATCTATCTATTTTATTCGGCATCCTGGTCGTACCGGATAGAGCCGAGTAATATCCGTCTTCTAGAGTACGCTTTTGATTCTTTCAATTATCCGGCTCCCACAAAGGACAACACAAATTTCTATTTTATTTTTTGTCCTCCAAAATACATGATAACAAAATTCTATAACTTTTTATTTAGATATTTGTTTTTTATAAAATTTATTTTTTGGAATCGTTTCATCAAAATCTGTAAAATAAGATTCATGATAAATACAAAATTCTATAATAAAAAAATTGACAAAATTTCAATGACCTAAGACAGGTCAGTGAAATTTCGATGACCAAGTCAATAAAATTTTGATTGGTTAGTGAAATTTCGATAACCAAGTCAGTAAAGGCTAGTAAAATTTCGATTGATCAGTGAAATTTCGGTCGGTTAATGAAATTTCAATTACTAAGTCAGTAAAATGTCGACTGGTCAATGAAATGACCAAGTTAATGAGTCACTAAAATTTCATCCTTTTTTTTTCTTCAGAATTTCATATGACTCATGGATCTTGTTTGAAAATCTTATCAATAAGATTTTAAAAATGTAAATTTTACAAAAAAAATAAAAATAAAAATAAAAATAAAAATAAAAATAAAATGGAGATGTAAATCAAACGTTATTAAGTTGTCGTTTGGCAAAAAAAAATTAGTTGGCTTTTTTGAGTTTGAATTTTTTTAGCTTGGAATTAAAAAGTTTGTTTGGGTTGACATTTTTTACTTTTGTGAGAAAAAAATAAAATAATTATGATTTAGATGTGATATTTTATTTTATTAACTTATTTTTATTTTGTCTTTCGTACTTTTTTAGTCCTAACTAGATAGCCAAACAAAGCCTAAATTTTAAAATTTTAAAATCATTTAAACAATGTAAAAGGTGGGATAAATGACCTAAGCTACTAAAATAATAACATCGAGGGACCTTAACTATGAAGGGAAATTATCACATACCTTTCCTACTATGCAAACTATAAGGAGGATGTATTGCTAATCTTTCTCATTAAAAACGGTAAATTGACTTGGTAATTTATTAATAAAGAGACCATTTGTTATGAAATTAAAAATTTTAAGGGTTATAATGTAATTTCTAAAATCACGAGGGACAAATTGTATTTTAAGAAAATCTCAAAAGATTTATTTGTAATTTAATCATTAAAAAATTACTAAAAACATTCTTTCATTGCTTTCTATTTTTTGCACTTCTTTTATGATTTTTTTTTTAAAAATTTCAAATATATTGATTTTTTTTTTCAACTCATAATTTTTTTCATATGATGTTATTTTCGATTTGTATTCAATTGATGTGTCGTGTGAAAATTTTTACTTTTAGTTAAAATATCATATCAAATGCATGACGAAATTAAAATTTTTTCCACAAGTTAAATTTCATGAAATTAATTTATATTAACTAAAATTATTCATAAAATATTTGATTTCAACTCAATTGTATTTTCTTAATTTAAAAAACTTATACCTTACTATTATATATTTTTTTACTAAATTGACTCTAAAATAGGTAACAAAAAATACATATCTTAAATGGAAAAAAAAAATATTAGCCTTAAATTATTATTTTACATACTTTTTTATTTTGTTAGATGGAGTGATATAAAAGATTAAAAAATATCATGACACCTCTTAGTAAAAATAATATTAAAATGCATAACTAATTATTCATGTTATTGAGTCATGTTATTTTTGAATTCATATCAAAAAATGATTAATCCTAACTTGTTAATTGTATGTACAGTCAAATTGCATCAAAAATTCTTATCCTTACCCCTAATTAAGCATTAGTAGGCCAAAAATAATGATTTGATTCAACAAATCTAATTTCAGAATCTAAACTAAAGAGTGCTTATAAATTATGAATACTTAATTAGTAATTTTGTATCTAAAACTACAATAAAAGTAATAGTTAACTAATAGTTTGTTGTTGTTGGTTCAATTTTTATTTTATATTATAAGTTTATATATATATATTTTATAAATCGAGACATTGTTTGAATCTTTTTCTTCAATTTTGAGCTTTATCGATCAAGTTTTCCAACCTCTGCTCATTTTGCTTTGCCTGCTCCATGATCGCTTGCATTGCCTCATGTTCTGGAGTCGAAGGCGAGGCAAAGTTCAAAACGCGTCTTGCTGGGATAAGCTCCGGTCCGTGCGTGTTTGTTGGAGTGAAAACGTCTACCTGCGTGTTTTCATCAGTGACTATCAGAGGGTCCTCCGTCACGTCTGCCATGGATATGCTTGAGTATTCCCACAGACGGCGCCAGTTGTGGGGAAGTGGTTTTTGGAAATACTCTTCTGATCTTGGGGGACGCTCTTGATCCATCGATAGGCACCTGAAAGGAAGTAAACACTTCGGTTGGGGGTGCCGAAATTAGCACTCTGACGGACAAGTCAGTCTCTCGTTCTAGGTTACTTGTATTCTAAGTTAAACACCATAATTATCGCATACCTCTTTCTGGCTGATGTCTCTTCTATTTATATCTTTTCTTCTTTGGGCCTCAAGATTAGTTCCAAATCCAACCTCCTATTCGGCATATCCAAGCGGTGACGTCCAAGTCTTGAGGACGGTCAAAAATGGGGTGTCTACAGTCTCTTCTATTTATATCTTTTCTTCTTTGGGCCTCAGGATTAGTTCCAAATCCAACCTCCTATTCGGCATATTTTGTAATAAACTGATCTTCACTCGGCCCCTTGCTTAATCGACTATCTAGCCGAATAAGGTTGGGTCCGAGTTTCCGTAGCAATGGCTGAATGTTTCGAATCTTGATTCTTCAATGTTCAACTCTCCGGAATCTCTATGACTCCCAATATTCGGCCCCCACAAGGGCAAAACTCTCCTCTTTCCAAACATCAACCTAAATGGGAACAAAACCCTTAGATCTGGACTACCGATGTACTGTTTGATCATTCTTTCACTTCTCGGTGTTAGGTGTGAGACGTATATTAGATAGTCTTGCTGAGGTACCCTTTTTCACCATTTGGCCTAATTGTATATCATAAGCCATAGAGACTGTTCCAAACTAGGACAGGTTACTCACCCGAATTCAGGATTGCGTAAAACCACATTGTTTGAATGGTGAACCCTAGTTCCTGACGAAACTAGGACAGGGTAACCCTATCCCCTCATAGGGGTGTTTTGGATCTCACTTAACTGGTATATGCTTTTAGAGTGAAACTCTACAAGAATGTGTGTATCAGTTGCAAGTTTGGGTATCAGATTTGGGGGCAGAATTCAGTGTTGAAAGCAGTCCTACAGCTTTGGTTGCATCTGCATGTTCTTAACATTTGAGCTGAAGTGTTGTGTGGTTTCTGATTTTTTCTTTCCTTTTGCTTGATTTCTTTTTGCTAGGTAGTTTATCACAATTACTTTGGACAGTTCGAATATCCCCCAAGTGCTCTGGATCCACGTCAAGAGACTTTACAGATTTGGGGATCTTGTTAGGGGATAACCTGTGTTTACTTCGCTCCCACCGGTTACTAGACGGAGGAGAGTTAGGCACAATTCACCAGTTCAGCAATCACCAACATCTAGTCAGGCTCAATTTTCTACATCTAGGCCAGCAAGAGATTACTCGCCTATTCAGATGACTCAGTACCCTGCAGTCAGTATAGAGGACTTGATTCGTCATCTCCAACAAACAGTGGAAATTGTGCAGCAAGATGTTGCTCGTCAAGCTGAAGTTACAGCCCATCAAGCCGAAGTAATAAATAGACTGCAACAACAGTAACCACAGCCGACAACAGCTTCTGCTTCTTATGCACCTCTTACGAATATCCCAGTACCCGGAATCACTACCAATGTCCAAGAGAATCTGGGTAATCCAGTAGACCCCATCCCACCGTAAGCCTCCAAGGCACTAGCGTACCGAACTGAGTCTTCGTTTGAATTCAAAGTTGACCCTATTGTACTGTAGGTCAACAAGCTGGAGAAGCTTCTCAAGCGAGCACAGGGTATGAACTCAATCCCCGATATTGAAGATGGATACACCTTCTCCGCAGTAACTTTGCCAGATCAGTTCAAAATGCCACACATCGATCGATTCGATGGCTCTGGAGACCCCATGGTTTACCTTCGGCTTTTTTTAGACATCTTGCGACCGATGGGCCTCACTAGACTTCAAAAGCTGTCACTTTTCAGATGTACCTTGTCAGGAATAACGATAATCTGGTATGCAAAGCTGGAGGACTCTATGAAGTGGAGCTTGGAGGAAATAACTGAGGCCTTCATCGCACAATGCTCATATAACACACAGATCGAGGTCACAACCCGTGATCTAGAGGTAACCCGTTAGAAGCCAAATGAGGGCTTCTCAGACTTTGTAACAAGGTGGAGGGCCAAGGCTTTGATGATGACTACCAAGCCATCTGAGAATGATCAAATCAAGATGGTGGTCCGCAATTTGCAAGGGAAATTATTACAGAAGATGATCGTCTTACTGTTGTTCACATTCACTGAGCTCCACGAGATAGGAGTTCAGATTGAAGATGTAATGAAGTAGGGGTTGATAACCGATGAGAAGGAGCAGGACAAGAGGCCTTTTGCACACAGTTCCAATGCAACCACTAGTGGAAGCATAACTGCGCAGCCATCTGATGTGAATGTCGTCATCATTACAGGAAAAATCGCCAATCCTTTTGCCAGCACAACTCCACAAACCTCAAATAACCCAGCCCGATAGCAAAGGGTCTTTACCTCACTCTACATGCCTTTAGCCCAAGCCATGAAGGTGCTGATCAAAAAGGGACATCTTAAGCCATTAGAGCCACGCCCACTACCCAATCCTCTCTCACCTAAACACAGCCCAGCCAAATACTGTGTTTTTCACCGGCAGCACGGTCATGACATCGACCAATGCTTCAGGTTGTGTCATGAGATTCAAGATCTCATCGACAACAAGGTGATAGCACCACCCCAAAAGCCAAATGTAACCACCAACCCTCTCCTGGCCCACAATCAAGTTCCTCCACCCCAACACTTAAATCTAATACCTACACTGGCCATCTCTTATAACCCCAACGTATATATTACCTTCTCCCACCTACCCAAACCGACGTTGTTCATCCCTGAAAGCTTGGACTTATGCATGATGGACATGTCCACACTTCAACCTAAACTCATGGTGGTGGCAATGGCAGAAGGAGAGAGGTTGGCCTTGGAGGAAAATGTTAGTCCGCTGCTTGAGTGCTCTGAGGATTTGACTAATGAGGAGTATGATCCATGCCATTACATTGTGCTAGTTGATCAAGCTAAGCCTGAAGTGGTATTGCCAATAGCAGTAGAGGTCAATGTGGTTCGTGAGAATGGCCGTGCCAAGGTATGGATGATCTAGTGGAGCTAGAGGAGGACTTAGATAATCTGCAGATCTTTGACGAGCAAGATCAAGGACACGTGCAGATTGACTGGTTTGATCTGAATGGGTCGACATACAACTCCGGGTGGCTTAGTAACAAGCTTGACAAAGAAGAAGAAACAAAAAGACAACCAGAGGAACATGGAACAAGAATTGCTGTAATGGCCAGAATGGCTTGGGACAAAGGAAAACTACCGGAGAATACCGGTGTGGAACAATTATCTCAAGAACTGGACGTTGTCAGCACCGTCTCCAGTGTGGAACAATCAGCTCAAGAACTAGGCATTGTCAGTACCGTGGATATAGAGTAAGAAGTTGCGTTGAAGCAGTTTGCGCAAGAAAGGGATCAAAACAAACAGAAAGGGAAAATAGCCCAATACCCTACGGGGGATATTTCTAATGTGAGAATGATCAGAATGGAACTGGACAATTGTTTGTCAAATGCCGAAGGTGTATAGTGGGAGGATGATGATCTACATCTGGACCACATAGATGACGACTAGGATGAGTTCCTACTAGACAATACCTAGTGCACTGAAGATATTGACCACATGACAAGAAGTAGGCCGTATTTTAAGCCGCTGCACTTGGACCAAGCTGAAGCCTTCGAGAAAGATAAAGAGGTTGAGAAGCAGAAGGAAAAATAGTTAGAAGAAGAGGCAGTGCTGAAACAGCTAAAGAAAATTTAAGCCGATATTTCAATCTGGGGGATGCTCATGGCTTCTCGAGTGCATCAATAGGCTGTATTATCAGCAATGGATAAAGCCAAACTGTCCATTTGCACCACTTCCGAATATCTTGTGGAATTAGTTTTCCCAGGTTGTGCCAATCTAACCCTAACCTTTTCTGAGAAAGAACTGCCACCAGAAGACTTAGTACATAACAAATCTCTGTACATATCTGTTGAGTGCAGAGAAAAATGAGTGCCAATGGTATTGACCGACACTAGGTCAGCTATCAACGTTTATCCTTCTAGCACAGCTTATGTCATCGGCCTGAAATCTACAAATTTTGTGCTTACAGCCCAAATGATCAGGGCATATGATAATACTAGCAGGGAGGTGGTGGGCACAGTACAAATTCGAGTTTAGGTGGGCCCAGCGCAACAGGATGTCGAGTTCCATGTCCTAGATGTGCCGGCCACTTTCAACTTACTGCTAGGGAGACCTTGGTTGCACCAAGTAAAAGCTATCTCCTCTACCCTCCACCAAATGCTGAAATACCCCCACGGGAAGGGAGTGGTGATCGTCTTTAGGAATTCATCCATCTATCCTCCACCAGAGGTAACTACACATGTGCTGGAGATCGACCATAGCGAGGAGGATGTATTCCTTTCAGGGTTTACTCTGGCCGAGGCTCAGGTAGTGTAGAACATATTGGCAGCTGATGAGGGCTTGTATGTCAGCACCCAATTAATCTATTTCATGAACAAGCTCCAACATGTGCCCGAAATGGGGTTAGGAAGAAGCGGTCGGAAAGGCGTCATAGCATTGGCTGATGTGCCGCATAATCCACATGTCTTTGGTCTTGGCTATACGCCCACCAAAGAGGATTGGGCCAGGAAAAGGCAAGAGATGGCAGGCAGAGCTAGAGCCAAACAGGCTGAGAAATGCTATGAGCTTGTTCACAGGCCAATCAGAGGAACGCTAGATGGTCATTTTGTTCAGGAGGGGGAAGACTTCCCATTTTGCGGCTTTCTTGAGCCCTAGATGAATTCTGCAAAGCAGCGTGTTCCCGGGTTTGAAATCTTCTTTGACCTACAGTTACAAGAAAGTGATGCCGAGGAAAAGATCGAACCAACTGCTGAAGCTGAACGAAGCATAAAAAGTTATTCAGACGATAGCGAGCTTGGAGTAGGAACAGCACTGGCATGTCTCCTTTCAGATCCTCAGGCCGACTCAAAGAGCTTGGAGAATAACCTGACCATCTCCGTGATTGGGGACTAGCCGGGTGTGAACCCTTCTAGTAGCATTTTGGATGCATCTGAAGCACCATCTCTCATTTGGAAACTGGAGGAGGGTTACCTGTCTAGTAGTTCTGAGTCGGGTAGTGAACCAGAATCTGATTTCATAGAATCTGTGGAGTCAGAATCAGATTCCAATTCTTCTAAGTCTGGGTCTGGTATTCTTGGGAGTGACAACCAGAATGCCAAGGTCTTGTCCAGGTTGCCTTTTTCTTTTGCTTTTAAGTCGGTTGTAACCGAAGAGCTGAATGAGTTGGACCTTATGAATGAGAATGATGCAGCAGATTCTGAGTATTTCTCTGTGCCGCTTGTTTATTGCATTGACCATGACTTTCAAAATTTTAATGAAAACGAAGAGGAAGGAATTCCTCTAGTTTTAAAAATTTGATTAATCGAGAGGAAGAGTGGTTTGCCAAACCCTTTGCTGATGAAATCATTGCTTTTAATATGGGTACTGAGAAGGATTTGTGTATGGTCTAGATCGGGTTCACGTTGTCTTCAGAGAAGCGCGAGCGCTTAGTCGTTTTATTAAAAGATTTCAAAGATGTTTTCACATAATCCTACGAAGATATGCCTGGAATCAATCTTGAGATCGTATAGCATTGGATCCCTCTTGACCATGAGGCCCAACCCGTCAAGCAGAAGTTGCGGAGAATACGTCCGGATTGGGCTTTGAAGATTAAGGAAGAGGTCACCAAGCAGATCGACGTAGGGTTCTTGCTAGTATCTTAGTATCCAACTTGGTTGGCCAACATCGTCCTAGTTTCAAAAAAGGACGGAAGAATTAGGGTGTGTGTGGACATCAGAGATCTGAATAAAGCTAGTCTGAAAGACGACTTTCCTCCACCTCACATCGATGAATTAGTGGATTTCACTGCAGGCCATGCATTGCTCTCCATCATGGATGGGTTTTCTAGGTATAACCAAATTCTGATGGCACCCGAGGACAGAGAGAAAACCATATTTACTACGCTGTGGAGTACCTACTACTATCGGTTGATGCCATTTGGGCTGAAGAATGCCGGGGCTGCCTATCAAAGGGCTACAACCACAATTCTGCATGATATGATCCATAAAGAGATTGAAGTGTACATGGACGACATGATTGTCAAGTCCAAAGAAAAAGAGGGCCACTACACTGCCTTGAAGAAATTCTTTCAACGGATCAGAGAATACAGACTGAGGTTGAACCGACAGAAGTGTACTTTCAGTGTGACAGTTAGGAAAATGCTGGGCTTCTTGCTTAAACAGAGGGGCATCAAATTAGATCCTTCTAAAATCAAGGCCATCTTAGAAATGCCACCATCTAGGATTGGAAAGGAGGTGCGAGGCTTTCTGGGTAAAGTGCAATTCATAAGACTGTTTATTTCTAAATTAACCTTGACTTGTGAACCACTATTTGGTCTCCTGAAGAAAGGAAATAAATTATGATGGGATGATCAATGTCAATTCGTTTTTGAGCAGATCAAACAATATCTTTAGAGTTCACTTGTGTTGTCGCTGCCAGAGCCGGAAAAGCCTTTGGTTATGTATCTGTCAGTCATAGACACAACGATGGGATGCATGCTTGCATAAGAATCGGAGGATAGGGTGGATAAAGCCATCTATTATTTGAGTAAGAAAATACTGGATAACGAGACCCGCTACACTCCGTTAGAGAAAGCTCGCCTAGCCTTGGTATGGGCTACTGTAGAAACCCTATTTTTGACCAACCTTAAGACTCAGACGTCATCGATCGAGCGATCGGTGATCGCGCATGTTGTGCTTGTTCTGAGGTCACGAAGTCTCGGCTGAGCCTTGCCTCCGGACTTCGGGACTTTTTATGCTTCGCCTCGATTTGCGAACCAGGTCTTGTTTTCTCTATTTTCTCTTCCCGAAGGGAGGGAGAGGTCTCGTAGACCATCTCTCAGTGGCCGTAGGCTACGTTTCGTGGTCGTGGGCCACTTTTCCCGTTTGGAGACCAGTTTTCAATTTTCGGAGCCGTCGGTTGTGCACCTCGGTTCGGGACCACTTAACTACCTCCCTTTGCTCCGATTTTTGGCACACATCTTGTTTCCTCTCTTTAGAGGGACACTGTGGCCCGGGAGACCACTTTTGTGGTCGTACGCCACCTTTGATGCTTAACAGTCAGTTTTTGGGGCCCTCGGCTGCGCGTTTTGGCACCCGAACCTTCGTTTCACATCGGTGTGGGTTCATTTTTGGCATGGACCCTAGTTTCATTGTTAGGCCTCCATTAGGCGCTTCGACTCTTCAGCTTCTACACAGAGCTTATGCATTCCCAGATGACCTCTTTTGTACAGCTTACCTCCGCAGATGACGAACTGAATAGCCATTCTTCTAATGGCCCTCTTATCCTTGGCACTTGCCCCTAGTGGATACGTCTCCTTTTCCAAGAAGTTCCAAATATCGTAATACCAGGGGTTGTCGTCTTGGGCCTCATCTATGGCGGAAATTGACTCGTATGCTGGCGCAAACTTCTGATCAATGATGACTGGACGCATCCGGACTCCCGACGGGATGTCTATCATGGAAGATAGAGGTGCTAATGAATCTGCGAACCTGTTGTTCTCTCTTATGGGTACTGAGAAGGATTTGTGTATGGTCTAGATCGGGTTCACGTTGTCTTCAGAGAAGCGCGAGCGCTTAGTCGTTTTATTAAAAGATTTCAAAGATGTTTTCACATAATCCTACGAAGATATGCCTGGAATCAATCTTGAGATCGTATAGCATTGGATCCCTCTTGACCATGAGGCCCAACCCGTCAAGCAGAAGTTGCGGAGAATACGTCCGGATTGGGCTTTGAAGATTAAGGAAGAGGTCACCAAGCAGATCGACGTAGGGTTCTTGCTAGTATCTTAGTATCCAACTTGGTTGGCCAACATCGTCCTAGTTTCAAAAAAGGACGGAAGAATTAGGGTGTGTGTGGACTTCAGAGATCTGAATAAAGCTAGTCTGAAAGACGACTTTCCTCCACCTCACATCGATGAATTAGTGGATTTCACTGCAGGCCATGCATTGCTCTCTTTCATGGATGGGTTTTCTAGGTATAACCAAATTCTGATGGCGCCTGAGGACAGAGAGAAAACCATATTTACTACGCTGTGGGGTACCTACTACTATTGGTTGATGCCATTTGGGCTGAAGAATGCCGGGGCTGCCTATCAAAGGGCTACAACCACAATTTTGCATGATATGATCCATAAAGAGATTGAGGTGTACATGGACGACATGATTGTCAAGTCCAAAGAAAGAGAGGGCCACTACACTGCCTTGAAGAAATTCTTTCAACGGATTAGAGAATACAGACTGAGGTTGAACCGACAGAAGTGTACTTTCAGTGTGACAGTTAGGAAAATGCTGGGCTTCTTGCTTAAACAGAGGGGCATCAAATTAGATCCTTCTAAAATCAAGGCCATCTTAGAAATGCCACCATCTAGGATTGAAAAGGAGGTGCGAGGCTTTGTGGGTAAAGTGCAATTCATAAGACTGTTTATTTCTAAATTAACCTTGACTTGTGAACCACTATTTGGTCTCCTGAAGAAAGGAAAGAAATTCTGATGGGATGATCAATGTCAATTTGTTTTTGAGCAGATCAAGCAATATCTTTAGAGTTCACTTGTGTTGTCGCTGCCAGAGCCGGAAAAGCTTTTGGTTATGTATCTGTCAGTCATAGACACAACGATGGGATGCATGCTTGCATAAGAATCTGAGGATAGGGTGGAGAAAGCCATCTATTATTTGAGTAAGAAAATACTGGATTACGAGACCCGCTACACTCCGTTAGAGAAAGCTCGCCTAGCCTTGGTATGGGCTACTGTAGAAACCCTATTTTTGACCAACCTTAAGACTCAGACGTCATCGATCGAGCGCTCGGTGATCGCGCATGTTGTGCTTGTTCTGAGGTCACGAAGTCTCGGCTGAGCCTTGCCTCCGGACTTCGGGACTTTTTATGTTTCGCCTCAATTTGCAAACCAGGTCTTGTTTTCTCTATTTTCTCTTCCCAAAGGGAGGGAGAGGTCTCATAGACCATCTCTCAGTGGCCGTAGGCTACGTTTCGTGGTCGTAGGCCACTTTTCCCGTTTGGAGACCAGTTTTCAATTTTCGGAGCCGTCGATTGTGCAGCTCGGTTCGGGACTGCTTAACTACCTCCGTTTGCTCTGATTTTTGGCACACACCTTGTTTCCTCTCTTTAGAGGGACACTGTGGCCCGGGAGACCACTTTTGTGGTCGCACGCCACCTTTGATGCTTAACAGTCAGTTTTTGGGGCCCCTGGCTGCGCGTTTTGGCACCCGAACCTTCGTTTCACATCGGTGTGGGTTGATTTTTGGCATGGACCCTAGTTTCATTGTTAGGAAGGTGATACAAGGGTGGGAGACCACCTTTTCCTCTTGGAGACCACCTTTCCCCAGTCGGCCGATTTTCTTGTCAGGTAGCTGGTCTCCCTTATTTCTGGGTCTCAATTTTTGGTCTCCCATACCACTACTGAGTTGCATTCACCTGGGAGACCACCAATATACATTGGCCAACCACCTTTCAAGCTTGACCCTTTTGAACCTGGTCGGCCGACCAGGGCAAGGGGTCGGCCGACCACCTGAACTGGTCGGCCAGCTTTCTCCTTTTTTGTCTCATTGAGTGCTATCCAGCTGTGCCAGTTGGGAGGCATTTGCTCCATCCTCCATGCACGTGTATAGAGGATTGACCCTCTTGTTTTGGCTTCTTAAAGAAGTTGGACCCTTTGCTCTAAGCTTCTTAGAGAAGCTTGACCTTTTCTTAGCTTCTTGAGGAAGCTTGACCCCTTTGGTCTAGCTTCCTCAAGAAGCTTGACCCTTTTGGTTTTGTTTCCTTAAGAAGCTTGGCCCCTTTGCTCCAAGCTTCTAAGAGAAGCCTTGGACCTCTTCTTCTATAAGAGAGACCCTTCTCTCCAATTGCAAGGGTTCTGAAATTGCTGGAGCAAAAACCATACACTCTCCCTTTGTATCTCTCCCATTTGGCCTTCAAAACTCCATTGTTCTTGCACCATCACACACCACCTCCTATCCTAACACCTCCACCATCACTCTAAGCATCTTGGAGCTATTTCTCAAAGGTTGAAGGTTTGCTACATTGGCCCAGAAGTTGCTAGTTCTCTTCTTTACAAGGGTAACACTTCTTTCCCTCTTTTTGTCATCATTTTGCTTCATCTCTTAGCCTAGTTTGCAAGCCTATTTAGGCTTTGTCATAAACTGAAAAAGTCTTGTTTTGAGCTTCTAAACATGTTTCTTTAAGACCTTTTTTCTATTGGGGGTCATCTACCCCCTTGCATGCTTCATTTCCCTTCGTTTTGAGCTATGCATTAGGGCCTTTGTGTTGAGCTTTGTTGGCCCTTTTGACCACTGAAATCCAGCAGATTTTTAGTGGTTATTATGTGTTTTTGAACATCAAAATCAGAGAGAGGTGACCCTCTCACCCCTAGTTTTGTTTACTAACTTTCTTGGCCTTACAAAGGAGCCCCTATTTGCATGCTTTAAAGCCATGTTTCAGGCCATTATTTGTGAGTTTTATGACATGCATGAACTCTCCAAAGTTGTTTTTTCCATGTTAGGTGTCTATCTTTCATGTGTAGAGTAATCCTCTTTATGACCTTTCAAAGGAGCCTTCATTTGCATGCTTCCTAGCCTCATTTCAGGCCCTTTTCAGTGAGTTTTAGGGCCCTCATAACCTCTTTCCAGAGGTGGTTTTTCCATTTTGTATGTCCATTATACATGTGTAGAATAACCCTTTTATTGGCCTTTCAATGGGACATATCATTATTGCATACATTAACTGAGTTTCAGTGGGTTTTTGGTCATATTTTGGCATGGCATACTTTTGTTTTGGTTGGTTTGGTGACCTCTCATGTGCTTCGTATAGTTGTAGTGCAAATCATGGTTCACTAGCTTGTTTTGCATGATGTTTTGGCCGCCTTTCCTAGCATATTTTGGCCATGCCTTAAACTGATTTTGTGCATGTTTTGGACTGCCTTAGGTCTGTTTTTGGGTCTCATGGTCGAATGATGTTTGTTTTGCATGCTTGTAGTTCAATATTCATGCTTAACTTTGAGTTTTGAGGTCCATTGCATGCATATACTGAGGTGTTTTCATGTTTTGGGGCCATTACACATCATACTTCAGAGCTTATATGCATGTCGTATTCCCATGATTTCCACTCTTTAAGTGCATTAAAGAGTCGGGCTTGTATGCCTCATTTACCGACCATTGCATGGGCTTCATTTGAATGCATTCCGAGCCATCATTTTAGACCAATTTCCCACTGTCTTGGACCTGCCTAGGGTCTGTTTGGGGTTGATTTTGCCATTTGTGCATTGCTTTGTGTACCTCTAGTGTAACGCACTTCACTAGTTTCGGTATTCGGGCCATTTAGCATGCATCGTGTGAAGTGTTTGCATGTTTTGGGGCCATTGTGTATCATATTTCAGAGCTGGATCATGTGCCATTCTATGCCATATTTCATCCTTTGCCATGCTTTGTTAGAGTTGCATGTTGTGCCTTAGGATCGGTCCTTTGCATCCGTGCATGTTTGCATGCATTTCGGTTGTCACATTTTCATCATATGGCCACTGATTTGGGTGTGGCTGAGGTACACTCATGTTGGTTTTTGCATTGTGTATGCCATTTAGTTCACGTTGTTGCATGATTTGATTATTGCATTGTGTATGCCTTGTTCGTTTCGTTGTGCTTGTTAGTCTTCATATGCATTGCGTATGCCATATAGAATCATCTTGCATTGAGTATGTCATTGATTATTTCATAGCATTGTGTATGCTAGTAGCATGTTTGCGTCATTCAGTGGCATTTTGCATCTAGGTTGTATGTTAGAGTTACATTTATGTATGTCATGCATATTGCATTGTGTTTGGAGTAGGGTTTAGTCCAAACATGAGAAATGATGGATGTTTCGTACTCCAAGTGACGAATCGTGCCTCAATTCTCGGTCGCCAACACTCTTGACTATCCATGATAGAGTCGTTGACTTTAGTTGCTTATATGTGCATTCATGTCCCATTGAGTCGTGCAATTCGACTCCTCGGCCATTATGCATCGAGATGCGTGATTGATAGCACGAGAATCAAGGACTACACTCCCTAGAGCTTGTGCAATGATAGGGAGAGTGGTCATGCACACATTTGTTGAAAATACATTGCCTTTTCTCTCTCTTGCCTTTGTTGCAGAAAAACTAGAAACCAGAGGTGGAAACTAGTCGGCCGACCAGATTTTTTGGCAGGCCGACCACCCTCTTTGGTCTCCACCACAAAGGGTGGTCGGCAGGTGGTCTCCCATGCTAATAACTGGTCGGTGGCCTTCCCAAGGTGGAGTTTCAACCTTCTGGAGCTTTGTGCAAGTTTTTGAGATCAATTGCAAACAAGGGTGAGGTGAGGCATCGCGATGGAATTTACCGACGAGGGGGCTCGAGCATGCATGCACCTTTCATCATTCGGAACAGAGCTGAGGCAGTCCATTTAGCTTGCATGTTAATTTATTTGCTTTTCTAGTTAATTTGTTGATTAATTAGGATTTTTTAATATTTAATTAGCTAGAGTAATTAATTATTTATTCAGATTGTATTATTTATTCGGACCTTCCGAGCGAGGGTACAATTGTAATAAGTGTGCGTGTGTGTGATGTATGTCTTCCAACCCCACGTCTTTCTCCCTTTTATTTACCAACTTATGATGGTTAGATTAGGGCATGTTTCAATTAGCATACTTAGCTTGCATGTTGCATCATTCATTCTGTATTGCATGCACCGGGCTCTGTGCATCATACAACTTGCATATGTATATCATATCATAGAATAGTAATACTATATTAGCTTGTTGCACTTTATGTCAAATGCCCTGCGTTTAGAATAGTTGACGCCTATATAGTGCCATTTTTGACATGTGTTGCATTGCCAATCTTAACATGAACTAGGATCATGCATTGCATTACCTAACTACTTTCTGTTATTGGCTTGATTATCTCGTAAGTATTTATGCTTTAGCATCCTTGCATGTGTGTGAGTGATTCGCCATGATAGCATGCCTTACCATGAGGCTATGTGCTTATGTGATATAACTGCCTGAATGCTTGTGGGTGAAGGTTGGGTTGCTTGAGTTGGAATAATTCGTCGAAACCCGTGTTTTAGCCTACTTGCGAGTAGCAAACTTCAATCCATTTTCAAAACAAACGGATGTGCGATGCTTTGTTCCAACTTAGGCAATCCAGTCTATACTTGTATGCTGTGTGTATCACATAGTAAATCTAGGCTAATAACCGAAATAAAAGCACATGTGTTTTCAAAAACTCGATATCATGGTTAGTAGAGGTCGATCTTTGATCAGGCGAGTGGGGGTGCTCACGAAGTGACCTTCCCCAATCGTACCCAAGCTCCCAAGCCGAGGTAACTTTGGTAATGATGGACACGTAGCCTTAGGCACGAGTTAGGGTTTCCTAAATTCCTTAAAATAAAATATTTAGGTGGCGACTCTGTATTTGGCAAAGCAGTCCATGTTTGGCACTTCTGTCTAAAAATTAGTTTTTCAAAACGATTTGCCGGATTTGGACTCTTTGATGATTCATCGGTCTTGCATTGCACTCTGCGAGATTAGATACAGGAACGTGACATTGAGTCCGAACTATAGTAAGCCCAATGAATGAAACGGGATTTTTCCAGGGACGTTCAGGGACGTCTACAGTTTCTGGCGACTCTGCTGGGGATTTAGAGAACTTGACTCGAACTCGTGATATCTGATTTTGAATAGACTTGTGTGTTTCTTTGCATTGCATTTGCATTGGTGCGCCTAGGACATCGTGTTTGCCGTATGCTATTCCTGAACGGTTTGTCGGAGGCTCGCTTCGAGAAGCGTGCCATAAGGCTGACCGGTTGCAGGCTCAGCCACGACGGGAACACAAACCCCGGTTTTACCGAGGCACCCTCTTTGACCATTCGACCTAGTGCATATCAGACTCCGTAGTGACCATTCCAAACTAGGACAGGTTGCTTACCCGATCATAGGTTGTTTGAAACCGCTGCGTGCGTAGTGAAACCCTAGCTCCTGACAAAATAGGACAGGGAAACCCTACCCCAACATAGGGCTGTTTTGGCTCTCACTTGTTTGCTATGTGCTTTTAGAGTGCGTCTCTACAGGAATGCATGTATCAGTTTACAAGTTTGGGTAGCAGGCCTGCGGGCACCAGTTCAGTATTTTGGGAATCAGTTATCTGTGGGTTTCAGATTCAGTTTGGGGGCAGTGATTTGGGAACAATGATCGGTGTTTGAGAATAGTCTATTCAACTTATCAACTGTGTGTTGTGATGCCCAACTGCGTGTTGTGTGTTATTTACGCTGTTATGCTGTCCGTTTGTCTGGTTGTTTATTTCCTTATTATTGCTTTATTTATTTTTTTGCTAGGTAGTTTAACACAATTGCTTCAGACCAAGCAGATATTCCCCAAGCACTCTGGACAAGAGGTCGCCGACTCAATCGATCTGAGGATCTGGTCGACGGACAACCGGTGTTCCACTCTCTACCATCGGTTGTCAGACGGAGGTCGAGAAGACGCAGTGTATCCGAGCAGAGGTTGCCAGATCAGTGGTCTTTCAACAGTCAAGTTGAGGTTTCCGAGTCTACTACAGAGATAGATACACCGGCAGTTCAGATAAATCAGGGCAATATATCAGGGGGCAATATGTCAGGGATGGAAGACATGGTGCGTCAGCTCCAGGAGAGCATGAAAGCCATACAGGAGTACGCTATTCGTCAAGCAGAATTTGCCAAACAGCAGGCTGTTGTCATGGCCCAACAGGCAGAGCTAATTACCCGGCTATAGCAGCAAACCGGAGCATCTGCTTCGCACCAAGCTCCTCCCCCACCAGGAGTTCCGACACCCGGGGAGGCACCAAATGTCCAGGGAGAGACGGACATTCCAACAGGGCTGGCTCCGCCCCCCGATTCTACCTCAACTGTCCAAGGCACCTACACCTATCAATCAACTGGATTCTCCCTTTATGTTCGAGGTCGACCCTACAGCGTTGAAGTTGAGCAAACTTGAAAAATTGTTCAAGAAATCCCAAGGGGTAAAGGGACAACCAGTGTTCCACTCTCTACCCCCGGTTATCAGATGGTGGTCGAGAAGACGCAGTGTATCCGAGCAGAGGTTGCCAGATCAGTGGTCTTTCAACAGTCAAGTTGAGGTTTCCGAGTCTACTACAGAGATAGATACACCAGCAGTTCAGATAAATCAGGGCAATATGTCAGGGGGCAATATGTCAGGGATGGAAGACATGGTGCGTCAGCTCCAGGAGAGCATTAAAGCCATACAGGGGTACGCTGTTCGTCAAGCAGAATTTGCCAAACAGCAGGCTGTTGTCATGGCCCAACAGGCAGAGCTAATTACCCGGCTATAGCAGCTAACCGGAGCATCTGCTTCGCACCAAGCTCCTCCCACACCAGGAGTTTCGACACCCGGGGAGGCACCAAATGTCCAGGGAGAGACGGACATTCCGACAGGGCTGGCTCCGCCCCCCGATTCTACCTCAACTGTCCAAGGCACCTACACCTATCAATCAACTGGATTCTCCCTTTGTGTTCGAGGTCGACCCTACAGCGTTGAAGTTGAGCAAACTTGAAAAATTGTTCAAGAAATCCCAAGGGGTAAAGTACATCCCAGACATTGAGGACGGGTATACCGACGTGGCTGTGACGTTGCCAGATAGGTTCAAAATGCCACAAATCGACCGCTTCGACGGATCTGGGGATCCCATGGTGCATCTCCAGTTGTTCTCAGATATACTACGGCCAATGGGCCTTACTAAACCACAGAAGCTTTCATTATTCGGCTGGACCCGGTCAGGTGTGGCCGCTATCTAGTATGCAAAATTAGAAGACGATGTCAAACGGAACTGGGATGAGATGGCTGAGGTCTTCGTTGCGCAGTACTCCTATAACGTGCAAATCAAGATTATAACCCGTGATCTTAAGACAACAAGGCAATAGCCTAAGGAGAGTTTTTCTGATTTCATAGCCCGTTGGAGGGCCAAGGCCTCAACGATGACCCTTAGGCCCACTGACAAGGATCAAATCTGGATGATTGTGCGCAATCTCCAGCCTAATCTTATGCAGAAAATGATCGTACTCCCCTTCCCTACCTTTTCAGATTTGCATGAGATGGGAGTACAAATTGAGGATGCCTTGAAACAGGGCTTGATTGATAATGACAGAGAGCAACCCAGAAGAACCTTCAACCGCAACACCAATACAGGCACCAGCAACACCGCAAATAATAGAACTTCAGAAGTAAGCATGGCCACCACCACTCCCTTTCCAAGACCCATGGTAGCTACACCTTTCTCCGGTGCGTCCGAAAGCAATACACAAACAACCAAATACCAACCTCGAGGCCAAAGAACCTTCACCCCATTATATATGCCCCTATCCAAAGCTCTAGGGGTTTTAATCAGAAAAGGGCACTTGAAGCCCCTGGAGTTGAGGCCATTGTCAAATCCACTCCCACCCTCTCATAACCCGGCAAAATACTGCACATATCACAAACAACACGGTCATGACACCGACCAATGTTTCAGATTGCGTCATGAGATTCAAGACCTCATTGACAAATAGGTGATTGTGCCTCTAAAAAAACCCAACGTCACAACCAACCCTCTCCCACCGCACAACCAAGCTCCACCTCCCAAACGCATCAACTTTATCCAGACTGGGGTCATGTCTTACGATCCTAGCATATATATTACCCTATCCCACCTACCCAAGCCGAAGGTGCTCCTTCCTGACTGCACTGACTTGTGCATGTTGGACATCTCTAGAACCCAACCCAAACCAACGGTGGTGACTGTCGAAGACAGAACATGGGAGACTTCAGTGGAGAATGGGATTGTTGAGTCAGAATCTGAGGAATCTGGGAGTTTTGCTGAGGAGATTTGTAGTCCGAGTGACTACATTCTGTCAGTAGGCCAGGTTGGGCCAAATGTGAAATTACCGGTAGGGGCAGAGCTTTATGTGATATAGGAGGATGGATTTGGTCAGAGGATAGATGACTTGGCGGTTGTGGAGGGGGATTTTGCTAACCTCCAATTTTTCAATGAACAAGATCCAGGGGGCGTGGCAGTCAACTGGTCTGATTTTGAGGAGTCAGCAGAGGTTACAGGGTGGCTTGATGACCTACCAGACGTTGTTGAAGAATCTCAGTTGGAACAGGGCCCGGTAGGGGCAAGGATATCAATTGTGGCCGGAAGGCCGGAGATCAAAATGCATCGCCGGAGAGCGCCGATGCTAAGAATTTCGCTCAGGATCTGGGCATTTTGAATACAAGAATTATAGAGCAGCCAGCTATACTGACGCAGTTGGAACAAAAAGGAATCAAAGAGTTTGAGAGAATCAAAAAAGCCAAGGCTCCCATGGGGACTGAAAGTGATGTGTGCACGAGGACAGAGAATGCTGTAAGCATGTGGACAGAAGGTACTGCGAGTACAAGGAGAGTGGAACCGGAGCTGGACAGGTGTCTGTTGGTTGCCGATAGAATGTGGTGGGAGGACGATGATCTATGTCTCACCCATACCGATGAGGATTGGGGGAGCAATCAACCAGACGATACCTGGTACATCGGTGAAGTCGATCATATGACCAGGAGCGGGCGGTATTTCAAGCCCTCGCATTTAGACCAACCAGAATCGCCCGGGAAGGACATGGAGGCCGAGAAACAGAAAGAGAAGTAACTCGAAGAAGAGGCTGTACTGAAGCAGCTGAAAAAGATACAAGCAGACATCTCCATCTGGGGACTGCTTATGGCTTCGCGAGTACATAGACAGGTTGTCCTATCTGCTATGGACAAGGCTAAGCTCTCCATTGACACCACACCAGAGCAGCTAGTTAGACTAGTCTTTCCGGGAGGAGGTTCCCCGATGTGGACCTCTTCGGACAAAGAACTACCGCCTGAGGGCGCAAATCATAACAAACCCCTCTACATCTCTATGCAATGTAGAGACAAGTGGGTGCCAGTGGTTCTTGTCGACATGGGATTCGCCATTAATGTGTGCCCTTCAAGGACGGCATATGCAATCGGGTTGAAGCCCGTGGACTTCGTGCCAACTACTCAAGTGATCAGAGCCTATGATAACACAAGCAGGGAGGTGATGGGGACTATCAAAATTCAGACCGAGGTTGGTCCAGGACAACACGAGATCGATTTCCATGTCTTGGACATTCTTACAACCTTTAACCTACTTTTGGGGCGACCGTGGTTGCACCAGGTGAAGGCAGTTTCTTCCACCTTGCATCAGATGTTGAAGTACCCTCACTGGAAAAGGGTAGCTATTGTTTTTGGGAACTCATCAATCCATCCGCCGCCAGAAGTGTTTACACCAGTCTTGAAAATTGAGCACGGCACGGAAGATGTGTTCTTATCGGGGTTTACTCTGGCTGAGGCCCGGGTCGTGCAGAACATTTTGGCTATTAATGAGGGGGTGTATGTCAGTGCGCAATCAGTATACCTCATGAACAAGCTTCAACACATCCCTGGGATGGGATTGGGAAAGACCGGAAGGATATTGCTGTATCGGCCGAAGTGTCGCACAACCCGCATACCTTTGGTTTGGGTTATCTGCCCACCAAAGAGGACTGGGTAAGGAAAGACAAGGAAATGGCTAGGTGAGCCAAAGAAAAGAAGGTCGGGAAGCCTTATGAGCTACTGCACCGACCCATTCAGGGTACCCTAAATGGACGCTTCGTCCGGAAGGGGGAAGATTTTCCATTCTGCGGCTTCCCAGAACCATGGTTGAACGCGGAGAGGAAGCGCGTGCCAGGATTTGAGATCTTCTTCGACCTGCAGTTATCCGGGGATGATGTTGCCAAGGAGCAGACAGACCCATCAGTTGAGGTTGAGCAGTGTAAAAATGTGGATTCCGAGAGTGCTGCAGGCCTACCATCAAACATTTTGGATGCATCCATCGCACCCTCTCTCATCTGGCAGTACGAGGAGGGATTTTTGTCAAGCAGCACCGGGTCAGGTAGTGAGCCGGAGTCTGATTCCACCGAATCTGTTGAGTCAGAATCAGGTTCCAGCTCGTCTGAGTCTGAGTCCGGTACTCCTGGGGGTGATAACCCGGATGCCACAGTCCTGTCTAGGTCGTCTTTATTGCATTGTAGTTTGTCGCATTCAGCATGTAGGATCATGATCTTTCCTCAGTAGATCATTCCTCACTTATATCATGCCACCCAATTACTTGTATTCTTTCTACGAAATGCATAGTTCTGTCTGTGCAAGCACCTATTCCACTAAGAGAGTTGTGGTTAGAGCGCTTTGGCACCTTTTCTATGTTACACGTAGTTTGATTTTGCATCTCCATCCCTTTATGATATTTGTGTGGTTTTGCACTGCTTGTGGTTTGATTATTTCGATACATTACATATCATTTGCATTGTTTCATTACATTGCATTGCATAAATCCTGAATTTTCAAACCAATTTCGCATAGCGTATAAGTCCAATTATCAAACCGGCTTTCCGTGGCGTATAAGTCCAATTTTCATACCGGCTTCATGTAGCGTATAAGTCCAATTTTCAAACTGGCTTCGCGTAGCGTGTAAGTTCAATTATCAAATTGGCGTCGCGCAGCGTATAAGTCCAATTATCAAAATCTTCCTGCATAACATTTTGCATCCTGCCCCTGAACTACGTTGGTTTGATTCCATTTATTTATCTGTGCTTTGTTTGTTTGTCCAAGTCCTCGGCCTTGTCAAAAATGGGTCGTCTCTAGGCTTTGACATTCACTCCCGTCACTTCTTGACTTCTGAGTTTTGTCAAAGAGGGGCAACTGTAGACACCCCATTTTTGACCGACCTTAAGACTCAGATATCATCGACTGAGCGCTCGGTGATTGCGCATGCCGTGCTCGTTTCGAGGGTTCGGAGTTTTTGGCTGAGAGTCCCGCCTCCGGACCTCGGGACCCTTCCTACTTTGACTCGGTCCGCCGACCAAGTTTTGTTTTCTCTTCCTGGAGGGAGGAAGAGGTCTTGTAGATCATCTCTCAGTGGTCGTAGGCTACTTTTCGTGGTTGTAGGCCACTGTTCCCATTTGGAGACTAGTTTCTGGTTTTTCAGAGCCGTCGGCTGTGCGCCTCAGCTCGGGACCGTTTAACATTCTCCGTTTGGCACGGTTTTTGGAACACACCTTGTTTCCTCTGTCTAGAGGAACATTGTGGTCTGGGAGACCACTTTTGTGGTCATACGCC
This sequence comes from Camellia sinensis, assembly GCF_004153795.1. Taxonomy (NCBI): domain Eukaryota; kingdom Viridiplantae; phylum Streptophyta; class Magnoliopsida; order Ericales; family Theaceae; genus Camellia; species Camellia sinensis. The sequence continues at coordinate 572,914 of NW_021027595.1, read as the reverse complement.
ACTTTTTGTGCTCAACAGCCAGTTTTCGAGGCACCCGACCGTGCGCTTTGCCTCCCGAATTCTCGTTTTACATCCGTGTTGGTTCGTTCTTGGCAAAAACCTTGTTTTGCTTGTTTGGAAGGTGGTACAAGGGTAGGAAACCAGCTTTTATCCTGGGAAACCACTTCTCTCCCCGCCAGCCGATTTTCCGATCGGGACACTGGTTTTCTTGGTCTTTGGGCCACATTTGCTGGTTTCCCACCACGCCATTGGCTTTCTTTCAGTGTGGAGGCCACCAATTCCCCCTGCAAATTAGCTTTTATCCTTGGGGACCACTTCTCTCCCCGCCAGCCGGTTTTTTGGTTGGGAAATTGGTTTTCTTGGTCTTTGGGCCACATTTGCTGGTTTTCCACCACACCACTAGCTTTTTTTCAGTGTGGAGACCACCAATTACCCTGGCCGACCACTTTTTTTTGGAAAACTAGAAAAAGTGGTTGGCTAACCAGAAAAAGTAGCACACCGACCACTTTTTCTGGTCGGCGGCTTTCCTACAGATTTTGCAAAGTCTGTAGATGCCAACTGTGCCAGCAGGAGGGCACAGACTGCATCCTCCATACACGTGTATGGAGGGATTTAAACAAGCTCTTAGCTTGTCCAAGAGGCTTGAGAGTTGTTTCTCTACAAAATGGGAGGCCTCTCTCCCTTCTTAGGGTACGGATTTTTTGGGCTTGAGCTATACATATCATCTATATCTATAATCCTCCATTTCCCTCTTGTTTTGTACCTTAAAGTGACCATTCTTCACACTTTTGTGCACACAACCTCCTATCCAAACATCATCTTTTTGTTGCTGAGGCACCTAGGAGTTGTTTTTGGAGTTTTCGTTTGGGGTTGTTTACCCCCTTTTAGGCCTTGTTTGGCCTTGTTTTTGTGCCTCTTTTATGAGCTTCGGGACCACCTTGTATTGGCCAGTGGTGGGGATGGTGTTTTAAGGTCCTAAGAAAGAGAAGGCCATCCCCTCTCCTTTGTGTCTTCAATACAAGCTTTATTTGCCTCATGTTTGATCACCTTTAGTAAGTGTGTGTTGGCCATGTCTTAGCTTGTATTTGTGGTTATTTTGCTAAGGCATGCCACTGTTTTTGCTTAGTTTGGTCACCCCTTGCATGGTTAATACACTTGTAGTGTAAATCACACAATCTAGTCTTGTATGCCTCATGTTTGAGCATGTGTTTCTAGCTCATTTTTGGGCCATCTCAGTAGATTTTTGGTGTAATTTTAACATGCCTTAGATCTTTTTTTGCTTGGTTTGTTTGGCTCTTACATGCCTTATGCACTTATAGTGTAAATCACACACACTAGCCTTGTATGCTCCTTGAAGTGGCATGTCATTTTAGCCTATGTTGTGTCCATTTCAGCATGTTCTTGGGCTTATTTTATCATGTCAGACCTCTGTTTAGGTTTGGTTTGGATAGCCTTTGCATGCTCCATACACTTGCCATGCAATCCCATGAAATAGCCTAACATGCGTCGTGTTGTGACATGTCTTTTTAGCATGCTTTTGGCTTGACTTTAGGAAGATTTTATCCATGTTTTGGTATGCTTGAGGTCTGATTTTAGTTTTCTTGGTCATCCATGACTTGTTTTGCATAGCTTTGGTTCAATCTTGCTTGTAAGCTTTGTGTATTGAGTCATCTAGCATGCTCTACTTGGCTTATTTCAATGATTTGGCATCATTCATAATGTGATTTCAGTCCATTTTTCATGGCCATACATTCACATTTGTCACTCAATCAATGCGTTGGAGGGTTGGTCCTTTATGCCTTAACGTGAGCCATTGTGTATGCATTCATGCCATAGCTTGTGGAGCCATCATTTCAGTGATTATTTGGGGTTATTTTGCCCTAATATAACTCTGATTTTTTGCTTTAAGTCATATCATGTTTGGTCCTAATAGGTGTAGTGTAATTCACCCTATTTGCCTTACATATTCCATGTCTTATGCCCCTTCATGCTAGCACATTTTGGCTTCCATCCATACATGTTTTAGACTCATTTAAACATATGTGAGGACTCTTTTGGGCCTGCCTTGTCATATTGCCTCATTGCTTCGTTTAGCCATAGTGCAAATTGGCCTTGCTGCTTTGTTGTTTGATGCTTCACGGCATGGCTATCTTTGAGTGATTTTGGATGATTTGGCATTCATTTAATACTTGATTTTTAGCGCATTTATAGATTGCCATGTCTCACTTCATTCATGCTTTGGAATGCCTCTAAGTGTTGTGCATTATTGCCTAGTTTATGGATTAGCTTGTTATGCTTTGCATGCCTAGGTATTTGAGCCATCATTCAGCATGTTTGGTCCTTAGTTTTGACCTACTTGAGCTCTGTCCATGCTTAGTTAATGCATTTGCTGCATGCATTGCATGCCCCCTTTTAGTCCTCTTTGCTAGACTTCCATGCCTTAGGGACCTTAGCATGTCATAACTTGTGTTGCGAATTGATGATTTAGACATCATTTCTTAGTTCATATTCAGTGCACTTAGTTGTTGGTTACACTTCCACTTTTGCACTCCTCGAGCACTCTTGAGAGTTTGCTCTTTGGCCTACTCGATTAGGACCAATGCATTGTGCATGCATGCTTTGCATTTCGGTGCTTTTTCTTCGGGTTATTGGCCACGATTTGGGCGTCTCTGTGCTGAGGCTCATCCATTTTGTTTAAGTCATTTTGCATTGAGTATGCCATGTTGTCGCATGATTGGATCATTGCATAGTTGCATGCCTTGTTCATCTCATTATGTATGTAGTTTCTATGTGCATTGTGTATGCTAAGTGTCATGTGCGTTGATGTATCCATTTTTTAGCTCATGCATTGATCTTGTATGCTAGTTGCATGTTTTGCATAACTTAGTTGCAATTGCAATGAGATTACATGCTAGAGGTCGTATTGCTTCATGGCCAATGGTTTATGTTTGGCATTGTGGTTTGGAATAGAAGTTAGTCGGAACATGGATGGAGGGACGTTTCATAATGAAGTGATGAAACGTGGCCTCCAATTCCCGATCGCCGACACTCTGACACCCAGACGGAGTGTTTGGTTGGCTTTAGGTGCTAGATTGTGCATTCATTTCAACATTGAGTCGGGCAATTTCAGCTCCTCGGCCATCATGCTGAAAATGTGTGATGGTGGCCCGAGCGGGTCGGAACTACCACTCCTGAGCCTTATGCAATGATGAGGTATAGTGGTCGTGCACACATGTGTTGCGAATACTTTGCCATCTCTCTCTCTTGTCTTCTGTCGTAGAAAACCAGAAACCAGCAGCAAAAACTGGTCGGCCGACCAGATATACTAGCTGGCCGACCACTTTTTCTGGTTTTTCAGCACTGAAAGTGGTCGGCAAGTGGTCTCCAATGCCAACAACTGGTCGGCAGCATCCCTACAGGTTCCCATGACGGAGTTTCAGCTTTTTGGAGCTTTGAGCAGTGTTCTGGAAACAAGTGCAAACAGAGGCAAGTCCGGGCATCGCGATGGATTTCCAAGCGAGGCGATTCAAGCATGCATGCATCCCTCGTCGTGAGGCCATTTCAGTGCTTTTGTTAACTTAGAATAGTTGTTTGTTTCAATTCGTTTTGTAATAATTAATTAGCTTGTTAGTTGGTTAATTAAGTTATTTGTATTATTTATTCAGACCCTCCGTCGAGAGGGCCAACTGTTATAATAAGTGTGCGTGTGTGTGATGCATGTCTCCCAACTCCCATTTCTTTCTCCCTTTTATTTACCAGCTTATGATGGTTAGTTTTAGGGCATGTTTCAATTAGCATCCTTATGCTCGCATGTTTGCATCCATTCATCTATCTTGCATGCATCGGGCCCGGTGTATCATGCTAACTGCATTGTATTTCAATTTCTGTTTGAATACATGTATCAAATTGCATTTCACATGACATTTTAGAATAGCCGAGCCTATCTTAGTTGCATTTTGTATGTGTTGCATTAGGCATTCTTGACATAGCTAGGATCATGAATTGATTTCTAACATAGGTTTTGCTTTGGCTCGGAGTACTCGGTGAGTGTTTATGCTTTAGCATCCTTGCATGAGTGTGAGTGTTGCCATGATAGCATGCTTGCCATGAGGCTATGTGCTTATGTGATATAACTGCTTGGATGCCTGTGGGTGAAGGTTGTATTATTTGAATTGGAACAATTCATTGATTGCGAGTTTTAAGCCCACTTGAGAGTGGCAAAATCATGTTTTCATAAGCCCACTTAAGGGTGGCAAAATCCGCATTTTAGCCTGCTTGCGAGTAGCAAACCGTTTTCAAAACAAACGAATATGAGATGTTTTGTTCCAATTTAGGTGATCTAGTCTATACTTGTATGTTGTGCACATCACATAGTAATTCTAGCTAATAAACCAGAATAAGGGCACATGTGTTTTCAAAAACAAGATATCATGTTAGTAAAGGCTGATCTTTGATTGGGCGAGCGGGGGTTCTCATTGCATGACCTTCCCCTCTTGTACCCAAGTTCCCAAGCCGAGGCAACTTTGGTGATGACGAACACGTGGCCTTAGACACGAGTCAGGGTTTCCTAAATTTCCCCAAAATAAAATATTTAGGTGGCGACTCTGTATCTGGAAAACCAGTCCATGTTTGGCATTTCTTTCTAAAAATTAGTTTTCCAAAACGATTTGCCGGATTTGGACTCTTTGGTGATTTATCAATCTCGTATTTCACTTTGTGAGATCAAATTAAGAACCGTGACATTGAGTCCGAGCTGTAGTAAGCCCAATGGACAAAACGGGATTTTCCCAGGACGTTCGGGCGCATCTACAATTTCTGGCGACTCTACTAGGGACTTAGAGAAATTGACTCGAACTTATGATATCTTGTTTTGACTACACTTATGTGTTTCTTTGCATTGCATGTGCATTGGTGCGCCTAGGACACTGTGTTTGCTGTCCGCTATTCCTAAACGGTTTGCCGGAGGCTCGCTTTGAGAAGTGTGCCATAAGGTTGACCGGTTACGGGCTCTACCACGAAGGGAACACAAACCCCGGGTTTTACTGGTGCACCCTTTTGACCATTCGACCTAGTGCATATTCAGAATCCATAGTAACTATTCCAAACTAGGACAGGTTGCTTACCCGATTATAGGTTGTTTAAAACTGCTGTGTGCGTAGTGAAACCCTGGCTCCTAAAAAAATAGGATAGGGAGACCCTACCCCAACATAGGGGTGTTTTGGCTCTCATTTGCTTGCTATGTGCTGTCAAGGAGTGTATCTCTACAGGTTACACGTATCAGTTTGCAAGTTTGGGTATTAGGACTAGGGCATCAATATTTGAGAATCAGTTATATCTGCGGGTATCAGATTCAATTTTGGGGAAGTAATTTGGGGAACCGTGATCAGTGGTCGAATACAGTTATTCAGCTATGTTTATGTCTGTTCTGGTAAAATTGGGCTGAGATGCTGCCTGTTTTCTCTTTCAGTTCAGAGATTTGGTTTAGAGCAACCAGTGTTCTCCTTCGCTCAGGCAAGGCAGAGAAAGGCCAATCAAGGCTCACCGGTTCATCAGATCCGTCAGTCACCAGTCACATCCCCTCTGTTTAGTTCGGCAAACTCGCGATGACACATAACTCAGAAGAAATTGTGGTCATGGCAGCAGCATTGAACCAGGAGATCACCATGCAAGGTGAGAGCGATGTTGAAATAGAACATCTGCCCAGGTCACCTGCCGCACATCCAATCTGGGAACCCCAAGTATTTCAAACCCGTGAGCCCACCACTTTCGAGCTTATGGGGATGATTGGCGATTTTCAGAGATCTGTAGCTAATCTAGCCTTCGGGATGTCGGCTCCACCGTCGACCATGTCACGTGTTGGAAACTTCATGCTGGAAGAACCCCCGCTCTTGGGGCGGATTGTAATTGAACTCAGCCAACCTGAACCCATTCTAAGTATAGGTAATGGCATGCCAACAACAACTGGGTTCCGCTCTGATGTGGCAACCCAAACCTTTGACCAAGCTAAAGCGAGTGGTAAGAACAATATGGGGGTAGACACTGATCCCTATGAACAACTTCTGCAGGCTATTGAGGCTTTGAAAGCCGAGGGGCTGAACAAACAGCAAGCGATCGCAGTTATTGCACAGATTGTGGATGTCACTTTTACCACTCAGAATGAGAGCAATCTGAGTCAAAGGAAAAACTGAGAGAAGGGCCGTCATACCAGAAATGATCTTGTTAGCTCTAATCCTGCACCCGGAAAAGATCATAAAACTAAGTCAGCACCCGTTGACCCCTTTGCTAGTACGCCCAACAAAAATCCACAAACCTCGAAGTATCAACCCCGAGGTCGCAGGGTCTTCCATGCCCTCTATATGCCTTTGTCCAAGGCTCTTCAATCCTTGCTAAAAAGGGGCATCTTAAACCCCTCGAGCCTCGGCCTCTTCCTGCTCGTCTTCCACCCGGCCATGATACTACCCAGTACTGTGCGTACCATCAACAAACCGGTCATAGCACCCACAATTGCTTTCGTCTTCGCTACGAAGTACAGGATTTGTTTGACAACGGGGCCGTCCTCCCACCAAGCTCAGCGAAGTCTATCGTCACTGGATCAGTGAACTTGGAGGACAGTATGAGCATGTGATCAGGGGATGAACCACCTGCGGGCAGCGCTCAGTTTACTCTAGATGTGGCGTATGGCACGCACTATTTTGAGCATTTGCAAATGCTAGTTTTGTACTTTTTGACTTGGGTATTAGGGACAGTCTTGTTGTGTTATCTGTAGTCAGTCTTTTTGTACTAAGTCCGTTGGGTCTGTCTTGTTATATCGAGTCAGTCTTGTTGCATAGGAGTTAAGTGATTCTGGGGCTGTTACCTTGGATATTACTATTTTGTTTTGTGTTTGTCTTTTCACTTTCTTTTGAGTCTGTTTCTGCCGTGGAGCCAGTTACACCAGAAGATCTGAATAAAATAGCAGTAATTTTCACACTCTTGTGTTTGCTTCTGCCTTGCGCCAGTTGTGCCAATAGATTCTGAATGAAACAGCAGTGCTTTTCACCTGCTCTTATGTACCTTGAAATCATTGCATTGACCTAAGTTTTCAAACCTTTTTGAACATTGCGAGGAAAACAAAGAGGAAGGAATTCCTCGGGTTTTGCAAAAATTGATCAATTGAGAGAAAGAGAGGCATGCTAAGCCCTTAACGAATGAGATCATGCTTGTTAATGTGAGTATTGAGAAGGATCCTGGCTTGATTCAGATTGGTTCGACTTTGTCTTCCGCGCGAGCGATTAGTCACTTTCTTAAAGGATTTCAAAAAATGTTTTGCGCGTCCTGCAAAGACCTGTGTGGAATCGCTCTTGAGATTATACAGCTTAGGATCGCTCTCAGCCTCGAGACTCGACCCCTTATTTTCAAACCTTCAATTTGGATTCAAAATATCCAACGGTCAATCACAATGTGAGGCCTGTGTGACCAAATTTGAAGCAGCCCTCGAACTAGGGGCAAGAAGGTCAGACGTCGTCAAAAGAAAGCTTGCGAAGCTAGATCAGAAGCAGCCCTTGAACTAGGGGCAAAAATGTCAGGTGCGCTTGAAGAGCCAAAGATAGATCATTTTGCAAACCAATGAAGACTGGCAAGAATGCCAAATCCCAGAAGGGAGGAAAGAAAAAAGTATTGTTGAAGGACAAATGAGTTCCTATCCATAACACTGGGGGCAATTCAGCCCCTATCGGATGGACTTTTACGTCATCAGTGACCATCAGCCATTCTCCTGGATTCAGACGGCGTCGAGATCTCAAACCATTTGACATGAACAAAGCTATACTTTTTACCCTTGAGAGGCTCGCTGGGACGAAAACCCGAAAGGGCGACCCAGCAAAAGTTAGAGCAAGAAAAAGAAAAAAAAGAAGAAAAGAAGAAGAAGAAGAAAAGAATGAAGAAAAGATGAAAAGAAAATGGAAAAAAATGAAAGATGAAAAAAAGAAGAAAAGAAATGGAAAGAAAAGAAAAACAAAGCTCACAAGGTTGAAAACCCGGAAGGGCAGCCTTGGCAAAAGTTAGAGCACAAAAGGAGAGGTTAAATACCCGAGTGTGTCTTACCCCGAACTACGTAAGGCTTGATTCCCATGTTTGGGATACGTAGGCAACTTCATTCTGAAGTCCAGCCGTAAAACCCTTTAAAATCGATCGTGTCCATGTAATGGTTCTGATCATCTTTGTCATTTCTGTATCCAAGAGTTCAGTTGTGACCTTCATTATGAGAACTGGTTATAGTGTGCTGCGGTACTATTCAAACAAGGGGCAACTTTTCATTGCCATATGGTGCCATTCAAACAAGGGGCAATTTTCCTTCGAATCTAAGGTTGTGCATCTCAAGAGTAAGTTCCGTGTTGGTCGAGCAGTGGCCATTTGTAAAAAAATAGTTTTTGAGAATTTTTATTGAGGTTGACTAATTTTCTTGAAGATTATTCCATTTTTCCAAACCTGGACCATTTCTTGGACCCAAAAAAGGAAAATTTTCAATGCTCATAACCTAACTTGCATGATTTAAAATCAGAAAATCGAACAAGCATGCTAATCTAACTCTCATGTCGGTCAAAATTGTTTTAGTAGAAAACCAAAACAAAAAATGGTCAAAATATTGAACTAGGGGCACAGTTGAGTCAGGTGTTCTGTCTTTTCCTCGCTGTCAACATATTTGCCAAAAAAGGGCAGTCTACTTGCCAGAAAGGGCACTCTACCTGCTATAAAAGGGCATAACTAAAGCTAATAACAAAGGGCTGAAAGCTCTCAACATCCTCCAAGCAACAAGGTATCAAGCCAAGTGCGAAGCATGAATTGGAATGGATCAAGACATTCCACTCCCTCGTCTGGACACATTTGATCATGTTCAAACTCCCCAACAGAACATCGTCAACCGATGTCAGCGGCAGATTTGCTACACACCCAGTTGTAGCGCAACCCCTCTATGGGAAAGTTCACTGTTGTGAGCAGAAGAAGAGAATCTAGCAGAGTGCTAGGGGCAAGAGCCCGTAACTTCCTATTTATCCATCAACCACCTTGGGGAGGGATGAAAAATGAGAGATTAAAGAATAGAGAGATGTGCGCTGAGAGGAAAAGCGAGAAAAAGGTTTTGAGAGAAAAACCGAGCTTGAGGGCCGAGTGATGTGAGAATCACAAATTAGAAAGGGTGGGGAATAATACCCGAAGAAACTGGCTCCTCGCGAACTTAGAGGTCTCTCGCCTTTGTAACACGTCTGAGTGTTATGTCTTTTGTTTTGTTTGTCTCGATTCTCGTTTTTGAGTCGTTTCGAGTATGTCTCGACGTGTTTAGGGTATTTGCCCTTTTCTTTTCCTTTATTGAGTCGTGGTGCATTGTGTTTAGTCGTTGGCTCAATACCCGGTTGAGAACCCTTTTCTCATTACAATTTCGAAGAAAAAAAATCGTTTTGTGCTTAGAGTGCCATGTCATTCTCCACATTTGTGCGAAACAAGATTTTGTTTTTTCAAAAACCGCAGGGTTCAACCCGGGTCATGTGGGAACAGTAAAACCAGGACCTATCTGAAGCTATATAGGTTCCAGACTTCAAAGCAAAAGAAAAAAGGGAAATTGTCGGGCATCTAAGTTTGTTTCAACTTTTGCAAGTACCGTCATCGCATCATGTATGTTCAGAATGAGCTGTGTGTTCAAAATTAAAAGAATACTGTGTTATGAGCCGTGTGTTCAGATCGAGCAGTGTTGTATTATGAGCTGCGTGTTCAGAATTGAAACGTGTGAGCTGCATGTTCAAAATGAAGTGAATGAGCTGTGTGTTCAGAAACGAAAATTTATGAGCATCGTGTTCAGAATTAAGAATGAGCTGTGTGCAAATGAAAATGTATGAGCTGCGTGTTCAGAATTGAAATGTGTGAGCTGTGTGTTCAAAATGAAGTGAATGAACTGTGTTCAGAAATGAAAATTTATGAGCTGCGTGCAAATGAAAATGTATGAGCTGCGTGCCCGAAAATAAGTTGTGTGCCCAAAAATGAGCTGTGTGCCCTAAGAATGAGCTGTGTGCCCAAAAATGAGCTGTGTGCTCGAAAAATAAGCCGTGTGCCCGAAATGAGCTGTGTGCCCAAAATGAGCCAGGTGCCCGAAAAATGAGCTATGTGCCCCCAAGATGTGTTGTGTGCCCCAAAATGTGCTGTGTGCCCGAAATGAACTGTGTGTTCAGAATAAGCTGTGTGCCCCAAAATGAAGTGTGTGCTCGAAAAATAAGCCGCGAGCCCGAAATGAGCTGTGTGCCTGAAATGAGTCGTGTGCCCGAAAAATAAGCAAGCTGCGTGCAAATGAAAATGTATGAGCTACGTGCCCGAAAATAAGTTGTGTGCCCAAAAATGAGCTGTGTGCCCTAAGAATGAGCTGCGTGCCCAAAAATGAGCCGTGTGCCCGAAAAATGAGCTGCGTGCCCAAAAAATGAGTTGTGTGCCCCCAAGTTGTGCTGTGCGCGCCAAAATGTGCTGTGTGTCCGAAATGAACTGTGTTCAGAATAAGCCATGTGCCCCAAACAAGCCGTGTGCCCGAAATGAGCTGTGTGCTCGAAAAATAAGCCGTGTGCCCGAAATGAGCTGTGTGCCCAAAATGAGCCAGGTGCCCGAAAAATGAGCTATGTGCCCCCAAGATGTGTTGTGTGCCCCAAAATGTGCTGTGTGCCCGAAATGAACTGTGTGTTCAGAATAAGCTGTGTGCCCCAAAATGAAGTGTGTGCTCGAAAAATAAGCCGCGAGCCCGAAATGAGCTGTGTGCCTGAAATGAGTCGTGTGCCCGAAAAATAAGCTGTGTGCCCCCAAGATGTGCTCTGTGCCACAAAATGTGCTGTGTGCCAGAAATGAGCAGTGTGCTCAAAAAATAAGCCGTGTGCCCAAAATGAGCTGTGTCCCCGAAATGAGTCGTGTGCCCGAAAAATGAGTTATGTGCCCGAAAAATGAGCTGTGTGCCCCCAAGATGTGTTGTGTGCCAAGTCTTGCATTGTGAATGCATTTTATCGCGCTATCGCACTGCTTTGTGCAGCTTTACTTGCATAGAAAATGCATTTTATCGCATTATTTTGCACATCGCACTATTTTGTGCACCTTACCTGCATTGTGTATACATTTCACTCGCACTGTCTTGTGCACCTGTATAGCACTGTTTTGTGCAGTTTATCACTCGCACTTTTTTGCGCATCGCACTGTTTTGTGCAGTTTACATTTGCGCTTTCTTGCGTATCGCATTATTTTGTGCAGTTTGTCACTTGCGCTTTCTTGCGCATCGCACTGTCTTGTGCAGTTTACACTCGCGCTCTCTTGCGCATCGCATTATCCTGTGTAATTCATTACATGCTCTCATCTTGCATAGAAAATGCTTGTATCTTTTGCATTGAACGTGTTCGCGCTTTCTTGCGCACCCTACCTGCACTTGTTAGTGTAGTGCATTGCTTGCACTGTTCTTCGGACCTTACCTTCACTTGTTTGTGCATTGCATCTCATTGTTTTGTGCACATCTACGTCGCACTATCTTGTGCATTCACTTTCATTCGTACTGTCTTGTGCACTCCCTAGTCTAAGAGACCTTAAATCCTACATCTTTATTTGCACTGTCTTGTGCACTCTCCGGTCTAGGAGACCTTAAATCCTCTAAAGGTGCAATTCCTTTGGTGTTTGTCATGCCCGAACGACTTCCAGTGGTCTGGTATGGCCAGTTGCCCGTGTTTGCGGTGAGTTCCTAGGAGGCCAACTGAGACGGTGGAAACTAGAGTTCGAATGGCTCATGCCTAGAACGCAAAGGTTCGGAATTTCCGAGACTAAAGTCTGGTTTAAATACCCAGGGGTATATCCTCGGCTTGAAATCTGTATGGCAGCCCCGTAGATTGAGATAACATGTGTATGCGCCTCAATTCTGGATACTGAACCAACCTAGTCTGTCACCCTGTTGGAGAATAGGGAAAGCTGCGACCATAGTCAGGGAGAAAAGTTGTAACTGTGGTTCAACCGAAAAGAATGGGAAGGTCCCCAGCGGCATAAGGTAGGTCATTGCCAATTGCCCCTGTAAGGTACCTTCGCTTCCTAACTACTACATCATCTAGTATGTCTATTGCATTGCATATAGAATATGTTGCATGCTTATACTGCATATCCATTGTATCGCCTGCATGCTTTCCATGTTAAACTTAGTCTGGCATGTGCCCATACTTTTCGCGTTAAAGCATGGTTCTGTGATTATGTGTACGCGCCTATTCCACTAAGAGAATTGTGGTTTGAGGGTGTCGGCACCTTTTTCTATGTTAGACGTGGTCTGTTTTGTGTCTATGCCTTTTCAAGGCAAAATGTGGTTTGGCCGTGCGCCTTATTCACTCCATCCATTGCATCTATTGCATTTTAGTTTGTCGCATTCAGCATGTAGGATCACGATCTTTCCTTACTAGATCATTCCTCACTTATATCATGCCACCCAATTACTTGTATTCTTTCTACGAAACGCATAGTTCTGTCTGCGTATGCACCTATTCCACTAAGAGAGTTGTGGTTAGAGCGCTCTGGCACCTTTTCTATGTTACACGTAGTTTGATTTTGCATCTCCATCCCTTTATGATATTTGTATGGTTTTGCACTTGTGGTTTGATTATTTAGATACATTACATATCATTTGCATTGTTTCATTACATTGCATTGCATAACTCCTAAATTTTCAAACCGGTTTCGCGTAGCGTATAAGTCCAATTATCAAACCGGCTTCGCGTCACGTATAAGTCCAATTTTCAAACCAGCTTCGCGTAGCGTGTAAGTCCAATTATCAAATCGACGTCGCGTAGAGTATAAGTCCAATTATCAAAATCTTCCTGCATAACATTTCGCATCATGCCCCTGAACTACGCTGGTTTGATTCTTTGCAAAGGCATAAGTAGGCAGCCTGCGGACGCAACCATTTATTTATCTGTACTTTGTTGGTTTGTCCATGTCTTCGGCCTTGTCAAAAATGGGTCGTCTCTGGGCTTTGACATTCAGTCCCGTCACTTCTTGACTTCTGAGTTCTGTCAAAGAGGGGCAACTGTAGACACCCCATTTTTGACTGACCTTAAGACTCAGACGTCATCGCCTGAGCGCTCGGTGATTGCGCATGCCGTGATCGTTTCGAGGTTTCGGAGTTTTTGGCTGAGAGCCCCGCCTCCGGACCTCAGGACCCTTCCTACTCTGACTCGGTCCGTGGACCAAGTTTTGTTTTCTCTTCCCGGAGGGAGGTAAAGGTCTTGTAGACTATCTCTCAGTGGTCGTAGGCCACTGTTCCCATTTGGAGACTAGTTTCTAGTTTTTCGGAGCCGTCGGGTGTGCGCCTCAGCTCGGGACCGCTTAACATTCTCTGTTTGGCACGGTTTTTGGAACACACCTTGTTTCCTCTGTCTAGAGGGACACTGTGGTCTGGGAGACCACTTTTGTGGGCTTGAGGTCTGATTTTAGTTTTCTAGGTCATCCATGACTTGTTTTGCATGGCTTTGGTTCAATCTTGCTTGTAAGCTTTGTGTATTGAGTCATCTAGCATGCTCTACTTGGCTTATTTCAATGATTTGGCATCATTCATAATGTGATTTCAGTCCATTTTTCATGGCCATACATTCACATTTGTCACTCAATCAATGCGTTGGAGGGTTGGTTCTTTATGCCTTAACTTGAGCCATTGTGTATGCATTCATGCCATAGCTTGCAAGCCAGTTTTCTGGTCAGGAAACTGGTTTTCTTAGTCTTCGGGCAATATTTGCTGGTTTCCCACCACACCACTGGCTTTCTTTCAATGTAGAGGCCACCAATTCCCCCTACAAATCAGCTTTTATCCTTGGGGACCACTTCTCTCCCCGCCAGCCGATTTTCTGGTCGGGAAACTGGTTTTCTTGGTCTTTGGGCCATATTTGCTGGTTTCCCACCACACCACTGGCTTTCTTTCAGTGTGGAGACCACCAATTACCCTGGCCGACCACTTTTTTTTTTGGAAAACCAAAAAAAGTGGTCGGCTGACTAGGAAAAGTAGCAGGCCGACCACTTTTTTTGGCCGGCAGCCTTCCTGCAGATTTTGCAAAGTCTGTGGATGCCAGATATGCCAGCTGGAGGGCACAGACTGCATCCTCCATACACGTGTATGGAGGGATTTAAACAAGCTCTTAGCTTGTCCAAGAGGCTTGAGAGTTGTTTCTCTACAAGAGGGGAGGACTGTCTCCCTTCTTAGGGTTCAGATTTTTTGGGCTTGAGCTATACATATCATCTATATCTATAATCCTCCATTTCCCTCTTGTTTTTTACCTTAAAGTGACCATTCTTCACATTTTTGTGCACACAACCTCCTATCCAAACATCATCCTTTTGTTGATGAGGCACCTATGAGTTGTTTCTGGAGTTTTCGTTTGGGGTTGTTTACCCTCTTTTAGGCCTTGTTTGGCCTTGTTTTTGTGCCCTCTTTTGTGAGCTTCGAGACCACCTTGTATTGGCTAGTGGTGGGGATGGTGTTTTAAGGTCTTAAGAAGGAGAAGGCCATCCCCTCTCCTTTGTGTCTTCAATACATGCTTTATTTGCCTCATGTTTGAGCACCTTTGGTAAGTGTGTGTTGGCCATGTCTTAGCTTGTATTTGTGGTTATTTTGCTAAGGCATGCCACTGTTTTTGCATAGTTTGGTCACCCTTTGCATGGTTAATACACTTGTAGTGTAAATCACACAATCTAGTCTTGTATGCCTCATGTTTGAGCATGTGTTTCTAGCTTATTTTTTGGCCATCCCAGTAGATTTTTGGTGTAGTTTTAACATGCCTTAGATCTTTTTTTGCTTGGTTTATTTGGATCTTGCATGCCTTATACACTTATAGTGTAAATCACACACACTAGCCTTGTATGCTCCTTGAAGTGACATGTCATTTTAGCCTATGTTGTGTCCATTTCAGCATGTTCTTGGGCTTATTTTTATCATGTCAGACCTCTGTTTAGGTTTGGTTTGGATAGTCTTTGCATGCTCCATACACTTGCCATGCAATCCCATAAAATAGCCTAACATGCGTCGTGTTGTGACATGTCTTTTTAGCATGCTTTTGGCTTGACTTCAAGAAGATTTATCCACGTTTCGGTATGCTTGAGGTCTGATTTTAGTTTTCTAGGTCATCCATGACTTGTTTTGCATGGCTTTGGTTCAATCTTGCTTGTAAGCTTTGTGTATTGAGTCATCTAGCATGCATTACTTTGCCTATTTCAATGATTTGGCATCGTTTGTAGTGTAATCTCAGTCCATGTTTCTTGGCCATACACATGCATTTGTCACTCAATCAATGCGTTAGAGGGTTGGTCCTTTATGCCTTAACATGAGCCATTGTGTATGCATTCATGCCATAGCTTGCAAGCCATCATTTCAGTGATTATTCAGGGTTATTTTGCTGTAATATAAATCTAATTTTTTATGCTTAAGTCATATCATGTTTGGTCCTAATAGGTGTAGTGTAATTCACCCTATTTGCCTTACATATTCCATGTCTTATGCCCCTTCATGCTAGCACATTTTGGCTTCCATCCATACATGTTTTAGACTCATTTTAACATGTTCTAGGACTATTTTGGGCCGCATTTGTCATATGCCTCATGCTTTGTTTAGCTATAGTGCAATTTGCCTTGCTAGCTTTGTGTTTCGATGCTTCACGCATGCTATCTTTGAGCTATTTGCATGATTTGGCATCATTTAATACTTGATTTTAGAGCATATAGACTTGCCATGTCCTCACTTCATTCATGCTTTGAATGCCTTTAAGTGTTGTGTATTATTGCCTAGTTTATGGCTTAGCTTGTATGCTTGCATGCCTAGGTATTTGAGCCATTATCTCAGCATGATTGGGTCCTTATTTTGACGTACTTGAGCTCTGTCCATGCTTAGTGCATGCATTTGTACCATGCATTGCATGCCTCCTTTGTAGTCCTCTTTGCTAGCTTCCATGCCTTAGGGACCTAGCATGTCATACTTGTGTTGTTTGAATGATTTAGAGTTATTTCTTACTTCATTTCAGTGCACTTAGTGTTGTTACACTTCTACTTTTATCACTCCTCGAGTACTCTTGAGAGTTGTGCTCTTTGGCCTACTCGATTGGCCAATGCATTGTGCATGCATGCTTTCCATTTCGGTGCTTTTATCTTGGTGTTATTGGCCACTGATTTGGGTGTGGCTGAGGCCCATTCATTTTGGTTTAAGTCCATTTTGCATTGAGTATGCCATTGTAGTTCATAGCATTGAGTATGCCATGTTGTCGCATGATTGATCATTGCATTGTGCATGCCTTGTTCATCTCATTGTGTATGTTAGTTTCTATGTGCATTGTGTATGCTAAGTGTCATGTGCATTGAGTATGCCATTGTAGTTCATAGCATTGAGTATGCCATGTTGTCGCATGATTGATCATTGCATTGAGATTACATGCTAGAGTCGCATTGGTGCCATGCCATGTTATTGTTGCATTGTGTTTGGAATAGGAGTTAGTCCGAACACGGGAAGCGAGGGACGTTTATACTTGAAGTGATGAAAGTGCCTCAATTCCGGTCGCCGACACTCTTGACTACCCATGACGGAGTTGTTGGCTTTAGGTGCTAGTGTGTGCATTCATTTCACATTGAGTCGGGCAATTCAGCTCCTCGGCCATCATGCATAAAATGTGTGATTGGTGGTCCGAGGGTCAGAACTACACTCCCTTGAGCTTATGCCATGATGAGGAGAGTGGTCGTGCACACATGTGTTGCAAATACTTTGCGGTGCATCTCTCTTCCCTTTGTTGCAGAAAACCGAAACCAGGAGAGGAAACTGGTTGGCCGACCAGATTTATTGGCAGGCCGACACTTTTTTTGGTTTCCACCACAAAAGGTGGTCGGCAGGTGGTCTCCCATGCCCAAAAGCTGGTCAGCATCCCTTCTACAGATTCCCATGGTGGAGTTTCAGCCTTCTGGAGCTTTTTGCACTGTTCTGAGACTAGTTGCAAACAGAGGCAAATCGGCACGAGGTGACCGGGCACGCATCCTTCGTCATCCTAGGCAGAGTTGAGGCAACCTGTTTCATATAGTTTACATGCTTGTTCAATTGCTAACTTAGTTAATCTGTTAATTAGTTAGAGTTGTGTAGTAATTAGCTGTAGCTTGTTATTCATTTTGTTGTGTAATAACTAGTTTAATTAGATTAGCTTAGATTAGCTAGTTGGTTCTGTATTATTCATTCGGATCCTCCGTCGAAAGAACACAACTGTTGTAAATAAGTGTGCGTGTGTGTGATGCATGTCTCCCAACTCCCATTTCTTTCTCCCTTTTATTTACCAGCTTGCGATGGTTAGTTTTAGGGCATGTTTCAATTAGCATTCTTATGCTCACATGTTTGTATCCATTCATCTGTCTTGCATGCACCGGGCTCGGCGTATCATGCTAACTGCATTGTATTTCAATTCCTGTTTGAATACATGTATCAAATTTCACATGACATTTTGGAATAGCCGAGCCTATCTTA
This sequence comes from Camellia sinensis, assembly GCF_004153795.1. Lineage (NCBI taxonomy): Eukaryota > Viridiplantae > Streptophyta > Magnoliopsida > Ericales > Theaceae > Camellia > Camellia sinensis. The sequence continues at coordinate 555,414 of NW_021027595.1, read as the reverse complement.
GTTGCATTTTGTATGTGTTGCATTAGGCATTCTCGACATAGCTAGGATCATGAATTGATTTCTAACATAGGTTTTGCTTTGGCTCGGAGTACTCGGTGAGTGTTTATGCTTTAGCATCCTTGCATGAGTGTGAGTGTTACCATGATAGCATGCTTGCCATGAGGCTATGTTCTTATGTGATATAACTACTTGGATGCTTGTGGGTGAAGGTTGGATTATTTGAATTGGAACAATTCATTGATTGCGAGTTTTAAGCCCACTTGAAAGTGGCGAAATCATGTTTTCCTAAGCCCACTTGAGGGTGGCAAAATTCGCATTTTAGCCTACTTACGAGTAGCAAACCGTTTTCAAAACAAACGAATATGAGATGTTTTGTTCCAACTTAAGCGATCCAGTCTATACTTGTATGTTGTGCGCATCACATTGTAATTTTAGCTAATAAACCGGAATAAGAGCACATGTGTTTTCAAAAACAAGATATCATGTTAGTAAAGGCTGATCTTTGATCGGGCGAGCGGGGGTGCTCATTGCATGACCTTCCCCTTTTGTACCCAAGTTCCCGAGCCGAGGCAACTTTGGTGATGACGGACACGTGGCCTTAGGCATGAGTCAGGGTTTCCTAAATTCCTCCAAAATAAAATATTTAGGTGGCGACTCTGTATCTGGCAAAGCAGTCCATGTTTGGCACTTCTTTCTAAAAATCAGTTTTTCAAAACGATTTTCCGAATTTGGACTCTTTGGTGATTTATCAATCTCATATTTCACTTTGCGAGATCAGATTAAGAACCGTCACATTGAGTCCGAACTGTAGTATGCCCAATGGACAAAATGGGATTTTCCCGGGACGTTCGGGCGCGTCTACAGATGCGTCGAGCTCGGTGCATGCAAAACAGATGAATGAATGCACACATGTGAAGCATAAAGATGCTAAACAAAATATGCCCGAAAACTAACCATCGTAAGAGGTTAAGTAAAAGGGAGAAAGAAATGGCGGTTGGAAGACATGTATCACACACATATACGCTTATTACAACAGTTGGCCCTCCCGACGGAGGGTCCGAATAATGAGCTAACTAGCTAATCTAAGCTAATTAAACTAATTATTACATCACTAAACTAATTATTACATCACAAAACTAATTAAGTACAAAACAAAGCTAATTAACTAACAAGTTAACTAACTAGTTATTACAACACAAATAAGCAGCTGAATGCATTAACTACTTAGGTATAGAACCAAATCATAAGCTAGCTAAGGAAAGAAGTAAAACAGGAGCCTCGAGGCGAGAAGTGTATGCATGCCTGGTCGCCTCGTTTGGAAATCCATTGCGATGCCCCGACTTGCCTCTGTTTTCATTTGTTCTCAGAACTTTGCACCAAGCTCCAGATAGCTTCTAACTCACCTTGGGGACCTGTAGGAGCATGGCCGACCACCTAGGGGTGTTGCCAGCCACTGGCCGACCAGTTACCACTGCTGTAGACCAGAAAAAGTGGTCGGCCAGCTAGTTTTTCTGGTCTGCTGACCACTTGTTGCTGCACTTCTCCAGTTTGCTGCAACAGAGAGCAAGAAAGGGCATGAAACTGTATTTACAAGGTATGTGTACACAACCACCCTCCATATCATTTCATAAGCTCAAGGGAGTGCGGTTCTCAACCCTTGGGCCACCAATCGCGCATTTCAATGCATGATGGCCGAGAAGCCAAATTGCACAATTCAATATGAAATGAATGCACACATAAACACATAAAACATTGACCTCTATCATGTATGATCAAGAGGGTCGGCGCTGCTGTAGACCAAAAAAAGTGGTCGGCCAGCTAGTTTTTTTGGTCTGCTGACCACTTGTTGCTGCACTTCTCCAGTTTGCTGCAACAGAGAGCAAGAAAGGGCATGAAACTGTATTTGCAAGGTATGTGTACACAACCACCCTCCATATCATTTCATAAGCTCAAGGGAGTGCGGTTCTCAACCCTTGGGCCACCAATCGCGCATTTCAATGCATGATGGCCGAGAAGCCAAATTGCACAATTCAATATGAAATGAATGCACACATAAACACATAAAACATTGACCTCTATCATGTATGATCAAGAGGGTCGGCGACCGAGAATTGATGCACGTTTCATCACTTCAAGTATGAAACATCCCTCGTTTCTCTTGTTTGGACTAACACCTAATCCAAACACAATGCAAGCAACAACATGCATACTTAATGCAATGTAACATGGCATACACAATGCAAACAACAACATGGCATACACAATGCAAACAACAACAAAGCATACACAATGCAATGTAATATGAGCATGCTGTCAATGCTAATGGCATGCATACTCAATGCAAAGCAACATAAGCAACCTATCGATACTAATGGCATGCATACTCAATGCAAAGCAACATAAGCATGCAAATAACATGAAAACAGACATGCTCAATGGACTTAAACCAAAAATGGACAGACCTCAGCCCTGCCCAAATCAGTGGCCATAATGATGAAACTAAGGCATGAAGTACAAAGTAAATGCATGCACATGCAATGGCCCATCAACTAGGCTTAAGAGCATAACTCTCAAGAGGGCTCAAGGAGTGAAAAGTATGGAAGTGCAACAACATTATAAGCTCTGAAATCAAGTATGAAATGATGCCAAATCATTCAAACATTACAAGCATGGCATGCTAGGGTCTTTAAGCATTAAAGCTAGCAAAAAGGACTATACAAAGGGACATGCAACACATGGCACAAATGCATGAACCAACCATGGACAGAGCTCAAATAGGTCAAGACAATGACCAAAACATGCTAAGATGGGGGCTCAAATGTCCAAGCATGCATGCTTGCACACTTGGCCACAAACAAGGCAACAATGCACAACCCTTAGAGGCACTCAAAGGGTGAAGGAAATGGGAACATGGTAGTCCTATATGCTCTAAAATATCATGTGAACTGATGCCAAATCATGTACATGATGCAAATGAAGCATGCTATGGTACCCAAAGCTTGAAGCTAACATAGGCATTTGTACTATAACTATGCAAAACATGAAGCATATGGTCAAGGCAACCCAAAACGGTCCTAGAACATGTCAAAATGATGCTAAAGCATGTATGAAAGGAAGCTAAAACAAGCTAGCATGAAGGGCATGAAGCATGGAATATGCAAGGCTAAAATAGAGGGTTACACTACGCCTACCATGACCAAGCATGGGATGGCTTCGCTAACAAAAATTAGAGTTATATCATGGCAAAATAACCCCAAAAACACATTGAAATGATAGCTTGCAAGCTTAGGCATGAAGGCATACACAATGACTCATTCCTAGGCATAAAGGACTAACCCTCCAAAGCATGGAAAGAGTGACAAATGTGAGTGCATGAACATGAAACATGCACTGAAATCTCACAACAAATGATGCCAAATCATGTAAATAGGCCAAACAATGCATGCTAGTGGACTCAATAAACAAAGCTAACAAGCTAGAATGCATTATAGCTATACAAAGCATGGCATGCATGACCAAAACATCACAAATCAGAGCTAGAGCATGCTAAAACATGGACAAAAGCTTCTTAGAGTTAAGCCAAAATCATGCTAGAATCATGGTCTAAAGCATGATACACATTAGGCTAGTTCATGGAATTGCACTACAAGTGCATGGAGCATGCATGGGGCTATCAAACCAAACCTTAACAGAGGTATATGTAGACACCCCATTTTTGACCGACCTTGAGACTCAGACGTCACCAGTTGAGCGCTCGGTGATACTACATATCGTGCACGTCCAGAAGTTTCAGAGTCACGGCCGTGAGCCCTGCCTCCGGGCTTCCGAACCTTCTTTTGTGCCTTGCCTCGGTTTGCGAACCAGACTCGGTTTTCTCTGTTTCTTTTCCTGAGGGAAGGGAGAGGTCCCATAGACATGACCAAAACATCACAAATCAGAGCTAGAGCATGCTAAAACATGGACAAAAGCTTCTTAGAGTTAAGCCAAAATCATGCTAGAATGATGGTCTAAAGCATGATACACATTAGGCTAGTTCATGGAATTGCACTACAAGTGCATGGAGCATGCATGGGGCTATCAAACCAAACCTTAACAGAGGTATATCATGGCAAAAAAAATACCAAGAACATGTTGAGATGGACTCAAAACAAGCTAGAAAGACATGCTACTTCATGAAGCACACAAAGCTAGTTTGCAAGATTTACACTACAAGTGTATAAGGCATGCAAGGGATGACAAAACCAAATCAAAACAGTGGTATGCCATGTCAAAATAACCCCAAATACATGCTAAGATGGAGCCAACATAAGCTTAGCAAACATGCTCAAACATGAGGCATCCAAAGCAAGCATACAAAACACAAGGAGAGGGGATGACCCTCTCCTATTTGAGACATCAAGACACCATTTCCACCACTGAAATTCCTCTGAGATTTAGTGGTGAGAAGGCCAAAACAAGGTGGTCCCAATAGCTTAAAAGGATGGTACAAAACAAAGCCAAACAAGGCCTAAAAGGGGGTAGACTACCCCCAACACAAAAGCGACCTGAAACAAACATGTTAAACATGCAAAATCAGAACTTTTTGTAGTTTAAAGTCAAGCCAAAATAAGCATGCAAATAGGTCCAAAAGCTTAAACCAAAACAAGGGTTTAAGAGGCTAGTTTCTCACCCTTGTAAAACCACTTTAGAGCAACAACTCCAGCAGCTATTTTGGATTAAACCTCTCCAAAAACTCCAAAATCAACCTCAAAGTGCCTCAGCAACAATAGGATGGTGTTTGAGTGTGTGTTTGTGTGCAATAGTATGGCGAATATGCACTTTCAAGCAGAAAACAAAAGAGAAATGAAGAATTATAGATATAGATGATATGTATCACTCAAGCAAGATTTTCTGAACCTAAGGCATAAGGAAGGAGGCTCCCTTATATAGAAAAACATACAACAAGCTTGTTTGACAAGCTTTAAGCCTAAAGCCATCCCTCCATACACATGTATGGAGGATGGCTTCTGTGCCCTCCAGCTGTAACGGCTGGCTAGAAAATATCTCCAAAAAGGTGCTGGAAAGCTGCCGGCCACTTGAATTGGTCGGCCAGCTACTTCTACTGGTCGGCCGACCAGTGGAAGTAGTTGGCCAGGGAAGAAAGTGGTTGGCCATGGTGGGAGATGGTTTGCAGCATGAAAGCAAGGTAGTGGTGTGGTGGCCGACCAGAATAGATGGTCCAAAGATCAAGAAAACCAGTTGGTCGACCAGAAAACTGGCTGGCAGGAAGGAAAGTGGTCTCCAAGGGGAATAACAGGTCTCCCACCCTTGTACCACCTTCCAAACAAGGAAAATAAGGTTTGTACCAAAAAACAAACCAAAAAGAATGCAAGATGAGAGTCCGGGAGGCAAGACGCACCGCCGGGAGCCTCAAAAACTAGTCTACGGGCACTGTAGACACCCCATTTTTGACCGTCCTCAAGACTTGGATGTCACCGCTTGAACACCCGGTGATCATCCTTGTTTGTGTTCGTCTTGAGTTCCCGGAGGTCTCGGATGCGCGCTTTGCCTCAGGATCCCTCGACTCGACTGTTTTGTGTTTGGTTTTGCACCAAACACTTGTGTTTTGCCTTGGAGGGGCAGAGAATGGCTTGTGGGCCATCCCCACACATCACCGGCCATGGCTTGAGGCCACCGGCTGTGTTTTGCTTCCGCCGGCCAAATGTTTGGCCGGCTGGCACTATATATGGCCGGCCGGCACTATATATGGCCGGCCGGCTATCTTTTTTTGGTCAATTACATTTTTGGCCGGGCGACTACTGTACATCTGCTTTTGCAGATATTTTTGTGCAGCTGGCATACACTTTCACCCCGTCCATACACGTGTATGGAGGGATTGCCCTCTTGTTTGCTTCCTTTGGAAGCTTTACAAGACCATTTGGTCTACAAAAGAGAGGGTCTTCTCTCTTGTTGAAGGGTGAGACAAAGTTAGACAATTTAGGCAGCATTTTCAGAAGGTCTTGAGTTTTAGGGTTAGGGTTCATATATCATCCATCTCTATATCTCTCTCTCTCTTGTGTTTTGTGTGTGTTTTTGTCTTAGTTTTGCACACAAACACCCACCATCACACCTTTTCTTGGAGCTGAGGCCCTTGAGGGTTATTTTTGGAGTTTTGAAGTTGGTTTGGACCTCAGGAGACTACTGGTCCACCATTTGTGAAGAGGGTCTACAAGGATAAGACTTTTGTCCCTTTTTACCCCATTTTTGCATAGCTTTTTGGCCTATCTTGCATCTGTTTTTGAGCTTAGTATATAACATATAAAAGTTGTGTTTTTACTTTCTCTAAGTAGTTGCTTAAGGGTGTTTCAAGCTTTGGGGTTGTTTGACCCCTCTTAAGCCTTGAAAGGCTCCATTTTGTGCCTTTTTGGTTGAGCTCCGGGATCATTATGTTTGGGCCTCCACACCACTGAAATCTTGAGGGATTTCAGAGGTGAGGATGGTGCCTTGAGGTTCCAAGAAGGAGAGGACCACCCCCTCTCCTTGTTGTCCTTGAAAAGGGCCATTTTTAGCCTCTTGAGTGAGCATATAGTTTGAGTATGTATTGACCATGCCTTGACTGATTTTCAAGCTTATTATGTCATAATATAGCATTGTTGTATGTTGGTTTTGGTACACCATGCTTGTGTAGCATACATACCTTGTAATGCCATGATTTGCCTCAATACATGCATAGCATTTAGACTACCATGCTTTTGTGTTTTGGCCAAGCTTTGCGAAGCTTATATGCATATTTTGATGTGCTAAGGGACTGTTTTAAGTCATTTGAGTCATCCATGCCTTGCTTTGTATAGCTACCATGTAATCCCTCTTGTATGCCTTAAGCTTTGGCCCTTCTAGCATGCCATCCTTGCTTTGTTTCAGTGGTTTGGAACCACTTGACATGTTATTTATGACCTCATGATGTGCCCATATGCTTGCATTTGATCCCCCTTCAATGTGTTTAAAGGTTGTTGCCTTATGCCCCTTGTTTAGGCCTTGGAGTATGCTTGCATTTTTAGACCACTTAGATGCCATCTAAGTACATCCTTAGCTTTGTTTAGGTCTGCATTAGACCTATTTTAAGTCCCTTTGGCCTTGTGAGGCTTGGTTGACCTAGCCTTGGTTTACCTCCCCTTTGGCTTGCCTTAAGCCTTGGACCTTGCTTGCATGTTTTGATTGCTTTGTTTAGTTGGTTTGGCACCATCCTTAACATGATTTTCAGAGCTTGGTATGTATGCCATATGTCCATGTTTATCTTCTTTTAAGTGTGCTTAAAAGTTGTCTCTTTGATGCTTATGTGTTGGTCCATTTGCATGCATGTTTGTATGTGTATTTGCCCCTCATTCCATAGCATTTTGGCCACTGTTTTAGGTTAGTTTGAGGGCTGCCTAAATTAGTCTAAGTCCATTCTTGCATGTTGTGACATGCTTACCTTGTGTGTTGATTGCATGCTTGGCCTATCATGTGTTGTGGCATGTTCAAGTGACTTTGCATTTGGCATGCATTTCTCTTAGTTGGAATTGCCTAACATGTTGCATGCTTTGCATACTTGCATGCTTGAGTAACTAGCATAGTTGTCACATGCCTTGTATGTTTGTTTGCATTACTTGCTTGCATGCCCATATTGTACACTTAGGCTCACATGCTTAGGATTGCATTGCATTGGCATGCATGCTTCACCTCTTGATCAAGCCATGATAGAGGTTGAAATCCCCCTTGGTTTGTTCATGTGCATTGCATCTCATTTGAAATCGAAATGCACACTTGATGCTTTGGGCCATCATGCGTGGAAATGCGCAATTGGTGGTCCGAGAATCGAGAACCATATCCCTTTGAGTCATGAATATGATAAGGGGTGTGATTGGTGCATACATTGTTTGAAATACATTGCCATGCCAAGTCCTGTCCTCTGCTACTGTCAAAACAGGCACTGCAGGAAGATTTGGCCGGTCGACTACATAGAGTGCCGATCGACCAAAAGTCTGTGGCCGATAGCTTCATTTGTGGCCGATGACCACCAAATCATAGCCGGTGATGATCCCCTTTGGCCGGTGGCATTCCCCAGCATCCAGTGAGAATATCCTGAGACTTTGGCAGTTTTCAGAGGAGTATAGCAAGGAAGACAGAGGCAGCTTGTGTATGGCAGTGGACTTCCGAGCAAGACCGAGCATGCATTACATTGGGCTCTCTTCCCAATGCTGTTTATTACTTAAATAGATTAGTTGATTTGCTTAACTAGTTTAATTAGTCTGTAATATTTAATTAGCTTGTAGGTTAATTAATTGTATTATTCTTTTGGTCCTTCCAAGCAAGGGCTAATTTATAATAAGTGTGGGTGCGTGTGTGCATGTCTTCCAACCCCCGCTTCTTTCTCCCTTTTACTTACCCACTTTGATGGTTAGTATTAGGACACGTTTAATTTAGCATACCTTATGCAATGCATGCGTGCATCATTCATCAGTATTGCATGCATCGGGCTCGACGCATCATGCTAACTGCATAAGTATTTCAAATCTAACTTGAATACATGCTACTTGTGCATTTTCACATGTCATTCATAGACTAGCCAAGCCTACTCTAGTGACATTTCGTATGCGTTGCATTAGCCATTTTAACATGAACTAGGATCATGCATATGATTACTAACTAGTTTTTGTTTTGGCTCGGAGTACTCGGTAAGCATTCATGCTTTAGCATACCGCATGCGTGTGAATGTTGCCACAATAGCATGATTACCATGAGGCTAGCTGCTTATGTGATATAACTGCTTGAATGCCTGTGGATGGAGGTTGAATTGCCTAAATTGGAATAATGCATTAAAACTGTGAGTTTTAAGCCCACTAGATAGTGGCAAAACCATCTTTTCTAAAGCCCACTTGAGGGTGGCAAAACCTACATTTCAGCCTACTTGCGAGTAGCAAACCATTTTCAAAACAAGCATGAAATGTTTTGTTCCAATTTAGGCAAGTTGGTCTATATTTGTTTGCTGTGCGCATAACATAGTAATTCTAGGCTAATAACCGGAATAAGAACACATAACGTTTTCAAAAATGGATATCACAGTTAGTAGAGGCCGATCTTTGGATCGGGCGAGAGGGGGTGCTCATAGCTGACCTTCCCCAATCGTACCCTAGCTGCCGAGCCAAGGCAACTTTGGTGATGACGGACACGTGGCCTTTGGCACCGAGTCAGGGTTTCCTAAATTCCCCTTAAAAAATATTTAGGTGGGGACTCTGTATGGCAAAGCAGTCCATGTTTGGCACTTCTTTTCTAAAAATCTGTTTTCTCAAAATGATTTGCCGGATTTGGACTCTTTGGTTCAGATTAAGAACCGTCACAAAAATTGAGTCCGAACTGTGGCACGAAGGCCTCACGCGGGCGCGTCTACAGGCACCAAAAGTGGTTTACAACCACAAAAGTGGTCTCCCAGACCACAGTGGCCCTCTAGGCCAAGGAAACAAGGCATGGCTCGAAAACCAAGTCAAACGGAGAACGTTAAGTGGTCCTGAGACAAGGCGCACGACCAAAGGCTCCGAAAAGTGAAAACTAGTCTCCAAGCAAGAAAAGTGGTCTACGACCATGAAAAGTGGTCTACAACCACAAAATGGTGGTCTACAAGACCTCTATCTCCATCCAAAGAAGGGAAACAAGGCTTGATCCACAAACTGAGCCAAAGTACAAAGAGTTCAGAGACCCAGAGGCAAGGCACTCGGCCGAAAACTCTGGAAACTCGAAATGAGCACAACATGCACAATCACCGAGCGCTCAATCGATGGCGTCTAAGTCTTAAGGTCGGTCAAAAATGGAGTGTCTACAGTTACCCGCAAGTCGCTCAAGGAGAGAGCTGTGGCGGAGTTTCTGGCAGATCACCCAATAGAAGGGGATGAAGTCGTAGAATACCTATTCCCAGATGAAGCCATTCTAAAAATTGAAGAGGAAACTTGGACAATGTACTTTGACGGAGTGTCCAATCAGTACGGTTATGAGATAGGTGTGTTGCTAATAGCACCCGATGATTCCCATATACCTTTAGCCTTCAAGCTCCAGTTCAAGGTATCCAATAACAAAGCAGAATATAGACGTGTATCGTTGGTTTGGAAGCCGCCTTGGAACTAGGGGCAAAAAGGTTGGACATCATCGGAGTCTCGAACCTAGTTGTTTCTCAAACAAATGGAGACTAGAAGGTCAAAAAAGAAAAGATGAAGATTTATCACCAAACCCTGGATGTTCTGATTCATAGGTTTGAAAAGTTGACTTTCACGCATCTACTGAGAGAAACAACAGGTTCGCTGACGCCTTATCAACTCTATGTTCTATAATAGACATCCCGCTAGGAGTCTGGATGCGTCCGATCATCATTGAGTAGAGATACACCCCAGTGTACGAGACTATTACCGCAATAGATGAAGCGCAAGATCAAAACTCTTGGTACTACGATATCTGGAACTTCTTAGAAAATGAGGTTTTTCCACCAGGGACAGATGTTAAGAACAAAAGGCAATATGATGGATGGCCGTTCAATTTGTCATTTACGGAGGTAAACTATACAAGAGAGGTCATCTAGGAATGCACAAGTTGTGTGTCGAAGCAGAGGAATCAAAGCGCTGATGGAGGCCATCCATGGGGGAGAGTGCAGAGTGCACATGAACGGAGTAGTGTTAGTCCAGAAGATTCTCAAGCAGGGTTACTGCTGGTCTACCATGGAGGAGGATTGTATTGGTTTTGTTCGATGATGCCACAAATGCCAAATTCATGTCAATCACATGAATATCCTGTCGTCAAAGCTGTACAACATGACTTCCCCTTGGCCTTTCTCAGTCTGGGGAATCGATGTCATCGGCGCGGTCACGCCAAAAGGGTCGAATGGGCATGAATACATTCTAGTAATAATTAACTACTTTACAAACTGGGTGGAAGCTAACTCCTACGCAGTGCTGAAAGCATCGCATATGGCCAAATTCATCCGAAATAACATCATTTGCTGATATGAAGTCGCAAATGAGATCATATCAGATAATGGCCCCCACTTCAAGAAAGAAATGATAAACATGTTGGAGAAATATAACGTGGTTTTCATAAGTCATCTACATACCAGCCACAAACCAATGGAGTTGTTGAGGCCACCAACAAGAACATCAAGCATATTCTACAGAAAATGGTTAAGACCTACAGGGACTGGCCAGATAAATTGCCATTTGCACTCTGGGGCTACAGAACTTCAATCCAGACGTCTACAAGGGCAACTATTTATTCTCTGGTTTATGGGATGGAGGCTGTTCTGCCAATTGAAATAGAAGTTTTGTCGCTGCGAGTTATGGCTGAGTGTCAGATAGCAAAGGTAGACTGGCAACAGAGTAGATTCGAAGAATTAATACTTATTGATAAGAGAAGGCTGAAAGCATTGTATCATGTTCAGGATTATCAACGCAGGATTTCTAGCGCTTTCAATAAGAAAGTTAAGTCTCGGAATCTCAAAAAGGGAGATTTGGTGCCAAAAGACAACCGAGCTCCCATCCATGACCCAAGGGGCAAGTTCAGACCCAATTGGATTAGTCCTTACATCATCCAAACTATCTGGTCGAGTAGAGCTGTTATTCTTATAGACCTGGATGGCCTAGAATTTTCCCAACCGATCAACATGGACAAGTTGAAAAAATACTATCCCTAAGAGGCTCGCTAGGTCGAAAACGCAAAAAGGCAACCTAGGCAAAAGTTAGAGCACAAAAAATTAGAAATAGAGAAAAACTGAGCTCGCAAGGTTGAAAACCCTAAAGGCAGTTTTGGCAAAAGCTAGTGTGCAAAAGGAGAGAGTTAATGCTTGACTGAACTTGAACTAAACTACGTAAGGCCTGATTCCCATCTTTGGGATGCCTAGGCAACTTCATCTTGAAATTCGGCCGTAAACACCTCTAACTCAACTGTCCTGTCTATGTGTTTGATTAGGTCATCTTTGTCTCTTCTTTATCTGAGAGTCCGGTTGTGATCTTCATTCTGAGAGCTGGTTACAGTGCTGAGCAGTGTTATTTAGTTAAGGGGCAATATGTGATCTTTGGATTCGGGGTTGTACATCTCGAGGAATGATTCCATGCGTGTCAGGTGGTGATCTTTTTCGAAAATGGTTTTGGAAAGTTTTAATAAAAGTTGATTTTGTTCAAATTTTACCTTTTACAACTTAGACCATTTTTGGACCAAAAAGA
>NW_021027595.1:480234-543013 GCF_004153795.1 Camellia sinensis | reverse complement strand
AAATGCATGCAAAATGCAAGTACGGTGCACAAAACAGTGCGATGAGGTGCAAAATATAGAGCGATAGAACGCACGCAAATTGCGAGTAATGGTCACAGCGCAAAATAGCGCGATAAAATGCATGCAAAATGCGAGTACGGCACACAAAGCTGTGCGATGAGGTGCGCAAGATAGCGCGATAGAGTGCATGCAAAATGAAAGTAATTGTCACAGCGCAAAATAGCGCGATGCACAAAATAGCGCCATAAAATGCATGCAAAATGCGAGTACGGCACACAAAGCTGTGCGATGAGGTGCGCAAGATAGCGCGATAGAACGCATGCAAAATGCACGTAATTGTCACAGCGCAAAATAGCGCGATGCACAAAATAGCGCCATAAAATGCATGCAAAATGCGAGTACGGCACACAAAGCTGTGCGATGAGGTGCGCAAGATAGCGCGATAGAACGCATGCAAAATGCACGTAATTGTCACAGCGCAAAATAGCGCGATGCACAAAATAGCGCCATAAAATGCATGCAAAATGCGAGTACGGCACACAAAGCTGTGCGATGAGGTGCGCAAGATAGCGCGATAGAACGCATGCAAAATGCACGTAATTGTCACAGCGCAAAATAGCGCGATGCACAAAATAGCGCCATAAAATGCATGCAAAATGCGAGTACGGCACACAAAGCTGTGCGATGAGGTGCGCAAGATAGCGCGATAGAACGCATGCAAAATGCACGTAATTGTCACAGCGCAAAATAGCGCGATGCACAAAATAGCGCCATAAAATGCATGCAAAATGCGAGTACGGCACACAAAGCTGTGCGATGAGGTGCGCAAGATAGCGCGATAGAACGCATGCAAAATGCACGTAATTGTCACAGCGCAAAATAGCGCGATGCACAAAATAGCGCCATAAAATGCATGCAAAATGCAAGTAATGTGCACAAAACTGTGCGATAAGGTGCGCAAGATAGCGCGATTGAAATGTAATGCACAAAACAGTGCGATGCGCTAAATAGCGCGATTGAAATGCATGCAAAATGCAAGTACGGTGCACAAAGCAGTGCGATGGGGTGCGCAAGATAGCGCGATAGAACGCATGCAAAATGCACGTAATTGTCACAGCGCAAAATAGCGCAATTTGCAAAATAGCGCGACAAAATGCATGCGAAATGCAAGCAATGTGCACAAAACAGTGCGATAAGGTGCGCAAGATAGCGCAATTGAAATGTAATGCACAAAACTGTGCGATGCGCAAAATAGTGCGATCAGGTGCGCAAGATAGCGCGATGGAGCACATGCAAAATGCAAGTAATTGTCACAGCGCAAAATAGCGCGATGCGCAAAATAGCGCAATAAAATGCATGCAAAATGCAAGTAATGTGCACAAAATAGTGCGATGTGGTGTGCTGAATAGCGCGATAAAATGCATGCAAAATGCAAGTAATGGTCACAGTGCAAAATAACGCGATACGCAGAATAGCGCGATAAAATGCAAGCAAAATGCAAGTAGTGTGCACGAAACAGTGCGATAAGGTGCGCAAGATTGCGCGGTTGAAATGTAATGCACAAAACAGTGCGATGCGCAAAATAGTGCGATTGAAATGCAAGCAAAATGCAAGTACGTTGCACAAAACAGTGCGATGAGGTGCGCAAGATAGCGCGATTGAAATGTAATGCACAAAACAGTGCGATGCGCAAAATAGCGCGATTCAAATGCATGCAAAATGCAAGTACGGTGCACAAAACAGTGCGATGAGGTGCAAAATATGGCGCGATAGAACGCACGCAAAATGCAAGTAATTGTCACAACGCAAAATAGCGCGATAAAATACATGCAAAATGCGAGTAATGTGCACAAAACAGTGCGATAAGGTGCGCAAGATAGCGCGATTGAAATGTAATGCACAAAACAGTGCGATGAGCAAAATAGCGCGATTGAAATGCCAGCAAAATGCAAGTACGATGCACAAAACAGTGCGATGATGTGCGCAAGATAGCGCGATAGAGTCCATGCAAATGCAAGTAATTGTGACAGCGCAAAATCGCGCGATAAAATGCATGCAAAATGCAAGTAATGTGCACAAAATAGTGCGATGAGGTGCGTAAGATAGCGCGATAAAATGCATGCAAAATGCAAGTAATGGTCACAGCGCAAAATAGTGCGATGCGCAGAATAGCACGTTAAAATGCAAGCAAAATGGAAGTAATGTGTACAAAATTGGGCGATAAGGTACGCAAGATAGCGCGATTGAAATGTAATGCACAAAATAGTGCGATGCGTAAAATAGCGCGATTGAAATACATGGAAAATGCAAGTAGGGTGCACAAAACAGCACGATGCATAAAATAGCGCGGTTGAAATGTATGCAAAATGCAAGTAGGGTGCGGAAAACAATACGATGAGGTGCACAAGATAGCGCGATTGAAATGTAATGCACAAAACAGTGCGATGCGCAAAATAGCGCAATAGAATGCATGCAAAATGCAAGTAATGTGCACAAAATAGTGCGATGTGGTGTGCAAGATAGCGCGATAAAATGCATGCAAAATGCAAATAATGGTCACAGCGCAAAATAGCTCGATGTGCAGAATAGCACGATAAAATGCAAGCAAAATCGAAATAGTGTGCACATAACCGTGCGATAAGGTGCACAAGATAGCACGGTTGAAAAGTAATGCACAAAACAGTGCGATGCGCAAAATAGCGCGATTGAAATGCATGCAAAATGCAAGTACGGTGCACAAAGCCGTGCGATAGGACGCATGCAAAATGCAGGTAATTGTCACAGCACAAAATAGCGCGATGCGCAAAATCGCGTGATAAAATGCATGCGAAATGCAAGCAATGTGCACAAAACAGTGCGATAAGGTGCGCAAGATAGCGCAATTGAAATGTAATGCACAAAACAGTGCGATGCGCAAAATTGTGCGATTGAAATGCATGCAAAATGCAACTACGGTGCACAAAACAGTGAGATCAGGTGTGCAAGATAGCGCGATAGAGCGCATGCAAAATGCAAGTAATTGTCAGATCGCAAAATAGCGCGATAAAATGCATGCAAAATGCAAGTAATGTGCACAAAATAGTGCGATGTGGTGTGCAAGATAGCGCGATAAAATGCATGCAAAATGCAAATAATGGTCGCAGCGCAAAATAGCGCGATGTGCAGAATAGCGCGATAAAATGCAAGCAAAATCCAAGTAGTGAGCACAAAACAGTGCGATAAGGTGCGCAAGATAGCGCGGTTGAAATGTAATGCACAAAACAGTGCGATGCGCAAAATTGCGCGATTGAAATGCATGGAAAATGCAAGTACGGTGCACAAAACAGTGCGATGAGGTGCAAAATATAGCGCGATAGAGCGCACGCAAAATGCAAGTAATTGTCACAGCGCAAAATTGCGCGATGCGCAAAATAGCGCGATGCGCAAAATAGCGCGATTGAAATGTAATGCACAAAACAGTGCGATGTGGTGCGCAAGATAGCGCGATTGAAATGTAATGCACAAAACAGTGCGATGCACAAAATAATGCGATTGAAATGCATGCAAAATGCAAGTACGGTGCACAAAACAATGCGATGAGGTGCGCAAGATAGCGCGATAGAGCGCATGCAAAATGCAAGTAATTGTGACAGCGCAAAAGAGCACGATAAAATGCATGTAAAATGCAAGTAATGTGCACAAAACAGTGCGATAAGGTGCGCAAGATAGCGCGATTGAAACGTAATGCACAAAACAGTGCGATGCGCTAAATAGCGCGATTGAAATGCATGCAAAATGCGAGTACGGCACACAAAACTGTGCGATGAGTTGCGCAAGATAGCGCGATATAACGCATGCAAAATGCAAGTAATGGTCACAGTGCAAAATAGGGCGATAAAATGCATGCAAAATGCAAGTAGTATGCACAAAATAGTGCGATGTGGTGCGCAAGGTAGCGCGATAAAATGCATGCGAAATGCAAGAAATGGTCACAGTGCAAAATAGCGCGAGGCGCAAAATAGCGCGACAAATGCATGCAAAATGCAAGTAATGCGCACAAAAAAGTGCGATGAGGTGCGCAAGATAGTGCGATAAAATGCATGCAAAATGCAAGTAATGTGCACAAAACAGTGCGATGAGGGGAGCAAGATAGCGCGATAAAATGCATGGAAAATGCAAGTAACGGTCACCGCAAAAAATAGCGTGACAAGATGCATGCAAAATGCAAGTAATGTGCAAAAAATAGTGCGATAAGGTGCGCAAGATAGTGCGATAAAATGCTTGCAAAATGCAAGTATGGTGCACAAAACAGTGCGATGAGGTGCACAAGATAGCGCGGTAAAATGCATGCAAAATGCAAACAATGGTCACAGCGTAAAATAGCGCGATCCGCAACATAGCGCGACGAATGCATGCAAAATGCAAGTAATGTGCACAAAACAGTGCGACGAGGTGCGCAAGATAGCGCGACAAAATGCATGCAAAATGCATGTAATATGCACAAAACAGTGCGATGAGGTGCGCAAGATAGCATGATAAAATGCATGGAAAATGCAAGTAATGGTCATAGCGCAAAATAGCGCGATGCGCAATATAGCGAGATAAAATGCAAGCAAAATGCAAGTAATGCGCACAAAATAGTGCGATGAGGTGCGCAAGGTAGCGCGATAAAATGCATGCGAAATGCAAGAAATGGTCACAGTGCAAAATAGCGCGAGGCGCAAAATAGCGCGACAAATGCATGCAAAATGCAAGTAATGCGCACAAAAAAGTGCGATGAGGTGCGCAAGATAGTGCGATAAAATGCATGCAAAATGCAAGTAATGTGCACAAAACAGTGCGATGAGGGGCGCAAGATAGCGCGATAAAATGCATGAAAATGCAAGTAACGGTCACCGCACAAAATAGCGTGACAAGATGCATGCAAAATGCAAGTAATGTGCAAAAAATAGTGCGATAAGGTGCGCAAGATAGTGCGATAAAATGTTTGCAAAATGCAAGTATGGTGCACAAAACAGTGCGATGAGGTGCACAAGATAGCGCGGTAAAATGCATGCAAAATGCAAACAATGGTCACAGCGTAAAATAGCGCGATCCGCAACATAGCACGACGAATGCATGCAAAATGCAAGTAATGTGCACAAAACAGTGCGACGAGGTGCGCAAGATAGCGCGACAAAATGCATCTAATGTGCACAAAACAGTGCGATGAGGTGCGCAAGATAGCTTGATAAAATACATAGAAAATGCAAGTAATGGTCATAGCGCAAAATAGTGAGATAAAATGCATACAAAATGCAAGTATTGTGCACAAAATAGTGCGATGAGGTGCAGAAGACAGTGCGATAAAATGCGTGCAAAATTCAACTGTTGTGCACAAAACAGTGCGATGAGGTGCGCCAGATAGCGCGATAAAATGCATGCAAAATGCGAGTACTGGTCACAGCGCAAAATAGCGCGACAAATGCATGCAAAACGCTAGTAATGTGCACAAAACAGTGGGACAAGGTACGCAAGATAGCGCGATAAAATGCATGCAAAATGCAAGAAATGGTCACAGCGCAAAATAGCGCGATGCGCAAAAATAGCTTGACAAATGCATGCAAAATGCAAGTAATGTGCACAAAACAGTGCGGTGACGTGCGCAAGATAGCGCGACAAAATACAAGTATTGTGCACAAGACAATTCGATGACGTGCGCAAGATAGCGCGATAAAAGGCATGCGAAATGCTAGAAATGGTCACAGTGCAAAATAGCGCGATGCGCAAAATAGCGCGACAAATGCATGCAAAATGCAAGTAATGTACACAAAAACCTACGATGAGGTGCGCAACATAGTGCGATAAAATGGATGCAAAATGCAAGTAATGTGCACAAAACAGTATGATGAGGTGCGCAAGATAGCGCGATAAAATGCATGGAAAATGCAAGTAACAGTCACCGCGCAAAATAGCGCGATAAGATGCATGCAAAATGCAAGTAATATGCACAAAATAGTGCGATAAGGTGCGCAAGATAGTGAGATAAAACGCATGCAAAATGCAAGTATTGTGCAGAAAACAGTGCGATGAGGTGCGCAAGATAGCACGGTAAAATGCATGCAAAATGCAAACAACGGTCACAGCGCAAAATAGCGCGATCTGCAACATAGCGCGACAAATGCATGCAAAATGCAAGTAATGTGCACAAAACAGTACGATGAGGTGCGCAAGATAGCGCTACAAAATGCATGCAAAATGCATGTAATATGCACAAAACAGTGCGATGAGGTGCACAAGATAGCATGATAAAATGCATGGAAAATGCAAGTAATGGTCATAGAGCAAAATAGCGCGATGCGCAAAATGGCGAGATAAAATGCAATCAAAAAGTAAGTAATGTGCACAAAATAGTGCGATGAGTTGCGCAAGACAGTGCGATAAAATGCATGGAAAATTCAAGTGTTGTGCACAAAACAGTGCGATGAGGTGCCCAAGATAGGGCGATAAAATGCATGCAAAATGCAAGCAACGGTCACTGCGTAAAATACCGTGATGGGCAACATAGCGCGACAAATGCATGCGAAATGCAAGTAATGTGCACAAAACAGTGCGATGAGGAGCGCAAGATAGCGCGATAAAATGCATGGAAAATGCAAGTACTGGTCACAGCGCAAAAATAGCTCGATGGGCAAAATAGCGAGATAAAATGCATGCAAAATGCAAGTAATGTGCACAAAATAGTGCGATGAGGTGCGCAAGATAGCGCGACAAAATGCAAGCAAAATGCAAGTAATGTGCACAAAATAGTGCGATGAGGTGCGCAAGATAGCGCGATAAAATGCATGGAAAATGCAAGTAACGGTGACCGCGCAAAATAGTGCGATAAAATGCATGCAAAATGCAAGTAATGTGCACAAAATAGTGCGATGAGGTGCGCAAGATAGTGCGATAAAATGCATGCAAAACGCAAGAAATCGTCACAGCGCAAAATAGTGCGACAAATGCATTCAAAATGCAAGTAATGTGCACAAAACAGTGCGATGAGGTACGCAGGATTAGCGATAAAATGCATGGAAAATGCAAGTACTGGTCATAGTGCAAAATAGCCCGATGCGCAAAATAGCGCGATAAAATGCATGCAAAATGCAAGTAATGTGCACAAAATAGTGCGATGAGGTACGCAAGATAGCGGGACAAAATGCATGCAAAATGCAAGAAATGTGCACAAAAGAGTGCGATGAGGTGCGCAAGATAACGCGATAAAATGCATGGAAAATGCAAGTAACGGCGACCGCGCAAAATAGCCCGATGCGTAAAATAGCGCCATAAAATGCATGGAAAATGCAAGTAATGTGCACAAAACAGTGCGATAAGGTGCGCAAGATAGCGCGATTGAAATGTAATGCAAAAAATAGTGCGATGAGCAAAATAGCGCGATTGAAATGCAAGCAAAATGCAAGTACGATGCACAAAACAGTGCAATGAGGTGCGCAAGATAGCGCGATTGAAACGTAATGCACAAAACAGTGCGATGCACAAAATAGCGCGATTGAAATGCATGCAACATGCAAGTACGGTGCACAAAACAGTGCGATGAGGTGCGCAAGATAGCGCGATAGAGTGCATGCAAATGCAAGTAGTTGTGACAGCGCAAAATCGCGCGACAAAATTCATGCAAAATGCAAGTAATGTCCACAAAACGGTGCGATAAGGTGCGCAAGATAGCGCGATTGAAGTGTAATGCACAAAACAGTGCGATGCGCAAAATAGCGCGATTGACATGCATACAAAATGCAAGTACGGTGCACAAAACAGTGCGATGAGGTGCGCAAAATAGCGCGATAAAATGCATGCAAAATGCATGTAATGTGCACAAAATAGTGTGATGAGGTGCGCAAGATAGCGCGAGAAAATGCATGCAAAATGCAAGTAATGTGCACAAAACAGTGCGATAAGGTGCGCAAGATAGCGCGATTGAAATGTAATGCACAAAACTGTGCGATGCGCTAAATAGCGCGATTGAAATGCATGCAAAATGCAAGTACGGCGCACAAAACAGTGTGCTGAGGTGCGCAAGATAGCGTGATAGAACGCATGCAAAATGCAAGTAATTGTCACAGCGCAAAATAGCGCAATAAAATGCATGCAAAATGCAAGTAATGTGCACAAAATAGTGCGATGAGGTGCAAAAGATAGCGCGATAAAATGCATGCAAAATGCAAGTAATGGTCACAGCGCAAAATAGCGCGATGCGCAAAATAGCACGTTAAAATGCAAGCAAAATGGAAGTAATGTGTACAAAACTGGGCGATAAGCTACGCAAGATACCGCGATTGAAATGTAATGCACAAAATAGTGCGATGCGTAAAATAGCGCGATTGAAATGCATGGAAAATGCAAGTAGGGTGCACAAAACAGCACGATGCATAAAATAGCGTGATTGAAATGTATGCAAAATGCAAGTAGGGTGCAGAAAACAGTGCGATGAGGTGCGCAAGATAGCGCGATTGAAATGTAATGCACAAAACAGTGCGATGCGTAAAATAGCGCAATAGAATGCATGCAAAATGCAAGTAATGTGCACAAAATAGTGCGATGTGGTGTG
Source organism: Camellia sinensis (assembly GCF_004153795.1). NCBI lineage: Eukaryota > Viridiplantae > Streptophyta > Magnoliopsida > Ericales > Theaceae > Camellia > Camellia sinensis. The sequence continues at coordinate 534,447 of NW_021027595.1, read as the reverse complement.
CAAGATAGCGCGATAAAATGCATGCAAAATGCAAATAATGGTCACAGCGCAAAATAGCTCGATGTGCAGAATAGCGCGATACAATGCAAGCAAAATCGAAATAGTGTGCACATAACTGTGCGATAAGGTGCACAAGATAGCACGGTTGAAATGTAATGCACAAAATAGTGCGATGCGCAAAATAGCGCGATTGAAATGCATGCAAAATGCAAGTACGGTGCACAAAGCCGTGCGATAGGACGCATGCAAAATGCAGGTAATTGTCACAGCACAAAATAGCGCGATGCGCAAAATAGCGCGATAAAATGCATGCGAAATGCAAGCAATGTGCACAAAACAGTGCGATAAGGTGCGCAAGATAGCGCAATTGAAATGTAATGCACAAAATAGTGCGATGCGCAAGACAGTGCGATGCGCAAAATAGTGCGATTGAAATGCATGCAAAATGCAAGTACGGTGCACAAAACAGTGCGATCAGGTGTGCAAGATAGCGCGATAGAGCGCATGCAAAATGCAAGTAATTTTCAGAGTGCAAAATAGCGCGATAAAATGCATGCAAAATGCAAGTAATGTGCACAAAATAGTGCGATGTGGTGTGCAAGATAGCGCGATAAAATGCATGCAAAATGCAAATAATGGTCACAGCGCAAAATAGCGTGATGTGCAGAATAGCGCGATAAAATGCAAGCAAAATCCAAGTAGTGAGCACAAAACAGTGCGATAAGGTGCGCAAGATAGCGCGGTTGAAATGTAATGCACAAAACAGTGCGATGCGCAAAATTGCGCGATTGAAATGCATGGAAAATGCAAGTACGGTGCACAAAACAGTGCGATGAGGTGCAAAATATAGCGCGATAGAGCGCACGCAAAATGCAAGTAATTGTCACAGCGCCAAATTGCGCAATGCGCAAAATAGCGCGATTGAAATGTAATGCACAAAACAATGCGATGTGGTGCGCAAGATAGCGCGATTGAAATGTAATGCACAAAACAGGACGATGCACAAAATAACGCGATTGAAATGCATGCAAAATGCAAGTACGGTGCACAAAACAGTGCGATGAGGTGCGCAAGATAGCGCGATAGAGCGCATGCAAAATGCAAGTAATTGTGATAGCGCAAAATAGCGCGATAAAATGCATGCAAAATGCAAGTAATGTGCACAAAACAGTGCGATAAGGTGCGCAAGATAGCGCGATTGAAACGTAATGCACAAAACAGTGCGATGCGCTAAATAGCGCGATTGAAATGCATGCAAAATGCGAGTACGGCACACAAAGCTGTGCGATGAGGTGCGCAAGATAGCGCGATATAACGCATGCAAAATGCAAGTAATGGTCGCAGCGCAAAATAGGGCGATAAAATGCATGCAAAATGCAAGTAATATGCACAAAATAGTGCGATGTGGTGCGCAAGGTAGCACGATAAAATGCATGCGAAATGCAAGAAATGGTCACAGTGCAAAATAGCGCGATGCGCAAAATAGCGCGACAAATGCATGCAAAATGCAAGTAATGTGCACAAAAAAGTGCGATGAGGTGCGCAAGATAGTGCGATAAAATGCATGCAAAATGCAAGTAATGTGCACAAAACAGTGCGATGAGGGGCGCAAGATAGCGTGATAAAATGCATGGAAAATGCAAGTAACGGTCATAGCGCAAAATAGCGTGATGCGCAAAATAGCGAGATAAAATGCATACAAAATGCAAGTAATGTGCACAAAATAGTGCGATGAGGTGCGCAAGATAGCGCGACAAAATGCATGAAAAATGCAAGTAATGTGCACAAAACAGTGCGACGAGGTGCACAAGATAGCGCGACAAAATGCATGCAAAATGCATGTAATATGCACAAAACAGTGCGATGAGGTGCGCAAGATAGCATGATAAAATGCATGGAAAATGCAAGTAATGGTCATAGCGCAAAATAGCGCGATGCCCAAAATAGCGAGATAAAATGCATGCAAAATGCAAGTAATGTGCACAAAATAGTGCGATGAGGTGCGCAAGACAGTGCGATAAAATGCATGCAAAATTCAAGTGTTGTGCACAAAACAGTGCGACGAGGTGCGCAAGATAGCGCGATAAAATGCATGCAAAATGCAAGTACTGGTCAGAGCGCATAATAGCGCGATGCGCAAAATAGCGCGACAAATGCATGCAAAATGCAAGTAATGTGCACAAAACAGTGCGACGAGGAACGCAAGATAGCGCAATGAAATGCATGCAAAATGCAAGAAATGGTCACAGCGCAAAACAGCGCGATGTGCAAAAATAGCTTGACAAATGCATGCAAAATGCAATTAATGTACACAAAACAGTGCGATGAGGTGCGCAAGATAATGCGACAAAATGCATGCAAAATGCAAGTATTGTGCACAAAACAGTGCGATGAGGTGCGCAAGACAGCGCGATAAAAGGCATGCGAAATGCAAGAAATGGTAACAGCGCAAAATAGCGCGACAAATGCATGCAAAATGCAAGTAATGTGCACAAAAAAGTGCGATGAGGTGCGCAAGATAGTGCGATAAAATGCATGCGAAATGCAAGTAATGTGCACAAAACAGTGCGATGACGTGCGCAAGATAGCGCGATAAAATGCATGGAAAATGGAAGTAGCCGTCACCGCGCAAAATAGCGCGATAAGATGCATGCAAAATGCAAGTAATGTGCACAAAATAGTGCGATAAAGTGCACAAGATAGTGCGATAAAATGCATGCAAAATGCAAGTATTGTGCAGAAAACAGTGCGATAAGGTGTGCAAGATAGCGCGGTAAAATGCATGCAAAATGCAAACAATGGTCACAGCGCAAAATAGCGCGATCCGCAACATAGCGCGACAAATGCATGCAAAATGCAAGTAATGTGCACAAAACAATGCGATGAGGTGCGTAAGATAGCGCGACAAAATGCATCTAATGTGCACAAAACAGTGCGATGAGGTGCGCAAGATAGCATGATAAAATACATAGAAAATGCAAGTAATGGTCATAGCGCAAAATAGCGTGATGCACAAAATAGCGAGATAAAATGCATACAAAATGCAAGTAATATGCACAAAATAGTGCGATGAGGTGCGCAAGATAGCGCGACAAAATGCATGCAAAATGCAAGTAATGTGCACAAAATAGTGCGATGAGGTGCGCAAGATAGCGCGATAAAATGCATGGAAAATGCAAGTAACGGTCACCGCGCAAAATAGGGCGATAAAATGCATGCAAAACGCTAGTAATGTGCACAAAACAGTGCGACGAGGTACGCAAGATTGCGCGATAAAATGCATGCAAAATGCAAGAAATGGTCACAGCGCAAAATAGCGCGATGCGCAAAAATAGCTTGACAAATGCATGCAAAATGCAAGTAATGTGCACAAAACAGTGCGATGAGGTGCGCAAGATAGCGCGACAAAATGCATGCAAAATGCAAGTATTGTGCAAAAGACAGTTCGATGAGGTGCGCAAGTTAGCGCGATAAAAGGCATGCGAAATGCTAGAAATGGTCACCGCGCGAAATAGCGCGATGCGCAAAATAGCGCGACAAATGCATGCAAAATGCAAGTAATGTGCACAAAAAAGTGCGATGAGGTGCGCAAGATAGTGCGATAAAATGGATGCAAAATGCAAGTAATGTGTACAAAACAGTGTGATGAGGTGCGCAAGATAGCGCAATAAAATGCATGGAAAATGCCAGTAACAGTCACCGCGCAAAATAGCGCGATAAGATGCATGCAAAATGCAAGTAATGTGCACAAAATAGTGCGATAAGGTGCGCAAGATAGTGCGATAAAACGCATGCAAAATGCAAGTATTGTGCACAAAACAGTGCGATGAGGTGCGCAAGATAGCACGGTAAAATGCATGCAAAATGCAAACAACGGTCACAGCGCAAAATAGCGCGATCTGCAACATAGCGCGACAAATGCATGCAAAATGCAAGTAATGTGCACAAAATAGTGCGATGAGGTGCGCAAGATAGCGCGATAAAATGCATGGAAAATGCAAGTAACGGTCACCGCGCAAAATAGCGCGATAAAATGCATGCAAAAAGCAAGTAATGTGCAAAAAATAGTGCGATGAGGTGCGCAAGATAGTGCGATAAAATGCATGCCAATTGCAAGAAATCGTCACAGCGCAAAATAGCGCGATACGCAAAATCACACAACAAATGCATGCAAAATGCAAGTAATGTGCACAAAATAGTGCGATGAGGTGCGCAAGATAGTGCGATAAAATGCATGCAAAATGCAAGTATTGTGCACAAAACAGTGCGATGAGGTGCGCAAGATAGCGCGATAAAAGGCATGCAAAATGCAAGAAATGGTCACAGCGCCAAAAGTGCGATGCGCAGAACAGCGCGACAAATGCATGCAAAATGCAAGTAATGTGCACAGAATAGTGCGATGAGGTGTGCAAGATAGCGCGACAAAATGCATGGAAAATGCAAGTAATGTGCACAAAACAGTGCGACGAGGTGCGCAAGACAGCGCGATAAATTGCATGCAAAATGCAAGAAATGGTCACAGCGCAAAATAGCGCGATGCGCAAAATAGTGTAACAAATGCATGCAAAATGCAAGTAATGTGCACAACACAGTGTGATGAGGTGCGCAAGATAGCGCGATAAAATTCATGGAAAATGCAAGTAATGGTCACAGCGCAAAATAGCGCGATAAAATACATGCAAAACGCAAGTAATGTGCACAAAATAGTGCGATGAGGTGGGCAAGATAGTGGGATAAAATGAATGCAAAATGCAAGTATTGTGCACAAAACAGTGCGATGAGGTGCGCAAGGTAGCTCGATAAAATGCATGCAAAATGCAAGAAATGGGCACAGTGCAAAATAGCGCAATAAATTGCATGCAAGATGCAAGTAGTGTGCAGAAAATAGTGCGATGAGGTGCACAAGATAGTGCGATAAAATGCATGCGAAATGCAAGTATTGTGCACAAAACAATGCGATGAGGTGCGCAAGATAGCGCGATAAAAGGCATGCAAAATGCAAGAAATGGTCACAGCGCAAAATAGCGCGCTACACAAAATAGCGGGACAAATGCATGCAAAATGCAAGTACTATGCACAAAATTGTGCGATGCGGTGCGCAAGATAGCGTGACAAAATGCATGGAAAAGGCAAGTAATGTGCACAAAACAGTGCGATGAGGTGCGCCAGATAGCGCGATAAAATGCATGGAAAATGCAAGTAATGGTCACAGCGCAAAATAGCGATTTGCAAAATAGCGCGATAAAAATGCAAGCAAAATGCAAGTAATGTGCACAAAATAGTGCGATGAGGTGCGCAAGATAGTACGATAAAATGCATGCGAAATGCAAGTATTGTGCACAAAAGAGTGCGATGAGGTGCGCAAGATAGCGCGATAAAATGCATGCAAAATGCAAGAAATGGTCACAGCGCAAAATAGCGTGATGCGCAAAATAGCGTGACAAATGCAAGCAAAATGCAAGTAATGTGCACAAAACTGTGCGATGTGGTACGCACGATAGCGCGATAAAATGCATGCAAAATGCAAGTAATGTGCACAAAACAGTGCGTTGAGGTGCGCAAGATAGCGCGATAAAATGCATGCAAAATGCAAGAAATGGTCACAACGTAAAATAGCGCGATGCGCAAAATAGCGTGACAAATGCATGCAAAATGCAAGTAATGTGCACAAAACAGTGCGATGAGGTGCGCACGATAGCGCGATAAAATGCATGCAAAATGCAAGTATTGTGCACAAAACAGTGCGATGAGGTGCGCAAGATAGCGCGATAAAATGCATGCAAAATGCAAGAAATGGTCAGAGCGCAAAATAGTGCGATGCGCAAAATATCGTGACAAATGCATGCAAAATGCAAGTAATGTGCACAAAACAGTGCGATGAGGTGCGCACGATAGCGCGAGAAAATGCATGCAAAATGCAAGAAATGGTCACAGCGCAAAATAGTGCGATGCGCAAAATAGCGCGACAAATGCATGCAAAATGCAAGTAATGGGCACAGAATAGTGCGATGAGGTGCGCAAGATAGTGCGACAAAATGCATGGAAAATGCAAGTAGTGTGCACAAAACAGTGCGACGAGGTGAGCAAGATAGCGCGATAAAATGCATGGAAAATGTAACAAATGGTCATAGCGCAAAATAGGGCGATGCGCAAAATAGCGTGGCAAATGCATGCAAAATGTAAGTAATGTGCACAAAACAGTGCGATGAGGTGCGCGAGATAGCGCGACAAAATGCAAGTAATGTGCACAAAACAGTGTGATGAGATGCGCAAGATAGCGCGATAAAATGCATGAAAACTGCAAGTAATGGTCACAGCGCACAATAGCGCGATGCGCAAAATAGCGCGATAAAATGCATGCAAAATTCAAGTAATGTGCACAAAATAGTACGATGAGGTGCGCAAGATAGTGCGATAAAATGCATGCAAAATGCAAGTATTGTGCACAAAACAGTGCGATGAGGTGCGCAAGATAGCGCGATAAAATGCATGCAAAATGCAAGAAATGGTCACAGCGCAAAATAGCGCGATAAAATGCATGCAAAATGCAAGCAGTGTGCACAAAATAGTGCGATGAGGTGCACAAGATAGTGCGATAAAAAGAATGCAAAATGCAAGTGTTGTCCACAAAACAGTGCGATGAGGCGCGCAAGATAGCGCGATAAAAGGCATGCAAAATGCAAGTAATGGTCACAGTGCAAAATAGCGCGATGCGCAAAATAGCGCGATAAAATGCATGCAAAATGCAAGTAGTGTGCACAAAACAGTGCGATGAGGTGCGCAAGATAGCGCGATAAAACTCATGCAAAATGCAAGTATTGTGCACAAAACAGTGCGATGAGGCGTGCAAGATAGCGCGATAAAAGGAATGCAAAATGCAAGAAATGGTCAAAGCACAAAATAGTGCGATGCGCAAAATAGCGCGACAAATGCAGGCAAAATGCAAGTAATGTGCAGAGAATAGTGCGATGAGGTGCACAAGATAGCGCGACAAAATGCATGGAAAATGCAAGTAATGTGCTCAAAACAGTGCGATGAGGTGAGCAAGATAGCGTTATAAAATGCATGCAAAATGTAACAAATGGTCACAGCGCAAAATAGCGCGATGCGCAAAATAGCGTGACAAATGCATGCCAAATGTAACAAATGGTCACAGCGCAAAATAGCGCGATGCGTAAAATAGTGTGACAAATGCATGCAAAATGCAAGTAGTGTGCACAAAATAGTGCGATGAGGTGCGCAAGATAGCGCTACAAAATGCATGCAAAATGCAAGTAATGTGCAAGAAACAGTGCAATGAGGTGCGCAAGATAACGCGACAAAATGCATGGAAAATGCAAGTAGTGGTCACAGCGCAAAATAGCGCGATGCGCAAAATAGCACCATAAAATGCATGCAAAATACAAGTAATGTGCACAAAATTGTGCGATGAGGTGCGCAAGATAGTGCGATAAAATGCATGCAAAATGCAAGTATTGTGCACAAAACCGTGCGATGAGGTGCGCAAGATAGCGCGATAAAAGGCATGCAAAATGCAAGAAATGATCACAGCGCAAATAGTGCGACGCGCAAAATAGCGCGACAAATGCATGCAAAATGCAAGCAATGTGCACAGAATAGTGCGATGAGATGCGCAAGATAGCGCGACAAAATGCATTGAAAATGCAAGTAATGTGCACAAAACAGTGTGATGAGGTGCGCAAGACAGCGCGATAAAATGCATGCAAAATGCAAGAAATGGTCACAGCGAAAAATAGTGCGATGCGCAAAATAGCGTGACAAATGCATGCAAAATGCAAGTAATGTGCACAAAACAATGCGATGAGGTGCGCACAACAGCGCGATAAAATGCATGCAAAATGCAAGTAATGTGCACAAAACAGTGTGATGAGGTGAGCCAGATAGCGCGATAAAACGCATGGAAAATGGAAGTAATGGTCACAGCGCAAATTAGCGCGATGCGCAAAATGGCACGATAAAATGCATGCAAAATGCAAGTAATGTGCACAAAATAGTCCGATGAGGTGCGCAAGATAATGCGATAAAATGCATGCAAAATGCAAGTATTGTGCACAAAACAGTGCGATGAGGTGCGCAAGATAGCGTGATAAAATGCATGCAAAATGCAAGAAATGGTCACAGCGCAAAATAGCGCGATGCGCAAAATAGAGTGACAAATGCATGCAAAATGCAAGTAATGTGCTCAAAACCGTGCGATGAGGGGCGCACGGTAGCGCGATAAAATGCATGCAAAATGCAAATATTGTGCACAAAACAGTGTGATGAGGTGCGCAAGATTGCGCGATAAAATGCATGCAAAATACAAGAAATGGTCACAGCGCAAAATAGTGCGATGCGCAAAATAGGGTGACAAATGCATGCAAAACGCAAGTAATGTGCACAAAACAGTGTGAAGAGGTGCGCACGATAGAGCGATAAAATGCATGCGAAATGCAAGTAATGTGCAAAAAACAGTGCGATGAGGTGCGTCAGATAGCGCGATAAAATGCATGGAAAATGCAGGTAATGGTCACAGCGCAAAATAGTGCGATGCGCAAAATGGAACGATAAAATGCATGCAAAATTCAAGTAATGTCCACAAAATAGTCCGATGAGGTGCGAAAGATAATGCGTCAAAATGCATGCAAAATGCAAGTATTGTGCACAAACACAGTGCGATGAGGTGGGCAAGATAGCGTGATTAAAGGCATGCAAAATGCAAGAAATGTTCACAGCGCAAAATAGTACGATGAGCAAAATAGTGCGACAAATGCCTGCAAAATGCAAGTAATGTGCACAGAATAGTGCGATGAGGTGCGCAAGATAGCGCGACAAAATGCATGCAAAATGTAACAAATGGTCACAGCGCAAAATAGGGCGATGCGCAAAATAACGTGACAAATGCATGCAAAATGCAAGTATTGTGCACAAAACAGTGCGATGAGGTGCGCAAGACAGCGCGATAAAATGCATGCAAAATGCAAGAAATGGTCACAGCGTAAAATAGTGCGATGCGCAAAATAGCGTGACAAATGCATGAAAAATGCAAGTAATGTGCACAAAACAGTGCGATGAGGTGCGCACGATAGCGCAATAGAATTCATGCAAAATGCAAGTAATGTGCACAAAACCGTGCGATGAGGTGCGCCAGATAGCGCGATAAAATGCATGAAAAATGGAAGTAATGGTCACAGCACAAATTAGCGTGATGCGCAAAATGGCACGATAAAATGCATGCAAAATGCAAGTAATGTGCACAAAATAGTCCGATGTGGTGCGCAAGATAATGCGATAAAATGCATGCAAAATGCAAGTAATGTACACAAAATAGTGCGACGATGTGCGCAAGATAGTGCGATAAAATGCATGCAAAATGCAAGTATTGTGCACAAAACAGTGCGATGAGGTGCGCAAGATAGCGCGATAAAATGCATGCAAAATGCAAGAAATGGTCACAGCGCAAAATAACGCGATGCGCAAAATAGAGTGACAAATGCATGCAAAATGCAAGTAATGTGTGCAAAATCGTGCGATGAGGGGCGCACGGTAGCACGATAAAATGCATGCAAAATGCAAATATTGTGCACAAAACAGTGTGATGACGTGCGCAAGATAGCGCGATAAAATGTATGCCAAATGCAAGAAATGGTCACAGCGCAAAATAGTGCGATGCGCAAAATAGCGTGACAAATGCATGCAAAATGCAAGTAATGTGCACAAAACAGTGCGATGAGGTGTGCACGATAGCGCGATAAAATGCATGCAAAATGCAAGTAATGTGCACAAAACAGTGCGATGAGGTGCGCCAGATAGCGCGATAAAATGCATGGAAAATGCAAGTAATGGTCACAGCGCAAAATAGCGCGATGCGCAAAATGGAACGATAAAATTCAGGCAAAATGCAAGTAATGTGCACAAAATAGTCCGATAAGGTGCGCAAGATAATGCGATAAAATGCATGCAAAATGCAAGTATTGTGCACAAACACAGTGCGATGAGATGGGCAAGATAGCGCGATAAAAGGCATGCAAAATGCAAGAAATGGTCACAGCGCAAAATAGTACGATGCGCAAAATAGTGCGACAAATGCATGCAAAATGCAAGAAATGTGGATAGAATAGTGCGATGAGGTGCGCAAGATAGCGCGACAAAATGCATGCAAAATGTAACAAATGGTCACAGTGCAAAATAGGGCGATACGCAAAATAGCGTGACAAATGCATGCAAAATGCAAGTATTGTGCACAAAACAGTGCGATGAGGTGCGCAAGACAGCGCGATAAAATGCATGCAAAATGCAAGAAATGGTCACAACGCAAAATAGTGCGATGCGAAAAAATAGTGCGATGCGCAAAATAACGTGACAAATGCATGCAAAATGCAAGTAATGTGCACAAAACAGGGCGATGAGGTGCGCACGATAGCGCGATAAAATGCATACAAAATGCAAGTAATGTGCACAAAACAGTGCGATGAGATGCACCAGATAGCGCGATAAAATTCATGGAAAATGCATGTAATGGTCACAGCGCAAAATAGAGCGATGGGCAAAATAGCGCGATAAAATGCATGCAAAATGCAAGTAATGTGCACAAAATAGTCCGATGAGGTGCGCAAGATAATGCGATAAAATGCATGCCGAATGCAAGTATCGTGCACAAAACAGTGCGATGAGGTGGGCAAGATAGCGCGATAAAAGGCTTGCAAAATGCAAGAAATGGTCACAGCGCAAAATAGTGCGATGCACAAAATAGCGCGACAAATGCATGCAAAATGCAAGTAATGTGCACAGAATAGTGCGATGAGGTGCGCAAGAAAGCGCGACAAAATGCATGCAAAATGTAACAAATGGTCACAGCGCAAAATAGGGTGATGCGCAAAGTAGCGTGACAAATGCATGCAAAATGCAAGTAATGTGCACAAAACAGTGCGATGAGGTGCGCAAGATAGCGCGACAAAATGCATGCAACATGTAACAAATGGTCACAGCGCAAAATAGGGCGATGCGCAAAATAGCGTGACAAATGCATGCAAAATGCAAGTAATGTGCACAAAACAGTGCAATGAGGTGCGCAAGACAGCGCGATAAAATTCATGCAAAATGCAAGAAATGGTCACATCGCAAAATAGCGCGATGCGCAAAATAGCGTGACAAATGCATGCAAAATGCAAGTAATGTGCACAAAACCGTGCGATGAGGTGCGCACGATAGCGCGATAAAATGCATGCAAAATGCAAGTAATGTGCACAAAACCGTGCGATGAGGTGCGCCAGATAGCGCGATAAAATGCATGGAAAATGCAAGTAATGTGCACAAAATAGTCCGATGAGGTGCGCAAGATAATGCGATAAAATGCATGCAAAATGCAAGTATTGTGCACAAACACAGTGCGATGAGATGGGCAAGATAGCGCGACAAAAGGCATGCAAAATGCAAGAAATGGTCACAGCGCAAAATAGTACGATGCGCAAAATAGTGCGACAAATGCATGCAAAATGCAAGCAATGTGCACAGAATAGTGCGATTAGGTGCGCAAGGTAGCGCGACAAAATACATGCAAAATGTAACAAATGGTCATAGCGCAAAATAGGACGATGCGCAAAATAGCGTGACAAATGCATGCAAAATGCAAGAAATGGTCACAGCGCAAAATAGTGCGATGCGCAAAATTACGTGACAAATGCATGCAAAATGCAAGTAATGTGCACAAAACAGGGCGATGAGGTGCGCATGATAGCGCGATAAAATGCGTACAAAATGCAAGTAATGTGCACAAAACAGTGCGATGAGGTGCGCCAGATAGCGCGATAAAATTCAAGGAAAATGGAAGTAATGGTCACAGTGCAAATTACCGCGATGCGCAAAATGGCACGATAAAATGCATGCAAAATGCAAGTAATGTGCACAAAATTGTCCGATGAGGTGCGCAAGATAATGCGTTAAAATGCATGCAAAATGCAAGTAGCGTGCACAAAACAGTGCGATGAGGTGGGCAAGATAGCGCGATAAAAGGCATGCAAAATGCAAGAAATGGTCACAGCGCAAAATAGTGCGATGCGCAAAATAGCGCGACAAATGCATGCAAAATGCAAGTAATGTGCACAGAATAGTGCGATGAGGTGCGCAAGATAGCGCGACAAAAAGCATGGAAAATGTAACAAATGGTCACAGCGCCAAATAGGGTGATGCGCAAAATAGCGTGACAAATGCATGCAAAATGCAAGTAATGTGCACACAACAGTGCGATGAGTTGCGCAAGATAGCGCGACAAAATGCATGCAAAATTTAACAAATGGTCACAGCGCAAAATAGGGCGATGCGCAAAATAGCGTGACAAATGCATGCAAAATGCATGTAATGTGCACAAAACAGTGCGATGAGGTGCGCAAGATAGCGCGATAAAATGCATGCAAAATGCAAGAAATGGTCGCATCGCAAAATAGAGCGATACGCAAAATAGCGTGACAAATGCATGCAAAATGCAAGTAATGTGCACAAAACAGTGCGATGAGGTGCGTACGATAGCGCGATAAAATGCATGCAAAATGCAAGTATTGCGCACAAAACAGTGCGATGAAATGCGCAAGATAGCGCGATCAAATGCATGCAAAATGCAAGAAATGGTCAAAGCGCAAAATAGTGCGATGCGCAAAATACTGTGACAAATGCATGCAAAATACAAGTAATGTGCACAAAATAGGGCGATGAGGTGCGCACGATAGCGCGATAAAATGCATGCAAAATGCAAGAAATGGTCACAGCGCAAAATAGCGCGATGCGCAAAATAGCGTGACAAATGCAAGTAATGTGCACAAAACAGTGCGATGAGGTGCGCACGATAGCGCGATAAAATGCATGCAAAATGCAACTAATGAGCACAAAACAGTGCGATGAGGTGCGCAAGATAGCGCGATAAAATGCATGTAAAATGCAAGAAATGGTCACAGCGTAAAATAGCGCGTTGCGCAAAATAGCGTGACAAATGCATGAAAAATGCAAGTAATGTGCACGAAACAGTGCGATGAGGTGCGCACGATAGCGCGGTAAAATGCAAGCAAAATGCAAGTATTGTGCACAAAACAGTGCGATGAGGTGCGCAACATAGCGCGATAAAATGCATGCAAAATGCAAGAAATGGTCAAAGCGCAAAATAGTGCGATGCGCAAAATAGCATGACAAATGCATGCAAAATGCAAGTATTGTGCACAAAACAGTGCGATGTGGTGCACACGATAGTCCGATAAAATGCATGCAAAATGCAAGTAATGTACACAAAACAGTGCGATGAGGTGGGCAAGATAGCGCGATAAAAGGCATGCAAAATGCAAGAAATGGTCACCGCACAAAATTGTGCGATGCGCAAAATATCGCGACAAATGCATGCAAAATGTAAATAATGTGCGCAGAATAGTGCGATGAGGTGCGCAAGATAGCGCGACAAAATACATGGAGAATGCAAGTAATGTGCACAAAACTGTGCGATGAAGTGAGCAAGATAGCGCTATAAAATACATGAAAAATGCAAGTAATGGTCACAGCGCAAAATAGCGCGATGCGCAAAATGGCACGATAAAATGCATGCAAAATGAAAGTAATGTGCACAAAATAGTCCGATGGGGTGCGCAAGATAATGCGATAAAATGCATGCAAAATGCAAGTAATTTGCACAAAATAGTGCGACGATGTGCGCAAGATAGTGCGATAAAATGCATGCAAAATGCAAGTATTGTGCACAAAACAGTGCGATGAGGTGGGCAAGATAGCGCAATAAAAGGCATGCAAAATGCAAGAAATGGTCACAGCGTAAAATAGTACGATGCGTAAAATAGCGCAACAAATGCATGCAAAATGCAAGTAATGTGCACAGAATAGTGCGACGAGATGCGCAAGATAGCGCGACAAAATGCATGCAAAATGTAACAAATGGTCACTGCGCAAAATAGGGCGATGCGCAAAATAGCGTGACAAATGCATGCAAAATGCAAGTATTGTGCACAAAACAGTGCGATGAGGTGCGCAAGACAGCGCTATAAAATGCATGCAAAATGCAAGAAATGGTCAAAGTGCAAAATAGTGCGATGCGCAAAATAGCGTGACAAATGCATGCAAAATGCAAGTAATGTGCACAAAACAGTGCGATGAGGTGCGCACGATAACGCGATAAAATGCATGCAAAATGCAAGTAATGTGCACAAAATAGTGTGATGAGGTGCGCCAGATAGCGCGATAAAATGCATGGAAAATGCAAGTAATGGTCACAGCGCAAATTAGCACAATGCGCATAATGGCACGATAAAATGCATGCAAAATGCAAGTAATGCGCACAAAATAGTCCGATGAGGTGCGCAAGATAATGCGATAAAATGCATCCATAATGCAAGTAATGTGCACAAAATAGTGCGACGATGTGCGCTAGATAGTGCAATAAAATGCTTGCAAAATGCAAGTATTGTGCACAAAATAGTCCAATGAGGTGCGTAAGATAGCGCGATAAAATGCATGCAAAATGCAAGAAATGGTCACAGCGCAAAATAGCACGATGCGGAAAATAGAGTGACAAATGCATGCAAAATGCAAGTAATGTGCACAAAACAGTGCGATGAGGGCCGCACGGTAGCGCGATAAAATGCATGCAAAATGCAAATATTGTGCACAAAACAGTGCGATGAGGTGCGCAAGATAGCGCGATAAAATGCATGCAAAATGCAAGAAATGGTCACAGCGCAAATAGTGCGATGCGCAAAATAGCATGACAAATACATGCAAAATGCAAGTAATGTGCACAAAACAGTTCGATGAGGTGCGCACGATAGCGCAATAAAATGCATGCAAAATGCAAGTAATGTGCACAAAACAGTGCGATGAGGTGCGCCAGATAGCGCGATAAAATGCATGGAAAATGCAAGTAATGGTCACAGCGCAAAATAGCGCGCTGCGTAAAATGGAACGATAAAATGCATGCAAAATGCAAGTAATGTGCACAAAATAATGTGAGAAAATGCATGCAAAGTGCAAGTATTGTGCACAAACACAGTGCCATGAGGTGGACAAGATAGCGCGATAAAAGGCATGCAAAATGCAAGAAATGGTCACAGCGCAAAATAGTACGATGCGCAAAATAGTGCGACAAATGCATGCAAAATGCAACTAATGTGCACAGAATAGTGCGATGAGGTACGCAAGATAGCGCGACAAAATGCATGCAAAATGTAACAAATGGTCACAGCGCAAAATAGGGCGATGCGCAAAATAGCGTGACAAATGCATGCAAAATGCAAGTATTGTGCACAAAACAGTGCGATGAGGTGCGCAAGACAGCGCGATAAAATGCATGCAAAATGCAAGAAATGGTCACAGCGCAAAATAGTGCAATGCGCAAAATAGCGTGACAAATGCATGCAAAATGCAAGTAATGTACACAAAACAGGGTGATGAGGTGCGCACGATTGCGCGATAAATTGCATACAAAATGCAAGTAATGTGCACAAAATGGTGCGATGAGGTGCGCCAGATAGCGCGATAAAATGCATGGAAAATACAAGTAATGGTCACAGCGGAAATTAGCGCGATGCGCAAAATGGCACGGTAAAATGCATGCAAAATGCAAGTAATGTGCACAAAATAGTCCGATGAGGTGCGCAAGATAATGCGATAAAACGCATGCAAAATGCAAGTATCGTGCACAAAACAGTGCGATGAGGTGGGCAAGATAGCGCGATAAAAGGCATGCAAAATGCAAGAAATTGTCACAGCGCAAAATAGTGCGATGCGCAAAATAGCGCGACAAATGCATGCAAAATGCAAGTAATGTGCACAGAACAGTGCGATGAGGTGCGCAAGATAGCGCAACAAAATGCATGCAAAATGTAATAAATGGTCACAGCGCAAAATAGGGTGATGCGCAAAATAGCGTGACAAATGCATGCAAAATGCAAGTAATGTGCACAAAACAGTGCGATGAGGTGCGCAAGATAGCGCGACAAAATGCATGCAAAATGTAACAAATGGTCACAGCGCAAAATAGGGCGATGCGCAAAATAGCGTGACAAATGCATGCAAAATGCAAGTAATGTGCACAAAACAGTGCGATGAGATGCGCAAGATAGCGCGATAAAATGCATGCAAAATGCAAGAAATGGTCACATCGCAAAATAGCGAGATGCGCAAAATAGCGTGACAAATGCATGCAAAATGCAAGTAATGTGCACAAAATAGTGCAATGAGGTGCGCACGATAGCGCGATAAAATGCATGCAAAATGAAAGTATTGTGCACAAAACAGTGCGATGAGGTGCGCAAGATAGCGCGATAAAATGCATGCAAAATGCAAGAAATGATCAAAGCGCAAAATAGTGCGATGCGCAAAATAGCGTGACAAATGCATGCAAAATGCAAGTAATGTGCACAAAATAGTGCGATGAGGTGCGCACGATAGCGCGATAAAATGCATGCAAAATGCAAGAAATGGTCACAACGCAAAATAGCGCGATGCGCAAAATAGCGTGACAAATGCAAGTAATGTGCACAAAACAGTGTGATGAGGTGCGCACGATAGCGCGATAAAATTCATGCAAAATGCAACTAATGAGCACAAAACAGTGCGATGAGGTGCGCAAGATAGCGCGATAAAATATGTAATTTGATCCTTGTTCACATGAATTCATATGCTTTGAGCTTATATATTTGTAATTTAAAGCTGGATTTTGATGCCCTAAACATGTCTACTAGGGGAAGAAATTATGCAGAATTTCAGACTTTTTGTGCAGAATCGCTGCACGTGCGGGGCCTAAGGCCGCACGTGCGGGAACCTCAGCCGCACGTGCGGGAGTCACTGCCGCACGTGCGGCAAAATGGCAAAAATTCTGGACTTCAACACTGCAAAAAAGGCACGTGCGGGGCCTCAATGCCGCACGTGCGGGAGGTGTGCCGCACGTGTGGGAGATCCTAGCCGCACGTGCGGCTCAAGCCAGAAAAGTTAGGATGCTCCGTTTTGCGTGTTGGGTCCTCTAATGTTGTCAATACCTGCAATTTATATTGTTTGAATGTTCGTTAATTCAATCAAAGTAAGTGAACCGAATGTTGATTTAACAAGGATAAAAGGGACTAATGTGATTTTTCATGTGTGTAGGAAACGCCTCAAAAGGAAGTGCACCGACACAACACAGTGACTGATAGTACTTCAATGTATCTTTACTCAGTATTTATGTTTATTGACGTTGTGACCCTTGTTGAAAGTTTTATCATATTATGTATTGACGTTATATCTTGACGTTACGAACCTCATTATCAAACTTGTGTTGGTATGAAATGATATATTTGCTATAAGTGATTCAATACGAAATTGTGGAAACATTGAAAAGGGTTGTGAAGTTGTACACATCTTATCTGGAAGCTTGTGACTAATGGAATGTATCAAGGCAATTGTGAATTTGTGAACTATTGTGGCTTAGAGCCATTTGTGAACCAATGTGGCTTAGAGCCATTTGTGAACCAATGTGGCTTAGTGCCATTTATGAATCAATGTGGCTTAGAGCCATTTGTGAGTCAATGTGGCTACGAGCCTAATGTGAAACTACGTGACCAAGGGTCATTTTTGAATTGTGAACCAATGTGGCCAAGGGCCGTTTGTGAATGATGAATTTATGAGGCCAAGGACCGATGTGTGAAATATGAACTTATACTATTGTAAGCTTGTGAATCAAAAAGAACCAAAGGTCTATGTGATGAATTGTAAATTATGAACCCAAGGACTCTTTTCTGAATGTGTGAAGCTCTTAGGCCAGGGGCCACATTATGACAATTATAAACTGATTATGTTGTCCCAACAAGCCGTACAGAGACAGACTAATTACATGATTTCAGCATTAAATATGTTTACAAGCATACTAGTACTATTGTTCACTGAGCTTGGCTCACCCTATGTTATGTCTGTTTCTGTAGGTAATCAACCAGGAGGTCGATCTTAGCTCGACATCGTCATACTTTTGTCAGCCTAGGCACAGCCAAGCTTGGGGTCGGGACCCTACTTTTGTGGAGTTGTTAGATGATGGCTCACACTTTTGCTATTGGCTTAAGTTGTCATGTACTTAATGATTTTGTTATATACCCCACCTCGGGGTTGGTTTTGTATATGCCTGTAAATAACTAACTCTTAATTGTATTTTTGCTTTTGATGTACTTGTCCTGTGAAATGTTTATGATCCTGGTATGACTTAGTAGCTCAATGGATGTCATATTTTCTGGTTTTTATCAATTATGTTTTACAGCTTCCGGGCAGGCCCCTCTATGGAACCAGGTTAAGTGTCCTTTTCTGTTAGGTCATGCCCAAACTTTTAGGGGCAAGTTAGGGGCGTGACAAGTGGTATCAGAGCACGAGTTGCTATCCCACACACAGATCCATTGAGCCTTAGGATGTCTAGAAAAGACTTAAGCATCATGCATGGCATCCTAAAAATGTATGAAAGATCGATGGCAACGTAGAATGTACTCTGCTAACGCTAACAATTTGAACTTTGTTTGCCGGATATAATTGAATGTTATGTAGGTTATGGTGAGAACAAGGGTGGAAGATTCGGACGAGGCTACCTCGCCACGGTTGGACCAAATGGAAAGAATGATTATGGACATGGCGGAGACCCTAAGGCAACAACAGCAACAACCGCCACCACCACCATTACCTCCACCTGCAGTACAAGATGTTCATGTTGAGGACCGAACCATCACACTCACAAAGGAGTTTAAAAAGATGAAACCACCGTCATTTAAGGGGGGGATAGACCCTATGAAAGCTGAAGCATGGGTGCTGGGAATAGAGAAATTGTTCGAAGTATTTCCATGTACTGAAGCCCAGAAAGTGCAACTTGCCGCCTTTACTCTTGAAGATGAGGCGCGAAGATGGTGGATGCTTACAAGAACAGTGCATCGGGACTTAACATGGGGTAGATTTCTGGAGCTGTTCTATGATAAGTATTTTCCTCAAAGCATGCGAGATAAGAAGGTGACGGAATTTGAGACTCTTAGACAAGGAAATAAGACTGTTGCAGAATATGAGGCCCAATTTGCTGAATTAGCTCGGTTTGCCCCTCATATGGTAGATACAGACTATAAGAAGGCACGAAAATTTGAAGGGGGATTACGGGGTGCCATTTTGGACCGGGTCAATATGCTAAAATTACCCACATATGTTGAGGTGCTAGAAAGGGCTATTATCGCAGAAGGAAACCTTGCGGCCCAGAATCGAATTTCCGAGTGGAAAGGGAAGAGACAAAACAACCAATGGTCAAAGAGATCCGTTACTCCACCTGCTAAGAAGCACAATTCAGGGTACTTCAGCACCACTACTACGACTCAAAATTTCACTCCGGTGTGTCCAGACTGTGGAAGGCAACATCGAGGAATTTGTCACTGGAAGACTGGAGCATGTTTTAAATGTGGGAAGACGGGACATTTGGTAAGGGATTGCCCACAATTGGTTCAACAAAAAGGCAATAGACCAGCTACAAGTTCCGCGGGGTCTACACTAACCCCCAATGCGAAGGCGGCTGCCAAACCGAGTAATAACAAAGACACTGCAAGACAAGGTAGGGTGTTCGCTTTGATTCCAGGTGATGTACAAAATACAGCAACAGTGGTGTCAGGTACATTTACTATTTGTGGTCAATCTGTGCATGTATTGTTTGATTCTGGCTCCACTCACTCTTTTGTGTCGAAATTCTTCGCTCCTAATTTAGATAAAATTGAAGAAAACTTATCTTACATGTTGTGCGTGTCCTCCCCCTTGGGAGAGTCTATGATTTGTGCTACTATATACTTAGCTTGTGAACTTCAACTTGGGGATATTCGGGTGTATGCTAATTTAGTGCCTCTCGATATGACCTATTTTGATGTTATTTTGGGGATGGATTGGCTAAGTGCTTATGGTGCAAAGATAAACTGTGTGACTAAGCAAATTAATTTCTATCCTCTGGGGCAATCAGAGTCTATAGTTCAAGGGCAGGAAGTGATTTCGCCACCTTATCTGATATCTGCCGTGAAGGCTCGTAACTTAATACGAAAAGGCTGTCAGGGGTATCTATGTAGCGTTTTAGAAGGGCAAGGGACGAATGGGAATATTGATGTGATCCCTGTGGTCCGTGAACTTCCAGATGTTTTTCCCGAAGAATTGCCGGGCCAACTAATAGACTGAGAAATCGAGTTTATAATTGAAGTGGCGCCTGGAACCCAACACATTTCGAAGACACCCTATAGGATGTCACCAGCTGAAATGAAAGAGTTGAAGATTCAATTACAGGATCTGCTTGACAAGGGATTTATCCGCCCGAGTGTATCTCCTTGGGGTGCGCCAGTATTGTTTGTGAAAAAGAAGGACGGAACACTTCGGTTATGTATCGACTATAGGGAACTGAATAAGGTGACAATTAAAAATAAGTACCCCTTACCATGGATAGATGACTTATTTGATCAATTACAAGGGGCACAAGTTTTCTCAAAATTGATTTACGGTCTGGCTACCATCAATTGAAAGTTAAAGCCGATGATGTGGAGAAGACAGCTTTCCGAACCCGGTACGGCCATTATGAATTTTTGGTCATGCCCTTCGGGGTTACAAACACACCAGCAGCATTTATGGATTTAATGAATCGCGTCTTCATGCCCTATCTAGACGAATTTGTGGTGGTTTTTATTGATGACATTCTTATATACTCGAAGAGTGTAGAAGCTCATGAGGATCATCTTCGCTTAATTCTTCAAACACTCCGGGAGAAGAAACTATATGCAAAGTTGAAGAAATGTGAATTTTGGCTACAAGAAGTGGCATTTTTGGGGCATGTGGTGACAAAGGAAGGAGTCTCTGTTGATCCACACAAAGTTGAAGCAATTGTGAAATGGCCAACTCCCACTAATGTAACTGAGATACGAAGTTTCATGGGATTACCTGGATATTACAGGAGGTTTGTTCAAAATTTCTCCAAAATCGCTGTGCCACTTACCCAACTGACACGAAAAGGAGTTGCATTCGAATGGTCAGAGGAATGGGAATCCGCTTTCCAAGAATTAAAAACAAGATTGACGACAGCACCAGTTCTGGCTTTGCCATCTGGTACCGAAGGATTCGTAATTTACAGTGATGCTTCGCACAAGGGGCTTGGTTGTATGCTAATGCAAAATGGAAGGGTTATTGCCTATGCTTCTCGGCAACTGAAACCCCACGAGAAGAATTATCCCACACACGATCTCGAATTAGCGGCAGTAGTTTTTGCTTTAAAAATATGGCGGCACTATCTTTATGGTACAACCTGCGAAGTTTACACTGATCATAAAAGCCTCAAGTACCTGTTTACCCAGAAAGAGTTGAACATGCGACAACGGCGGTGGCTTGAGTTGATTAAGGATTATGACTTGCAGATCCAATATCATCCTGGTAAAGCTAACATGGTGGCAGATGCACTTAGTCGGAAGAATATGGGGGATTTGGCAAATCTATTGATAGAAAGAAAGGAGTTGAGGAACGAACTGGATAAAATGAATATGGACCTGGTGGTACGTGAACAGGAGGCCATACTAGCAGCAGTAAGAGCTCAAACCACCTTGCTGGAAGAGACTAAGTTACATCAACTAGAAGATGAAACCTTAAGGAAAATCTATGAAGAGTTAGAGGCAAAACCAAAATCGGGATTCAGTTACGTAGATTCGGCATTAAAGTTTCAAGGTCGAATATGTGTCCCCAATGTGTTGGAGCTTAAACGGAAATTGCTAGGAGAAGCACATGCCTCGAGATTATCGATACACCCAGGAAGTACTAAAATGTACCGAGACTTAAAACAAAATTTTTGGTGGCCAAATATGAAAAAGGAGATCGCGGAATTTGTTTCTAAGTGTCTACAATGTCAACAAGTTAAAGCGGAACATAAAAGACCAGCAGGATTATTACAACCCCTTCCAATCCCAGAATGGAAATGGGAGCATTTGACCATGGATTTTGTGGTGGGGTTACCGAGAACTCCTCGAGGTATGAATTCAATTTGGGTCATTGTGGACCGGTTAACCAAGTCTGCTCACTTCTTGCCTGTGAAGACTCAATATAATGCGGATAAGCTGGCAGTACTGTATATAAATGAAATTGTAAGGCTTCATGGTGTTCCAGTGTCAATTGTGTCAGATAGGGACCCCAAATTTGTGTCAAGATTTTGGCAAAGTTTACAGGAGGCTATGGGTACCGAACTTATGTTCAGCACCGCTTTTCACCCTCAAACTGATGGTCAATCTGAGAGAACTATACAAACTTTAGAAGATATGCTCCGACTGTGTGTATTGGATTTTCAAGAAAGCTGGGAAACCCATCTACCGTTGATAGAGTTCGCCTACAATAACAGTTACCATTCGAGCATTGAGATGGCACCTTATGAAGCTCTGTATGGAAGACCATGTCGTTCCCCTGTATGTTGGGCTGAAGTCGGGGATAGGGCATTGTTGGGTCCTGAAATTGTGCAATTAACAACTGAAAAGGTTAAAATTATCCGAGAGAGGTTAAAAACGGCACAAAGCAGGCAGAAGAGCTATGCAGATAACAGACGAAGGGATTTGGAATTTGAAGTCGGTAATTATGTGTTCGTGAAAGTCACCCCGTTAACGGGACATCCGAGATTTGGGAAGAAGGGTAAATTAACGCCCCAGTATGTTGGCCCTTTCCAAATTCTAGAAAGAGTGGGTTTGGTAGCTTACCGAGTGGCTCTTCCGCCGAGTATGAGTCAAATACATAATGTGTTCCATATTTCTATGCTTCGAGGATACCTATCAGATCCATCTCATGTCATAAACTATCACCAACTTGTGCTAGATGATAAGTTAAGCTATGAAGAAAGACCACTTCGAATTTTGGAGCGACAAGTAAAACAATCGCGCAATCGGGAAATTCCAATGGTAAAGGTAGAGTGGCAAGAACATTATGGCACTGACGCTACTTGGGAAAAAGAGGAGGATATGCAGCAACAGTATCCATATCTATTTCCGTTTTGAGGTAAAAGCAAGTTTGAGGGACCAAACTTTTTTTAAGGGGGGGAGAGTGTAACAACCCGACCCTCATATATGCTTGTGATGTATGTCCGTCCTTTATTCTGTGCTATTAAATGACTAAGATGAAGCGGTATGAGAAAATAAGTCCAAATAACTATGTTGTGATGTCTTATGAAATGAATTGTATCTGTTAGGAAAGAAATGTATCTGTTACTATCGAAGATAAAGTTGAAATTGAGGCCTTAGCGGCTTAATAAATCAAAATGCATCAATATATTTGGAACCAGCATAATTTTTAGGGTAATATTAAGGCACTTCTGTGAAAATATTCAATTCGGATGTGTAAACATAGATTTCGTCTTATTCTCTCCTTAATGGAAAATAATAAGTATATGATCTTGGTCATTTGACAAACAAAAAGAACTCATAGACTCTAGACTTGAGAATGAAGGGATACCGAGAAAGAAGGGTCCTCAAGAAGGTTAGATTTGGGCTTAAGGTATGTAAAGTTGTCTAGTTTCCATCCACAACCTTCTTGTCAATATGTGAAAGTTTCTATAATCTTGTTCCTAAGAAGTTGGAATTGTAAGGATGTGATATGAGAAGCTAGTAAATTACAAGAATGATCTTACTTCGCATGTTTCGACTCCAATTTGAAGTATCTAATTGAGAACTTTACTCTATTTTTTCATTGACTTGTTTGAATCTCAAGTATGTGGCATTATTTTATGTTTATGAGTTGAGATATGAGAAAAGTAGGAACCTTGTGAATGGGAGGAGTTAATTGTGGATTCATCGATTTGATTTTTATTCAAAATGAAATAGTAATTTGACTCCTTGTTCACATCGAATCATATGCTTTGAGCTTATATATTTATGTAATTTAAAAGCTGGATTTTGAAAGCCCTAAACAATGTCTACTAGGGAAGAAATTAATGCAGAAATTCGGACTTTTTGGTGCAGATCGCCGCACGTGCGGGGCCTAAGGCCGCCACGTGCGGGAGTCCCACTGCCGACGTGCGGGAAAATGCAAAAAATTCCTGGACTTTCCACACTGCAAAAAAGGCGGCCACCCACGTGCGGGGGGCCTCAAATGCCGCAGTGCGGGAGGTTCCGCACGGTGTGGGAGATCCTAGCCGCACGATGCGGACTCAAGCCAGAAAAGTTGGGATGCTCCGTTTTGCGTGTTGGGTCCTCTAATGTTGTCAAAACTTGCAATTTATATTGTTTGAATGTTCGTTAATTCAATCAAAGTAAGTGAACCGAATGTTGATTTAACAAGGATAAAAGGGACTAATGTGATTTTTCGTGTGTGTAGGAAACGCCTCAAAAGGAAGTGCATCGACACAACACAGTGAGTGATAGTACTTCAATGTATCTCTACTCAGTATTTATGTTTATTGACGTTGTGACCCTTGTTGAAAGTTTTATCATATTATGTATTGACGTTATATCTTGACGTTACGAACTTCACTATCAAACTTGTGTTGGCATGAAATGATATATTTGCTATAAGTGATTCAATACGAAATTGTGGAAACATTGAAAAGGGTTGTGAAGTTGTACACATCTTATCTGGAAGCTTGTCACTAATGGAATGTATCAAGGCAATTGTGAATTTGTGAACCAATGTGGCTTAGAGCCATTTGTGAACCAATGTGGCTTAGAGCCATTTGTGAACCAATGTGGCTTAGAGCCATTTATGAATCAATGTGGCTTAGAGCGATTTGTGAGTCAATGTGGCTACGAGCCTAATGTGAAACTACGTGACCAAGGGTCATTTGTGAATTGTGAACCAATGTGGCCAAGGGCCGTTTGTGAATGATGAATTTATGAGGCCAAGGACCGATGTGTGAAATATGAACTTATACTATTGTAAGATTGTGAATCAAAAAGAACCAAAGGTCTATGTGATGAATTGTAAATTTTGAACCCGCGGACTCTTTTCTGAATGTGTGAAGTTCTTAGGCCAGGGGCCACATTATGACAATTATAAACCGATTATGTTGTCCCAACAAGCCGTACAGAGACAGACTAATTACATGATTTCAGCATTAAATATGTTTACAAGCATACTGGTACTATTGTTCACTAAGCTTGGCTCACCCTATGTTATGTCTGTTTCTGTAGGTAATCAACCAGGAGGTCGATCTTAGCTCGGCATCGTCATACTTTTGTCAGCCTAGGCACAGCCAAGCTTGGGGTCGGGACCCTACTTTTGTGGAGTTGTTAGATGATGGCTCACACTTTTGCTATTGGCTTAAGTTCTCATGTACTTAATGATTTTGTTATATACCCCACCATGGGGTTGGTTTTGTATATGCCTGTAAATAACTAACTCTTAATTGTATTTTGGCTTTTGATGTACTTGTCCTGTGAAATATTTATGATCCTGGCATGACTTAGTAGCTCAATGGATGTCATATTTTCTGGTTTTTATCAATTATGTTTTACAGCTTCCGGGCAGGCCCCTCTATGGAACCTGGTTAAGTGTCCTTTTCTGTTAGGTCATGCCCAAACTTTTAGGGGCAAGTTAGGGGCGTGACATGCATTTTCCTTGCATTTTGTCGCGCTATCTTGCGCACCTCATTGCACTATTTTGTGCACATTACTTGCATTTTGCATGCATTTTATCGCGCTATTATGCGCGTCGCGCTATTTTGCGCTGTGACCATTTCTTGCATTTTGCATGCATTTTATCGCGCTATCTTGCGCACCTCATCGCACTGTTTTGTGCACATTACTGGCATTTTGCATGCATTTGTCGCGCTATTTTGCGTGTCCCGCTATTTTGCGCAGTGGCCATTTCTTGCATTTTGCATGCATTTTATCGCGCTATCTTGCGCACCTCGTCGCACTATTTTGTGCACAATACTTGCATTTTGCATGCATTTTGTCGCGTTATCTTGCGCACCTCATCGCACTATTTTGTGCACATTACTTGCATTTTGCATGCATTTGTTGCGCTATTTTGCGCATCACGATATTTTGCGCTGTGACCACTTATTGCATTTTGCATGCCTTTTATCGCACTATCTTGCGCAACTCATCGCACTGTTTTGTGCACAATACTTGCATTTTGTATGCATTTTATCGCGCCATTTTGCGCTGTGACCATTACTTCCATTTTGCATGCATTTTATCGCGCTATCTTGCGCACCTCATCGCACAGTTTTGGGCACATTAGTTACATTTTCCTTGCATTTTGTCGCGCAATCTTGCGCACCTCATCGCACTATTTTGTGCACATTACTTGCATTTTGCATGCATTTTATCGCGCTATTTTGCGCATCGCTCTATTTTGCGCTGTGACCATTACTTGCATTTTCCATGCATTTTATCGCCCTATCTTGCGTACCTCATCGCACTGTTTTATGCACATTACTTGCATTTTCCATGCATTTTGTCGCGCTATCTTGCGCACCTCATCGCACTATTTTGTGCACATTACTTGCATTTTGCATGCATTTGTCGCGCGATTTTGTGCATCGCGCTATCTGGCGCTGTGACCATTTCTTGCATGTTGCAAGCCTTTCATCGCGCTATCTAGCGCACCTCATCGCACTGTTTTGTGCACAATACTTGCATTTTGCATGCATTTTATCGCGCTATCTTGCGCGCCACATCGCAGTATTTTGGGCAAATTACTTGCATTTTGCATGCATTTTATCGCGTTATTTTGCGCTGTGACCATTTCTTGCATTTTCCATGCATTTTATCGCGTTATCTTGCGCACCTCATCGCACTGTTTTGTGCACATTACTTGCGTTTTGCATGCATCTTGTCGCGCTATCTAGCGCACCTCATCGCGCTATTTTGTGCACATTACTTGCATTTTGCAGGCATTTGTTGCGCTATTTTGCGCAGTGACCATTTCTAGCATTTTGCACGCATTTTATCACGCTATCTTGCGCACCTCATCGCACTATTTTGTGCACATTACTTGCATTTTGCATGCATCTTATCGCGCTATTTTGCGCTGTGACCATTTCTTGCATGTTGCATGCCTTTTATCACGCTATCTTGCACACCTCATCGCACTGTTTTGTGCACAATACTTGCATTTTGCATGCATTTTATCACGCTATCTTGCGCAGCACTTCGCACTATTTTGTGCAAATTACTTGCATTTTGCAAGCATTTTATCGCGCTATTTTGCGCTGTGACCATTTCTTGCATTTTTCATGCATTTTATCGCACTATCTTGCGCACCTCATCGCACTGTTTTGTGCACATTACTTGCATTTTGCATGAATTTGTCGCGCAATTTTGCGCTGTGACCATTTCTTGCATTTTCCATACATTTTATCGCGCTATCTTGCGCACCTCATCGCACAGTTTTGTACACAATACTTGCAATTTCCTTGCATTTTGTCGCGCTATCTTGCGCACCTCATCGCACTATTTTGTGCACATTACATGCATTTTGCATGCATTTTATCGCGCTATTTTGCGCATCGCTCTATTTTGCGCTGTGACCATTACTTGCATTTTCCATGCATTTTTTCGCGCTATCTTGCGCACCTCATCGCACTGTTTTGTGCACATTATTTGCATTTTGCATGCATTTTGTCGCGCTATCTTGCGTACCTCATCGCACTATTTTGTGCACATTACTTGCATTTTGCATGCATTTGTCGCGCTATTTTGGGCATCGCGCTATTTTGTGCTGTGACCATTTCTTGCAGATTGCATGCCTTTTATCGCGCTATCTTGCGCACCTCATCGCACTGTTTTGTGCACAATACTTGCATTTTGCATGCATTTTATCGCGCTATCTTGCGCACCTCATCGCACTATTTTGTGGAAATTACTTGAATTTTGCATCCATTTTATCGCGCTATTTTGCGCTGTGACCATTTCTTACATTTTGCATGCATTTTATCGCGCTATCTTGCGCACCTCATCGCACTATTTTGTGCACATTACTTGCGTTTTGCATGCATCTTGTCGCGCTATCTTGCGCACCTCATCGCACTGTTTTGTTCACATTACTTGCATTTTGCATGCAATTGTCGCGCTATTTTGCGCAATGACCATTTCTTGCATTTTGCATGCATTTTATCGCGCTATCTTGCGCACCTCATCGCACTATTTTGTGCACATTACTTGCATTTTGCATGCATTTTGTCACGCTATCTTGCGCACCTCATCGCACTATTTTTTGAACATTACTTGCATTTTGCATGCATTTGTCGGGCTATTTTTCGCATCGCGCTATTTTGCTCTGTGACCATTTCTTGCATTTTGCATGCCTTTTATCGCGCTATCTTGCGCAACTCATCGCACTGTTTTGTGCACAGTACTTGTATTTTGCATGCATTTTATCGCGCTATTTTGCGCTGTGACCATTACTTGCATTTTCCATGCATTTTATCGCGCTATCTTGCGCACCTCATCGCACAGTTTCGGGCACATTACTTACATTTTCCTAGCATTTTGTCGCGCTATCTTGCGTACCTCATCGCACTATTTTGTGCACATTACTTGCATTTTGCATGCATTTTATCGCGCTATTTTGCACATCGCTCTATTTTGCGCTGTGACCATTACTTGCGTTTTCTATGCATTTTATCGCGCTATCTTGCGCACCTCATCGCACTGTTTTATGCACATTACTTGCATTTTGCATGCTTTTTGTCACGCTATCTTGCGCACCTCATCGCACTATTTTGTGCACATTACTTGCATTTTGCATGCATTTGTCGTGCTATTTTGTGCATCGCGCTATTTTGCGCGGTGACCATTTCTTGCATGTTGCAAGCCTTTTATCGATATCTAGCGCACCTCATCCCACTGTTTTGTGCACAATACTTGCATTTTGCATGCATTTTATCGCGCTATCTTGCGCACCTCATCGCAGTATTTTGTGCAAATTACTTGCATTTTGCATGCACTTTATCGCGCTATTTTGCGCTGTGACCATTTCTTGCTTTTTCCATGCATTTTATCGCGCTATCTTGCGCACCTCATCGCACTGTTTTGTGCACATTACTTGCGTTTTGCATGCATCTTGTCGTGCTATCTTGCGCACCTCATCGCACTGTTTTGTGCACATTACTTGCATTTTGCATGCATTTGTCGCGCTATTTTGCGCTGTGACCATTACTTGCATTTTGCATGCATTTTATCGCGCTATGTTGCGCACCTCATCGCACAGTTTTGTACACAATACTTGCATTTTCCTTGGATTTTGTCGCGCTATCTTGCGCACCTCATCGCACTATTTTGTGCACATTACATGCATTTTGCATGCATTTTATCGCGCTATTTTGGCATCGCTCTATTTTCCGCTGTGACGATTACTTGCATTTTCCATGCATTTTATCGCGCTATCTTGCGCACCTCATCGCACAGTTTTGTACACAGTACTTGCATTTTCCTTGGATTTTGTCGCGCTATCTTGCGCACCTCATGGCACTATTTTGTGCACATTACTTGCATTTTGCATGCATTTGTCGCGCTATTTTGCACATCACGCAATTTTACGCTGTGACGATTGCTTGCATTTTCCATGCATTTTATCGCGCGATCTTGCGCACCTCATCGCACTATTTTGTGCACAATACTTGCATTTTGCATGCATTTTGTTGCGCTATCTTGCGCACCTCATCGCACTATTTTGTGAACATTACTTGCATTTTGCATGCATTTGTCGCGCTATTTTGCGCATCGCGCTATTTTGCGCTGTGACTAATTCTTGCATTTTGCATGCCTTTTATCGCGCTATCTTGCGCAACTCATCGCACTGTTTTGTGCACAAAACTTGCATTTTGCATGCATTTTATCGCGCTATTTTGCGCTGTGACCGTTACTTGCATTTTGCATGCATTTTATCGCGCTATTTTGCGTTGTGACCATTTCTTGCTTTTTCCATGCATTTTATCGCGCTATCTTGCGCACCTCATCGCACTGTTTTGTGCACATTACTTGCGTTTTTCATGCATCTTGTCGCGCTATCTTGCGCACCTCATCGCACTGTTTTGTGCACATTATTTGCATTTTGGATGCATTTGTCGCGCTATTTTGCTCAGCGACCATTTCTTACATTTTGCATGCTTTTTATCGCGCTATCTTGCGCATCTCGTCGCACTGTTTTGTGCAGAATACTTGCATTTTGCGAGCATTTTATCGCACTATCTTGCGCCCCTCATCGCACTATTTTTTGCACATTACCTGCATTTTGCATGCATTTTATCGCGTTATTTTTCGAATCACGCTATTTTGCGCTTTGACCATTACTTGCATTTTCCATGCATTTTATCGCTCTATCTTGCGCACCTCATCGCACTGTTTTGTGCACATTACTGGCATTCTGCATGCATTCGTCACGCTACTTTGCGCATCGCGCTATTTTGCTCTGTGACCATTTCTTGCATTTCGCATGCATTTTATCGCGCTATCTTGCGCACCTCATCGCACAGTTTTGTGCACATTACTTGCATTTTCCTTGCATTTTGTCGCGCTATCTTGCGCACCTCATCGCACTATTTTGTGCACATTACTTGCATTTTGCATGCATTTTATCGCGCTATTTTGCGCTGTAACCATTTCTTTCATTTTGCATGCATTTTATCGCGCTTTCTTGCGCACCTCATCGCACTGTTTTGTGCACATTACTTGCATTTTGCATGCATTTTGTCACGCTATCTTGCGCACCTCATCGCACTGTTTTTTGCACATTACTTGCATTTTGCATGCATTTGTCGCGCTATTTTGCGTGTCCCGCTATTTTGCGCAGTGGCCATTTCTTGCATTTTGCATGCATTTTATCGCGCTATCTTGCACACCTCATCACAGTATTTTGTGCACAATACTTGCATTTTGCATGCATTTTGTCGCGCTATCTTGCGCACCTCATCGCACTATTTTGTGAACATCACTTGCATTTTGCATGCATTTGTCGCACTATTTTGCGCATCGCGCTATTTTGCGCTGTGACCATTTCTTGCATTTTGCATGCCTTTTATCGCGATATCTTGCGCAACTCATCGCACTGTTTTGTGCACAATACTTGCATTTTGCATGCGTTTTATCGCGCTATTTTGCGCTGTGACCATTACTTGCATTTTCCATGCATTTTATCGCGCTATCTTGCGCACCTCATCGCACAGTTTTGGGCACATTACTTACATTTTCCTTGCATTTTGTCGCGCTATCTTGGGCACCTCATCGCACTATTTTGTGCACATTAGTTGCATTTTGCATGCATTTTATCGCACTATTTTGCGCATCGCTCTATTTTGCGTTGTGACCATTACTTGCATTTTCCATGCATTTTATCGCGCTATCTTGCGCACCTCATCGCATTGTTTTGTACACATTACTTGCATTTTGCATGCATTTTGTCGCGCTATCTTGCGCACCTCATCGCACTATTTTGTGCACATTACTTGCATTTTGCATGCATTTGTCGCGCTATTTTGTGCATCGCGCAATTTTGCGCTGTGACCATTTCTTGCATGTTGCAAGCCTTTTATCGCTATCTAGCGCACCTCATCGCACTGTTTTGTGCACAATACTTGCTTTTTGCATGCATTTTATCGGGCTATCTTGCGCACCTCATCGCAGTATTTTGTGCAAATTACTTGCATTTTGCATGCATTTTATCGCGCTATTTTGCGCTGTGACCATTTCTTACATTTTCCATGCATTTTATCGCGCTATCTTGCGCACCTCATCGCACTATTTTGTGAACATTACTTGCGTTTCGGATGAATCTTGTCGCGCTATCTTGCGCACCTCATCGCACTGTTTTGTGCACATTACTTGCATTTTGCATGCATTTGTCGGGCTATTTTGCGCAGTGACCATTTCTTGCATTTTGCATGCATTTTATCGCGCTATCTTGCGCACCTCATCGCACTGTTTTGTGCACAATACTTGCATTTTGCGAGCATTTTATCGCACCATCTTGCGCACCTCATCGCACTATTTTGTGCACGTTACTTGCATTTTGCACGCATTTTATCGCGCTATTTTGCACATCACGCTATTTTGCGCTGTGACCATTACTTCCGTTTTCCATGCATTTTATCGCGCTATCTTGTGCACCTCATCGCACTATTTTGTGCACATTACTGGCATTCTGCATGCATTCGTCACGCTATTTTGTGCATCGCGCTATTTTGCTCTGTGACCATTTCTTGCATTTTGCATGCATTTTATCACGTTATCTTGCGCACCTCATCGCACAGTTTTGCGCACATTACTTGCATTTTCCTAGCATTTCGTCGCGCTATTTTGCGCACCTCATCGCACTATTTTGTGCGCATTACTTGCATTTTGCATGCATTTGTCGAGCTATTTTGCGCAGTGGCCATTTCTTGCATTTTGCATGCATTTTATCACGCTATCTTGCGCACCTCATCGCAGTATTTTGTGCACAATACTTGCATTTTGCATGCATTTTGTCGTGAGATCTTGCGCACCTCATCGCACTATTTTGTGAACATTACGTGCATTTTGCATGCATTTGTCGCGCTATTTTGCGCATCGCGCTATTTTGCGCTGTGACCATTTCTTGCATTTTGCATGGCTTTAATCGCGCTATCTTGCGCAACTCATCGCACTGTTTTGTGCACAATACTTGCATTTTCCATGCATTTTGTCGTGCTATCTTGCGCACCTTATCGCACTGTTTTGTGCACATTACTTGCATTTTGCATGCATTTGTCACGCTATTTTCCGCATCGCAGTATTTTGCGCTGTGACCATTTCTTGCATTTTGCATGCCTTTTATCGTACTATCTTGTGCACCTGATCGCACTGTTTTGTGCACATTACTTGCATTTTGCATGCATTTTATCGCGCTATTTTGTGCATCGCTCTATTTTGCGTTGTGACCATTACTTGCATTTTCCATGCATTTTATCGCGCTATCTTGCGCACCTCATCGCACTATTTTGTGCACATTATTTGCATTTTGCATGCATTTTGTTGCGCTATCTTGCGCACCTCATCGCACT
Organism: Camellia sinensis; assembly: GCF_004153795.1. Taxonomy (NCBI): domain Eukaryota; kingdom Viridiplantae; phylum Streptophyta; class Magnoliopsida; order Ericales; family Theaceae; genus Camellia; species Camellia sinensis. The sequence goes on along the minus strand of NW_021027595.1, from coordinate 501,467 downwards.
ATTTTGTGCACATTACTTGCATTTTGCATGCATTTGCCGCGCTATTTTGCGCATCGCGCTATTTTGCGCTGTGACCATTTCTTGCATGTTGCAAGCCTTTTCTCGCGCTATCTTGCGCACCTCATCGCACTGTTTTGTGCACAATACTTGCATTTTGCATGCATTTTATCACGCTATCTTGCGCACCTCATCGCACTATTTTGTGCAAATTACTGGCATTTTGCATGCATTTTATCGCGCTATTTTCCGCTGTGACCATTTCTCGCATTTTCCATGCATCATATCGCGCTATCTTGCGCACCTCATCGCACTGGTTTGTGCACATTACTTGCGTTCTGCATGCATCTTGTCGCGCTATCTTGCGCACCTCATCGCACTGTTTTCTGCACATTACTGGCATTTTGCATGCCTTTGTCACGCTATTTTGAGCAGTGACCACTTCTTGCATTGTGCATGCATTTTATCGCGTTCTCTTGCACACCTCATCGCACTGTTTTGTGCACATTACTTGCGTTTTGCATGCATTTTGTCGCGCTATCTTGCGCAGCTCATCGCACAGTTTTGTGCACATTACTTGCATTTTGCATGCATTTGTCGCGCTATTTTGCGTGTCCCGCAATTTTGCACAGTGGCCATTTCTTGCATTTTGCATGCGTTTTATCACGCTATCTTGCGCACCTGATCGCAGTATTTTGTGCACAATACTTGCATTTTGCATGCATTTTGTCGCGCTATCTTGCGCACCTCATCGCACAATTTTGTGAACATTACTTGCATTTTGCATTCATTTCACGCTATTTTGCGCTGTGACCATTTCTTGCATTTTGCATGCCTTTTACCGCGCTATCTTGCGCAACTCATCGCACTGTTTTGTGCACAATACTTGCATTTTGCATGCATTTTATCGCGCTATTTTGCGCACCTCATCGCACTATTTTGCGCTGTGACCATTACTTGCATTTTCTATGCATTTTATCGTGCTATCTTGCGCACCTCATCGCACTGTTTTGTGCACATTACTGGCATTCTGCATGCATTTGTCACGCTATTTGGCGCATCACGCTATTTTGCGCTGTGACCATTACTTGCATTTTCCATGCATTTTATCGCGCTATCTTGCGCACCTCATCGCACTGTTTTGTGCACATTACTTGCATTTTGCATGCATTTGTCACGCTTTTTTGCGCATCGCGCTATTTTGCCCAGTGACCATTTCTTGCATTTTGCATGCATTTTATCGCGCTATCTTGCGCACCTCATCGCACTGTTTTGTGCACATTACTTGCATTTTCCATGCCTTTTATCGCGCTATCTTACGCACCTCATCGCACTGTTTTGTGCACAATACTTGCATTTTGCATTCATTTTATCGCACTATCCTGGGCGCCTCATCGCACTATTTTGTGCACATTACTTGCATTTTGCATGCATTTGTCGCGCTATTTTGCACATCACGCAATTTTACGATGTGACGATTGCTTGCATTTTCCATGCATTTTATCGCGCTATCTTGCGCACCTCATCACACTCTTTTGTGCACAATACTTGCATTTTGCATGCATTTTATTGCACTATCTTGCGCACCTCATCACACTATTTTGTGTACATTACTTGCATTTTGTATGCATTTGTCACGCTATTTTGCGCATCGTGCTATTTTGCTCTGTGACCATTTCTTGCATTTTGCATGCATTTTATCGCGCTATCTTGCGCACCTCAACGCACTATTTTGTGCACATTACTTGCATTTTGCATGCATTTTATCGCGCTATTTTGCGCATCACGCTATTTTGCGCTGTGACCAATACTTGCATTTTGCATGCATTTTATCGCGCTATCTTGCGCACCTCATCGCACTGTTTTCTGCACATTACTTACGTTTTGCATGTATTTTGTCGCGCTATCTTGCGCACGTCATCGCACTGTTTTGTGCACATTACTTGCGTTTTGCATGCATTGGTCATGCTATTTTGCGCTGTGACCATTTCTTGCATTTTGCATGCATTTTATCACGCTATCTTGCGCACCTCATCGCAGTGTTTCTGGCACATTACTTGCATTTTCCATGCATTTTGTCGCGCTGTCTAGCGCACCTCATCGCACTATTGTGTGCACATTACTTGCATTTTGCATGGATTTGTCACGCTATTTTGCGCATCGTGCTATTTTGCACTGTGACCATTTCTTGCATGTTGCAAGCCTTTTATCGCGCTATCTTGCGCACCTCATCGCACTGTTTTGTGCACAATACTTGCATTTTCTATGCATTTTGTCGCGTTATATTGCGCACCTCATCGCACTATTTATTGCACATTACTTGCATTTTGCATGCAATTGTCGCGCTATTTTGCGCTGTGACCATTTCTTGCATTTTCCATGCCTTTTTTCGCGCTATCTTGCGCAACTCATTGCACTTTTTGTGCACAATACTTGCATTTTGCATGCATTTTATCGCGCTATATTGCGCATCGCGCTATTTTGCGCTGTGACCATCACTTGCAATTTCCATGCATTTTATCGCGCTATCTTGCGCCTCATCGCACCCTTTTGTGCATATTACTTGCGTTTTGCATGCATTTTGTCGCGCTATCTTGCGCACCTCAACGCACTATTTTATGCACATTATTTGCACTTTGCATGCATTTGTCACGCTATTTTGCGCATCCCGCTATTTTGCGCTGTGACCATTTCTTGCATTTTGCTTGCATTTTATCGCGCTATCTTGCGCACCTCATCGCACTACTTTTGTGAACATTACTTGCATTTTGCATGCATTTGTCGCGCTATTTTGCGCTGTGACCATTTCTTGCATTTTGCATTCCTTTTGTCGCGCTATCTTGCGGAACTCATCGCACTGTTTTGTGCACAATACTTGCATTTTGTAAGCATTTTATCGCGCTATTTTGCGCTGTGACCATTACTTGCATTTTACCGCGCTATCTTGCGCACCTCATCGCACTGTTTTGCGCACATTACTTGCGTTTTGCATGCATTTTGTCGCGCTATATTGCGCACCTGATCGCACTGTTTTGTGCACATTACTTGCATTTTGCATGCATTTGTCGCGCTATTTTGTGCAGTGACCATTTCTTGCATTTTGCATGCATTTTATCGCGCTATCTTGCGCACCTCATCGCACTGTTTTTTGCACAATACTTGCATTTTGCGACCATTTTATAGCACTATCTTGTGCACCTCATCGCACTATTTTGTGCACATTACTTACATTTTGCATTCATTTTATCACGCGATTTTGCGCATCACGCTATTTTGCGCTGTGACCATTACTTGCATTTTCATGCATTTTATCGCGCTATCTTGCGCACCTCATCGCACTGTTTTGTGCACATTACTGGCATTCTGCATGCATTTGTCATGCTATTTTGCGAATCGCGTTGTTTTGCTCTGTGACAATTTCTTGCATTTTGCATGCATTTTATCGCGCTATCTTGCGCACCTCATCGCACAGTTTTGTGTACATTACTCGCATTCTCCTTGCATTTTGTCACACCATCTTGCGCACCTCATCGCACTATTTTGTGCACATTACTTGCATTTTTCATGCATTTTATCGCGTTATTTTGCGCATCAGGCTATGCTGCGCTGTGACCATTACTTGCATTTTCCATGCATTTTATCGCGCTATCTTGCGCACCTCATCGCACTGTTTTCTGCACATTACTTACGTTTTGCATGTATTTTGTCGCGCTATCTTGCGCACGTCATCGCACTGTTTTGTGCACATTACATGCATTTTGCATGCATTTGTCATGCCATTTTGTGCTGTGACCATTTCTTGCATTTTGCATGCATTTTATCACGCTATCTTGCGAACCTCATCGCACAGTTTTGGGCACATTACTTGCATTTTCCTTGCATTTTGTCGCGCTGTCTTGCGCACCTCATCGCACTATTTTGTGGACATTACTTGCATTTTGCATGCATTTGTCACGCTATTTTGCGCATCGCGCTATTTTGCACTGTGACCATTTCTTGCATGTTGCAAGCCTTTTATCGCGCTATCTTGCGCACCTCATCGCACTGTTTTGTGCAAAATACTTGCATTTTCTATGCACTTTGTCGCGCTATCTTGCGCACCTCATCGCATTATTTATTGCACATTACTTGCATTTTGCATGCAATTGTTGCGCTATTTTGCGCTGTGACCATTTCTTGCATTTTCCATGCCTTTTATCGCGCTATCTTGCGCAACTCAGTGCACTTTTTGTGCACAATACTTGCATTTTGCATGCATTTTATCGCGCTATATTGCGCATCGCGTTATTTTTCGCTGTGACCCTCACTTGCAATTTCCATGCATTTTGTCGCGCTATCTTGCGCACCTCATCGCACGGTTTTGTGCATATTACTTGCGTTTTGCATGCATTTTGTCGCGCTATCTTGCGCACCTCAACGCACTGTTTTATGCACATTATTTGCACTTTGCATGCATTTGTCATGCTATTTTGCGCATCGCGCTATTTTGCGCTGTGACCATTTCTTGCACTTTGCATGCATTTTATCGCGCTAACTTGCGCACCTCATCGCACTATTTTCTGAACATTACTTACATTTTGCATGCATTTGCCGCGCTATTTTGCGCTGTGACCATTTCTTGCATTTTGCATGCCTTTTATCGTGCTATCTTGCGCAACTCATCGCACTGTTTTGTGCACAATACTTGCATTTTCTATGCACTTTGTCGCGCTATCTTGCGCACCTCATCGCATTATTTATTGCACATTACTTGCATTTTGCATGCAATTGTTGCGCTATTTTGCGCTGTGACCATTTCTTGCATTTGCCATGCCTTTTATCGCACTATCTTGCGCAACTTATTGCACTTTTGTGCACAATACTTGCATTTTGCATGCATTTTATCGCACTGTATTGCGCATCGCGTTATTTTTCGCTGTGACCATCACTTGCAATTTCCATGCATTTTGTCGCGCTATCTTGCGCACCTCATCGCACGGTTTTGTGCATATTACTTGCGTTTTGCATGCATTTTGTCGCGCTATCTTGCGCACCTCAACGCACTGTTTTATGCACATTATTTGCACTTTGCATGCATTTGTCATGCTATTTTGCGCATCGCGCTACTTTGCGCTGTGACCATTTCTTGCACTTTGCATGCATTTTATCGCGCTATCTTGCGCACCTCATCGCACTATTTTCTGAACATTACTTACATTTTGCATGCATTTGTCGCGCTATTTTGCAATGTGACCATTTCTTGCATTTTGCATGCCTTTTATCGTGCTATCTTGCGCAACTCATCGCACTGTTTTGTGCACAATACTTGCCTTTTGCAAGCATTTTATCGCGCTATTTTGCGCTGTGACCATTACTTGCATTTTCCATGCATTTTATCGCGCTATCTTGCGCACCTCATCGTACTGTTTTGTGCACATTACTTGCGTTTTGCATGCATTTTGTCGCGCTATCATGCGCACCTCATTGCACTGTTTTGTGCACATTACTTGCATTTTGCATGCATTTGTCGCGCTATTTTGCGCAGTGACCATCTCTTGCATTTTGCATGCATTTTATTGCGCTATCTTGCGCACCTCATCGCACAGTTTTGTGTACATTACTTGCATTCTCCTTGCATTTTGTCGCACCATCTTGCGCACCTCATCGCACTATTTTGTGCACATTACTTGCATTTTTCATGCATTTTGTCGCGTTATTTTGCGCATCAGGCTATGCTGCGCTGTGACCGTTACTTGCATTTTCCAAGCCTTTTATCGCGCTATCTTGCGCACCTCATCGCACTGTTTTGTGCAAAATACTTGCATTTTCTATGCACTTTGTCGCGCTATCTTGCACACCTCATCGCATTATTTATTGCACATTACATGCATTTTGCATGCAATTGTTGCGCTATTTTGCGCTGTGACCATTTCTTGCATTTGCCATGTCTTTTATCGCGCTATTTTGCGCAACTCATTGCACTTTTGTGCACAATACTTGCATTTTGCATGCATTTTATCGCGCTATATTGCGCATCGCGTTATTTTTCGCTGTGACCATCACTTGCAATTTCCATGCATTTTGTCGCGCTATCTTGCGCACCTCATCGCACGGTTTTGTGCATATTACTTGCGTTTTGCATGCATTTTGTCGCGCTATCTTGCGCACCTCAACGCACTGTTTTATGCACATTATTTGCACTTGGCATGCATTTGTCATGCTATTTTGCGCATCGCGCTATTTTGCGCTGTGACCATTTCTTGCACTTTGCATGCATTTTATCGCGCTATCTAGCGCACCTCATCGCACTATTTTCTGAACATTACTTACATTTTGCATGCATTTGTCGCGCTATTTTGCGCTGTGACCATTTCTTGCATTTTGCATGCCTTTTATCGTGCCATCTTGCGCAACTCATCGCACTGTTTTGTGCACAATACTTGCATTTTGCAAGCATTTTATCGCGCTATTTTGCGCTGTGACCATTACTTGCATTTTCCATGCATTTTATCGCGCTATCTTGCGCACCTCATCGTACTGTTTTGTGCACATTACTTGCGTTTTGCATGCATTTTCTCGCGCTATCATGCGCACCTCATTGCACTGTTTTGTGCACATTACTTGCATTTTGCATGCATTTGTCGCGCTATTTTGCGCGTCGCGCTATTTTGCGCAGTGACCATCTCTTGCATTTTGCATGCATTTTATCGCGCTATCTTGCGCACCTCATTGCACAGTTTTGTGTACATTACTTGCATTCTCCTTGCATTTTGTCGCACCATCTTGCGTACCTCATCGAACTATTTTGTGCACATTACTTGCATTTTTCATGCATTTTATCGCGTTATTTTGCGCATCAGGCTATGCTGCGCTGTGACCATTACTTGCATTTTCCGTGCATTTTATCGCGCTATCTTGCGCACCTCATCGTACTGTTTTCTGCACATTACTTGCGTTTTGCATGCATTTTGTCTCGCTATCTTGCGCACCTCATCGCACTGTTTTGTGCAAAATACTTGCATTTTCTATGCACTTTGTCGCGCTATCTTGCGCACCTCATCGCATTATTTATTGCACATTACTTGCATTTTGCATGATATTGTTGCGCTATTTTGCGCTGTGACCATTTCTTGCATTTGCCACGCCTTTTATCGCGCTATCTTGCGCAACTCATTGCACTTTTGTGCACAATACTTGCATTTTGCATGCATTTTATCGCGCTATATTGCGGATCGCGTTATTTTTCGCTGTGACCATCACTTGCAATTTCCATGCATTTTGTCGCGCTATCTTGCGCACCTCAACGCACTGTTTTATGCACATTATTTGCACTTTGCATGCATTTGTCATGCTATTTTGCGCATCGCGCTATTTTGCGCTGTGACCATTTCTTGCACTTTGCATGCATTTTATCACGCTATCTTGCGCACCTCATCGCACTATTTTCTGAACATTACTTACATTTTGCATGCATTTGTCGCGCTATTTTGCGCTGTGACCATTTCTTGCATTTTGCATGCCTTTTATCGTGCTATCTTGCGCAACTCATCGCACTGTTTTGTGCACAATACTTGCATTTTGCAAGCATTTTATCGCGCTATTTTGCGCTGTGACCATTACTTGCATTTTCCATGCATTTTATCGCGCTATCTTGCGCACCTCATCGTACTGTTTTGTGCACATTACTTGCGTTTTGCATGCATTTTGTCGCGCTATCATGCGCACCTCATTGCACTGTTTTGTGCACATTACTTGCATTTTGCATGCATTTGTCGCGCTATTTTGCGCGTCGCGCTATTTTGCGCAGTGACCATCTCTTGCATTTTGCATGCATTTTATCGTGCTATCTTGCGCACCTCATCGCACTTTTTGTGCACAATACTTGCATTTTGCGAGCATTTTATAGCACTATCTTGCGCACCTTATCGCACTATTTTGTGCACATTACTTACATTTTGCATTCATTTTATCGCGCGATTTTGCGCATCACGCTATTTTGCGCTGTGACCGTTACTTGCATTTTCCATGCATTTTATCGCGCTATCTTCCGCACCTCATCGCACTGTTTTGTGCACATTACTGGCATTTTGCATGCATTTGTCAAGCTATTTTGCGAATCGTGCTATTTTGCTCTGTGACCATTTCTTGCATTTTGCATGCATTTTATCGCGCTATCTTGCGCACCTCATCGCACAGTTTTGTGCACCTTACTTGCATTTTCCTTGCATTTTGTCACGCTATCTTGCGCACCTCATCGCACTATTTTGTGCACACTACTTGCATTTTGCCCGCATTTTGTCGCGCTATTTTGCGCATCGCGTTATTTTGCGCTGTGACCATTACTTGCATTTTCCATGCATTTTATCGCGCTATCTTGCACACCTCATCGCACTGTTTTGTGCACATTACTTCCATTTTGCATGCATTTTGTCGCGCTATCATGTGCACCTCATCGCGCTATTTTGCGTGGTGACCATTTCTTGCATGTTGCATGCCTTTTATCGCGCTGTCTTGCGCACCCCATCGCACTGTTTTGTGCACAATACTTGCATTTTGCATGCATTTTATCGCGCTATTTTGCGCACCTCATCGCACTATTTTGTGCACATTACTTGCATTTTGCATGCATTTTATCGTTCTATTTTGCGCCTCACGCTATTTTGCGCTGTGACCATTTCTTCCATTTTGCTTGCATTTTATCACGCTATCTTGCGCACCTCATCGCACTGTTTTGTGCACATTACTTGCGTTTTGCATGCATTTTGTCGTGCTATCTTGCGCACCTCATCGCACTGTTTTGTGCACAATACTTGCATTTTGCATGCATTTTGTCGCGCTATCTTGCGCACCTGATCGCACTGTTTTGTGCACATTACTTTCATTTTGCATGCATTTGTCACGCTATTTTGCGCATCGCGCTATTTTGCGTTGTGACCATTTCTTGCATTTTGCATGCAATTTATCGCACTATCTTGCGCACCTCATCGCACTGTTTTGTGCACAATACTTGCATTTTGCATCCATTTTATCGCACTATCTTGCGCACCTCATCGCACTGTTTTGTACACATTACCTGCATTTTGCACGCATTTTATCGCGCTATTTTGCGTGTCGCGCTATTTTGCGCTATGACCATTACTTGCCCTTTCCATGCATTTTATCGCGCAAACTTGCGAACCTCATCGCACTGTTTGGTGCACATTACTTGCATTTTGCATGCGTTTGTCACTCTACTTTGCGCATCTCACTATTTTGCGCTGTGACCATTTCTTGCATTTTGTATGCATTTTATCGAGCTATCTTGCGCACGTCATCGCACTGTTTTGTGCACATTACGTGCGTTTAGCATGCATTTTGTCGCGCTATCTTGCGCACCTCATCGCACTGTTTTGTGCACGTTACTTGCATTTTGCATGCATTTGTCACGCTATTTTGCGTGTCCCGCTATTTTGTGCAGTGGCCATTTCTTGCATTTTGCATGCATTTCATCGCGCTGTCTTGCGCACATCATCGCACTATTTTGTGCACAATACTTGCATTTTGCATGCATTTTGTCGCGATATCTTGCGCACCTCATCGCACTATTTTGTGAACATTACATGCATTTTGCGTGCATTTGTCGCGCAATTTTGCGCTGTGACCATTTTTTGCATTTTGCATGCCTTTTATCGCGCTATCTTGCGCAACTCATCGCACTGTTTTGTGCACAATACTTGCATTTTGCACGCATTTTATCGCGCTATTTTGCGTTGTGACCATTACTTGCATTTTTCATGCATTTTATCGCGCTATCTTGCGCACCTCATCGCACTGTTTGGTGCACATTACTTGCATTTTGCATTCATTTTGTCGCGCTATCTTGCGTTCCTCATCGTACTGTTTTGTGCACATTACTTGCATTTTGCATGCATTTGCGCGCTATTTTGCGTTGTGACCATTTCTTGCATTTCGCATGCAATTTATCGCGCTATCTTGCGCACCTCATCACACTATTATGTGCACAATACTTGCACTTTGCATGCATTTTATCGCACTATTTTGTCACACTATTTTTTGCACATTACTTGCATTTTGCATGCATTTGTCGCGCTATTTTGCGCATCGCGCTATTTTGCGCTGTGACCGTTTCTTTCATTTTCCATGCCTTTTATTGCGCTATCTTGGGCAACTCATCGCACTGTTTTGTGCACAATACTTGCATTTTGGATGCATTTTATCGCGCTATTTTATCGCGCTATCTTGCGCACCTCATCGCACTGTTTTGTGCACAGTACTTGCATTTTGCATGCATTTTATCGCACTATCTTGTGCACCTCATTGCACTATTTTGTGTACATTACTTGCATTTTGCATGCATTTTATCGCGCTATTTTGCGCATCACGCTATTTTGCGCTGTGACCATTACTTGTATTTTCCATGCATTTTACCGCGCTATCTTGCACACCTCATCGCACTGTTTTGTGCATATTAATTGCATTCTGCATGCATTTGTCACGCTATTTTGCGCATTGCGGTATTTTGCTCTGTGACCATTTCTTGCATTTTGCATGCATTTTATCGCGCTATCTTTCGCACCTCGTCGCACAGTTTTGTGGACATTACTTGCATTTTCTTTGCATTTTGTCGCGCTATCTTGCGCACCTCATCGCACTATTTTGTGCACATTACTTGCATTTTGCAAGCATTTTATTGCGCTATTTTGCGCATCGCTCTATTTTTTGCTGTGACCGTTACTTGCATTTTCCATGCATTTTATCGCACTATCTTGCGCACCTCATCGCACTGTTTTGTGCACATTACTTGCAGTTTGCGTGCATTTTGTCGCGCTATCTTGCGCACCTCATCGCACTATTTTGTGCACATTACTTGCATTTTGCATGCATTTGTCGCGCTATTTTGCGCTGTGACCATTTCTTGCATGTTGCATGCCTTTTATCGCGCTACCTTGCGTACCTCATCGCACTGTTTTGTGCACAATACTTGAAAATTAACCCGGTCTTGAATTGGCCCTCGAAGTCCACTCTCAAACTTGCGAGCTTTCCTGTATTCGTTGTCGACCATGTGAGGTGCGTACCTTGCCAACTCGGTGAAAGCACGATCATACTCCGCCACTGTTTTGCTACCCTGGGTCAACATCTGAAATTCTGTGGTTTTGCGATCTCGGACACTGAGCGGGAAATGCTTGCCATAGAACAGCTCCAAAAATCTGGTCCAAGTCCAATCTGGGTTACCTTCTCGAATCATCATCCACCATCTTCGAGCGTCGTCTTCCAAAGTGAATGCTGCTAATGACACTTTCTGAGCGTCGGTGCGGGGAAAAACCTCAAACAACTTCTCCATCTCAAGAATCCATGCTTCTGCCTTCATCGGCTCTATACCTCCATGGAACTTTGGCGGTTTCATCTTCTTAAATTCTCTGATCAGGGTCAATGTGTTATCTCCATACAAAGCTGGCTGCGGAGGCACTTGTGGTACTGGCGGTGGTGGAACTGCATGTTGGCCATGTGTCTGCTCGGCCTGGGTGGAGGTGGTACCGGTGTTCTGCTGCCTTGCCTGCCTTAACTCGTCGGCCAAACTTTCAACCAATCTTTCTAATCTGTCCATTCTGACCTCGGATTGATCTCGGGCAACTGGGGGTCTACCTCTTCTCATGATGCTAGAGGTATGCAAAATGTGACACTTAGAACAAGATGAACAAATGAACATGTATGCAAGCGAACATGATCATGCCGATGTATCAAAATGTTCATGCCGAGATGATGCACACCTTTTCAAGTAGCAAGCAACATAATGCAATCCTAACATTCTTCTAAGGGACATCCTATGCTCTTTAGGACTCAAAGTGTGTGAATAACGTACTATAAGGATCTTGTGCTCTGATACCATTCTGTCACGACCCCAAACCGCCCCTAGTAGTTTGGTGCCGTGATGGCCAGTAATCCGGAAGAAATAATCTAAAATACAAGTGGTCCATAAGAGCAGTGCATAAGTCAAATGAAATGGCATACATCTTTACATAGCTATACAACTTGAATACAAATAGAAATGAAGTACAAAAATACATATTGTATCTTGGAAAAAGGCTTCTCGAACTGACATGTTCAAAATACATAAGCTTCAAAAATTGCCGACATAAACAAAAACACTTGAGCCACAAATCATGAAACATAATCTTCTAGTTTGCCGACATCCTCACTGCCGGCATAAACATACATGCAAAACACACATCTCGGCGTGGCCGACTTCTTGCTTGTTACCTACATATATACATAGGGAGGGTGAGCTTGGATACTCAGTGAATGGTATAAGTAATAAAGGGGTTAAATGAATGATTCCCGAGGTCTTTCAAAACAATACATAATATATCTTTGTCAAAACCATACTTATCATACCTTGTACAAAACATGAGATAAATCTTGTTCATCAAACTTGATCTTGCAAAACATACATACTTAACATGCGTCAAATCTTAAAACATAACCTCGGCATAACCTTGGTCCTTCAAAACTTGCTTACTTAACATGTGTGCTACTAATGCTTAAAGTCCCTTAGCACGTACGGACTTGTGCCACTATTTCTTAAAGTCCCCTGGCACGTACGGACTTGTGCCACTATTTCTTAAAGTCCCCTGGCACGTACGGACTTCACATGTGTTCTACTAATGCTTATAGTCCCTTAGCACATACGGACTTGTGCCACAAATGCTTAAAGTCCCCTGGCACGTACGGACTTGTGCCACAAATGCTTAAAGTCCCCTGGCACGTACGAACTTTCAAAGATTGACATCAAAACAAAGCTCACTTGATAACTTGCCATTCAAAACAAAGCTTATACTTGATACATAAAATAGGGATATCATTCATGCTTACCAAATACTTTTATCAAAACAAGGCAAAGCTTTATCAAAACCTTAAGAGCATATCTTTATTAAAAATACCACTCACATAGTTCTTGGGACGTCGGGATCAAGGCAAAGGTCCAAGTCCTACAAACACATGGCAAAGTCTATTGAATGTACTCTCAAAAACAAGCTTTACATGAATGCAAATGATCTAGGGAAAACATGCTGGAAAACATCTAGGGAAAACATGCTGGAAAACATCTAGGGAAAACATGCTGGAAACATCTAGGGAAAACATGCTGAAAACATCATCTGGGGAAAACATGCTGGAAACATCTAGGGAAAACATGCTGGGTACCAACCAGGTCCTGGGATGGATGCGCATAGATAATCTAGGCTAAAACGACCTAGCTGGGTGAACTCAGGAGGTCTTGGCCGAGGTCCCACACCTCTTGGCCGAGGTGTGGTTACCTAGGCTTCAGGATGCAGCTGTCTGCTGAGGTGTTACAAGGTGCCGGCATGGGTGTACCATGGTCGGCCTAGGTGTGTAGTGGTTAGCCTAGGTGTGCATGCAAGATAAACTAACGTGCAAGTGATCATGCAAGGTAGACCAAGGTGTGTGATCTAGGCAAGAGTGGTCTCGGTGATCACACCTAGGGAAATGAAGCCTGGAAATCTGGGCTTCCTCCTTGAAGAACATGAAGAACATGAGCATGAAGAACATGAATAACATGAATGCTAAAATCATAACTTGTTATTACAAGATCTAGGATTTCATGCTATAAGTTCGAAAACATGGACCTTGGTACCCATACTTGAAAATCATGTGGAAACAAACACAAAAACATGGATCTTGGCATGAGCTTTCGGATCAAAACATGACTTTTCTTGAAGAACACATGAATGCTATTTTTTCTTTCTAAAACCGAACTTCAAAGCAATGCATGGCTTACAAATCATATTCAATCATGCAATGTAATAACATGAACATAAAGAACAACATAAGCAGATCAAGAATCTAACCTTAGAACACGAATCTAACGGTTTGATCTCTAGGGATCAAGCTTAGAAATCTACCTCTCTCTAGAACTCCTCTTCCTCTCTTCCTAGAGCTTCTCTCCCCTCCTTAGAACAAAGATATAGAAATGATAGGTTTCTCTCTTTGACGGCTGATTTAACACTCTGCCGGGACACGTGGCACTACCGGATTGGTTCTCCTAAAAAAGGTGACTAAGTGACAAGACATGTGTAAGACAAAGTGTACTCAACAAGCTAGATGGCAAGGGCACTCCGGCAAGTAACGATCTCGGCTAAGGACATAGGCTTCGGCAAGTAAGGTTCCAATGACCTCGGCTAGGAAGGATAACACTTGACCTAGCTGTGCCACACCTCGGCCTAGATGTGCCACACCTCGGTCTAGGTCATTCCAGTCCCAGAACAAGATCACTAGGTGCAAGGATTAAGGATCTCGGATGCCTAGGTGATAACATCTCGGCCAATATGCCTAGGTGATGGTGGAGGTCACAAAAGCGGTTCCAAGATGGTCCAAGGTGTAAGAGGTTCAAAGGCATGACCTAGGCTTGGCATGACCTAGGCTTGGCATGACCTAGGCTTAACATGACCTAGGCTTGACATGACTTAGGCTTGGCATGACCTAGGCTTGACATGACCTAGGCTTGGCATGACCTAGGCTTGACATGACCTAGGTTTGGCATGACCTAGGCTTGCCATGACCTAGGCTTAACATAGCAAGGAAGGAACAAAACATGCATACAACACTTAGGCAAAACAAGTCAAAGTCTGCAAATGCAAGCTTAACAAGACAAAATCACGCAATGTACATGAACATGACTAAGACATGAATGTGGGTTATTACAATCGCGCTATCTTGCGCACTTCATCGCACTGTTTTGTGCACATTACTTGCGTTTTGCGTGCATTTGTCACGCTATTTTGCGCTGTGACCAATTCTTGCATTTTGCATGCATTTTATCGCGCTATCTTGCGCACCTCATCACACTGTTTTGGGCACATTACTTGCATTTTCCATGCATTTTGTCGCGCTATCTTGCGCACCTCATCGCACTATTTTGTGCACATTACTTGCATTTTGCATGCATTTGTCGCGTTATTTTGCGCATCGCGCTATTTTGCGCTGTGACCATTTCTTGCATGTTGCATGCCTTTTATCGCACTATCTTGCGCACCTCAACGCACAGTACAATACTTGCATTTTCTGTGCATTTTGTTGCGCTATCTTGCGCACCTCATCGCACTATTTATTGCACATTACTTGCATTTTGCATGCATTTGTCGCGCTATTTTGTGCATCGCGCTATTTTGCGCTGTGACCATTTCTTGCATTTTCCATGCCTTTTATTGCGCTATCTTGCGCAACTCATCGCACTGTTTTGTGCACAATACTTGCATTTTGCATTCATTTTATTACGCTATTTTATCGCGCTATCTTGCGCACCTCATCGCACTGTTTTGTTCACAATACTTGCATTTTGCATGCATTTTATCGCACTATCTTGCGCACCTCATCTCACTATTTTGTGTACATTACTTGCATTTTGCATGCATTTTATCGCGCTATTTTGCGTATCACGCTATTTTGCGCTGTGATCATTACTTGCATTTTCGATGGATTTTACCGCGCTATCTTGCGCACCTCATCGCACTGTTCTGTGCACATTACTTGCATTCTGCATGCATTTGTCAAGCTATTTTGCGCATCGCGCTATTTTGCTCTGTGAGCATTTTTTGCATTTTGCATGCATTTTCTCGCGCTATCTTTCGCACCTCATCGCACAGTTTTGTGGACATTACTTGCATTTTCCTTGCATTTTGTCGCGCTATCTTGCGCACCTCATCGCACTATTTTGTGCACATTACTTGCATTTTCCATGCATTTTATCGCGCAATTTTGCGCATCGCGCTATTTCGCGCTGTGACCATTACTTGCATTTTCCATGCATTTTATCGCGCTATCTTGCGCACTTCATCGCACTGTTTTGTGCACATTACTTGCATTTTGCATGCATTTTGTCGCGCTATCTTGCGCACCTCATCGCACAGTTTTGTGCACATTACTTGCATTTTGCGTGAATTTGCCACACTATTTTGGACTGTGACCAATTCTTGCATTTTGCGTGCATTTTATCACGCTATCTTGCGCACCACATCACACTGTTTTGGGCGCATTACTTGCATTTTCCATGCATTTTGTCGCGCTATCTTGCGCACCTCATCGCACTATTTTGTGCACGTTACTTGCATTTTGCATGCATTTGTCGCGCTATTTTGCGCATTGCGCTATTTTGCGCTGTGACCATTTCTTGCATGTTGCATGCCTTTTATCGCGCTATCATGCGCACCTCATCGCACTGTACAATACTTGCATTTTCTATGCATTTTGTCGCGCTATCTTGCGGACCTGATCGCACTATTTTTTGCACATTACTTGCATTTTGCATGCATTTGTCGCGCTATTTTGCGCTGTGACCGTTTCTTGCATTTTCCATGCCTTTTATTGCACTATCTTGGGCAACTCATCGCACTGTTTTGTGCACAATACTTGCATTTTGCATGCATTTTATCGCGCTATTTTATCGCGCTATCTTGCGCACCTCATCGCATTGTTTTGTGCACAATACTTGCATTTTGCATGCATTTTATCGCACTATCTTGCGCACCTCATCGCACTATTTTGTGTACATTACTTGCATTTTGCATGCATTTTATCGCGCTATTTTGCGCATCACGCTATTTTGCGCTGTGACCATTACTTGCATTTTCCATGCATTTTACCGCGCTATCTTGCGCACCTCATCGCACTATTTTGTGCATATTACTTGCATTCTGCATGCATTTGTCACGCTATTTTGCGCATCATGCTATTTTGCTCTGTGACCATTTCTTGCATTTTGCATGCATTTTATCGCGCTATCTTTCACACCTCGTCGCACAGTTTTGTGGACATTACTTGCATTTTCCTTGCATTTTGTCGCGCTATCTTGCGCACCTCATCGCACTATTTTGTGCACATTACTTGCATTGTGCATGCATTTTATCGCGCTATTTTGCGCATCGCTCTATTTTGCGCTGTGACCGTTACTTGCATTTTCCATGCATTTTATGGCGCTATCTTGCGCACCTCATCGCACTGTTTTGTGCACATTACTTGCATTTTGCATGCATTTTGTCGCGCTATCTTGCGCACCTCATCGCACTATTTTGTGCACATTACTTGCATTTTGCATGCATTTGTCGCACTATTTTGCCTGTCGCGCTATTTTGCGCTGAGACCATTTCTTTCATGTTGCATGCCTTTTATCGCGCTACCTTGCACACCTCATCGCACTGTTTTGTGCACAATACTTGCATTTTCCATGCATTTTGTCGTGCTATTTTGCGCACCTCATCGCACTATTTTGTGCACATTACTTGCATTTTGCATGCATTTGTCGCGTTATTTTGCGCATCGCGCTATTTTGCGCTGTGACCATTTCTTGCATGTTGCATGCCTTTTATCGCGCTATCTTGCGCACCTCAACGCACTGTACATGTAGGAACCCACATTTTATGTCCCCATCATGTTCATGAGCATCGGTATGATTATGACTTGTTAAGCTTGCATGTGTATGTTTGTGACTTGTTTCGCTCGAGCGAATGTGATCCATGTCTTGTTTTGAAACCTTGTAAATTGTCTAAGTGTAGTATGCTTGTCTTCTTCCTTCCTTGATGTGAAACTTAGGTCACGCCTTGCCTGAGTTATACTAACCGATGTTATTCCAAGACTAGGTTACGTTATGCCTAGATCATTCCAAGCCGAGGTAATCCTCAGTCTAGAAGTATCCTGGAACCCCTTGTCGGCCTCCGTCCTTGCCTTGACACATTAGCCGAGATGTTACCTTGCACCCCAGTGATCTCATCCTGGAGCGGTATGACCTAGGCCGAGGTGTGGCGCATCTAGGCCAAGATGTGGCACAGCTTAGTCAAGTGTTGTCCTACCTAGCCGAGGTCATTGTCACCTTAGTTGCCGAAGTCCTTTTGTTTGCCGATGTTACCCCTTGCCGGAGTGCCGTTCCATGTAGCTTGTTAGATACGCCTTGTCATTCGCCGATGTCGTTGCCTCGTCAGGAAGCCCATACCGTTTTGCTTGTTGAACACCCTTTCACCATGCTTTGTCCAGTCTGTCAGCCACCTTTTCAGGGTGAACCCAACCAGTCGCCGCCACGTGTCCCAACAGAGGGATTAAGCCCAGAACCGAGTGAGAACACTTATCTTTTAGTGTCATAACCTTGCCTTGTAGAGAGAGAGAAGCCCTAGGAGGAAGGAGGAGTTTTAGAGTGAGAAAGTAAGTCTTCAAGCTTGATTCCTTGATATCAAACCGTTAGATTCGTGTTCTAAGGTTAGATTCTTAATCTGCTCATGATGTTCTCTGTGTTCATGTTATTGCATTGCATGATCGGATATGATTTGTAAGCCATGCATCGTCTTGAAATTCAGTTTTAGAAAGAGAAAATGACATTCATGTGTTCTTCAAGAAAAGTCTGCAGGGGACTATAATGCAACTGCACTCTTGTCTTGAAAGTCCTTAGTTGCAGGGGACTATAATGCAACTGCACTCTTGTCTTGAAAGTCCTTAGTTGCAGGGGACTATAATGCAACTGCACTCTTGTCTTGAAAGTCCTTAGTTGCAGGGGACTATAATGCAACTGCACTCTTGTCTTGAAAGTCCTTAGTTGCAGGGGACTATAATGCAACTGCACTCTTGTCTTGAAAGTCCTTAGTTGCAGGGGACTATAATGCAACTGCACTCTTGTCTTGAAAGTCCTTAGTTGCAGGGGACTATAATGCAACTGCACTCTTGTCTTGAAAGTCCTTAGTTGCAGGGGACTATAATGCAACTGCACTCTTGTCTTGAAAGTCCTTAGTTGCAGGGGACTATAATGCAACTGCACTCTTGTCTTGAAAGTCCTTAGTTGCAGGGGACTATAATGCAACTGCACTCTTGTCTTGAAAGTCCTTAGTTGCAGGGGACTATAATGCAACTGCACTCTTGTCTTGAAAGTCCTTAGTTGCAGGGGACTATAATGCAACTGCACTCTTGTCTTGAAAGTCCTTAGTTGCAGGGGACTATAATGCAACTGCACTCTTGTCTTGAAAGTCCTTAGTTGCAGGGGACTATAATGCAACTGCACTCTTGTCTTGAAAGTCCTTAGTTGCAGGGGACTATAATGCAACTGCACTCTTGTCTTGAAATGTCATCACCCCCTTGTATTAAATAGATGTAATAACATCCAAAGAACTTGAAAGGCCGGCAATGAACTTGATATTCCCTTTGATTGTAAAGTATGCTATGTATTGTTTTGAAAGAAATCCTGGATATCAATCATGCAAAACCTTTATTTCTAATATCATTCACTGAGTATCCAAGCTCACCCTCTCTATATATATGTAGGTGATGAGCAAAAAGGCATTGAGGCCTAGACGTGTAGCCGATGTGTTTTTGGGTGCATTGCCGACGTGTTTTGGATTAGCATTTTGTACCATCTTGAAGATTATGCTTCTTAGCCTATATTTCATGTGTACTTGTATATGTCGGCTTGAGAAGCCTTTTGGTCAAGATGTATTTTGTATCTCATTCCCTTATTGTATTTAAGTTGTAAGACTTTGTAAAAATGTATGTTCATTTCATTGGACATAAGCACGGCTCTCATGGACTATTTAAATCCCGTATATGTATACATATTGCTTCCGCACTTGCAAGCCCCGTATTTTATACTCTGATTGGGTGTGATGCTTGTAAGTCGGCCTTGGGTAATCTCGGATTACTGGCCATCATGGCACCAAACTACTAGGGGCGGTTTGGGGGCGTGACAGAATGGTATCAGAGCCCAAGATCTTTATAGTACGTTAATCACCCACCTTGAGTCCTAAAGAGCCTAGGATTTTCCTTAGAATGATGTTAGAATTGCATCATATTACTTGCTACTTGACTACGTGTGCATCATTTCGGCATAGACATTTGTTACTTTTATACGTATTATCTGTTCAGTTATTTTAAAAGTTCATCTTGCATCCTCCTAGCATCATGAGGAGAGGTAGACCTCCGGTTGGCTGAGATCGTTCAGAAGATAGATTGGAGAGATTGGAAAGGTTAGTCGAAGGCTTGGTTCGTGAGCAGAGACAACCTAGGCCACAGGATACTGGTACGACTTCTACGCAGGCCGAGCGGACGAATGGCCGTTATACAGCTCCACCCCCTCCAGTGCCACAAGTACCTCTACAGCAGGCTTTGTATGAGAACGACACGATAACCCTAATCAGAGAGTTCAAGAAAATGAAACCGCCGAGATTTCAAGGAGGTATAGAACCAATGAAAGCCGAGGCATGGGTTTTAGAGATGGAGAAGTTGTTTGAGATCTTCCCCAGTACAGACGCCCAGAAGGTATCTCTGGCAGCATTCACATTAGACGACGATGCTCGTAGGTGGTGGATGATGGTCCGAGAAAGCAATCCGGGTTTGACTTGGGCAAAATTTTTGGAGTTGTTCTACAACAAGCATTTCCCCCTCAGCGTCCGAGACCGAAAAACCACGGAGTTTCAGAATCTGATGCAAGGGAACAAGACAGTCGCAGAATACGATCGTGCCTTTACTGAACTAGCGAGATATGCGCCTCATATGGTTGACGACGAATACCGAAAGGCGAGGAAGTTCGAAAACTACGGGTACCCAGGTCCATGTTTTCAAACTCATAGCACGAAAACCCCAGATTTGTGATGACAGATTATGATTGAACGTTCATATTTTTCATGTTTTCACACTCATGTTCTTCATGTTCATCAACAGAGGGGCCGTGGTTTTTGCTTTGAAGATATGGCGTCATTACGAGGAGGATACCAGAGTTCAGGTGAGGGTCAGAGGAAGAGACAGAATTATGATAATCGCCGAGTTCCGTTTAATGCCAAGAAGAGAATGAGCACAGACAGTTCCAGCAACTCAAATCAGGAAGGTAACGTCAAGCCGGTGTGCGCGAGCTGTGGAAAGCTACATTTCGGGGTTTGTCGTTGGGCAACAGGAGCTTGCTATGAGTGTGGCGAGATAGGCCATCGTGTGAAGGACTGCCCGAAGGCAGGGACTGACAATGGAAAGAGGAATGGAAGCACCTCGGGCCCTGCACAGAACAACAACGTCGAGAGAATACAGGCAAGGCAAGGCAGAGTTTTTGCATTGGTACCCGGAGACGCCCAAAATGCCGAGGCAGTAGTGTCAGGTACCCTTTCAATTTGTTCTCAAGATGCATACATATTGATTGATTCGGGTTCTACGCATTCATTTGTGTCCACTATATTCGCCGAGAAGTTGAGTAGAGAACTAGAACCCCTTGATTACGTATTATCTGT
>NW_021027595.1:457407-479442 GCF_004153795.1 Camellia sinensis | reverse complement strand
CTTTATCTTGCGCACCTCATCGTACTGTTTTCTGCACATTACTTTCATTTTGCATGCATTTTGTCGCGCTATCTTGCGCACCTCATCGCACTGTTTTGTGCATATTACTTGCATTCTGCATGCATTTGTCACGCTATTTTGCGCATCGCGCTATTTTGCTCCGTGACCGTTTCTTGCATTTTGCATGCATTTTATCGCGCTATCTTTCACACCTCGTCGCACAGTTTTGTGGACATTACTTGCATTTTCCTTGCATTTTGTCGCGCTATCTTGCGCACCTCATCGCACTATTTTGTGCACATTACTTGCATTTTGCATGCATTTTATCGCGCTATTTTGCGCATCGTTCTATTTTGCGCTGTGACCGTTACTTGCATTTTCCATGCATTTTATCGCGCTATCTTGCGCACCTCATCGCATTGTTTTGTGCACATTACTTGCATTTTGCCTGCATTTTGTCGCGCTATCTTGCGCACCTCATCGCATTATTTTGTGCACATTACTTGCATTTTGCATGCATTTGTCGCGATATTTTGCGCGTCGCGATATTTTGCGCTGTGACCATTTCTTGCATGTTGCATGCCTTTTATCGCGCTACCTTGCGCACCTCATCGCACTGTTTTGTGCACAATACTTGCATTTTCCATGCATTTTGTCGTGCTATTTTGCGCACCTCATCGCACTATTTTGTGCACATTACTTGCATTTTGCTTGCATTTGTCGCGCTATTTTGCGCATCGCGCTATTTTGCGCTGTGACCATTTCTTGCATTTTGGATGCCTTTTATCGCGCTATCTTGCGCAACTCACCGCACTGTTTTGTGCACAATAGTTACATTTTGCATGCATTTTATCGCGCCATTTTGCGCGTCGCGCTATTTTGCGCTGTGACCATTACTTGCAATTTCCGTGCATTTTATCGTTCTATCTTGCGCACCTCATCGTACTGTTTTGTGCATATTACTTGCGTTTTGCATGCATTTTGTTGCGCTATCTGGCGCACCTCAATGCACTTTTTTGTGCACATTACTTGCATTTTGCATGCATTTGTCGCGCAATTTTGCACATCGCGCTATTTTGCACTGTGACCATTTCTTGCATTTTGCATGCATTTTATCGCGCTATCTTGCGCACCTTATCGCATAGTTTTGTGCACATTACTTGCATTTTCCTTGTATTTTGTCGCGCTATCTTGCGCACCGCATCGCACTATTTTGTGCACATTACTTGCATTTTCCATGCATTTTATCACGCTATTTTGCGCATCGCGCAATTTTATGCTGTGACCATTCCATGCATTTTATCGCGCTATCTTGCGCACTTCATCGCACTGCTTTGTGCACATTACTTGCATTTTGCGTGCATTTGTAACGCTATTTTGCGCTGTGACCAATTCTTGCATTTTGCATGCATTTTTTCGCGCTATCTTGCGCACCTCATCACACTGTTTTGGGCACATTACTTGCATTTTCCATGCATTTTGTCGCGCTATCTTGCGCACCTCATCGCACTATTTTGTGCACATTACTTGCATTTTGCATGCATTTGTCGCGTTATTTTGCGCTGTGACCATTTCTTGCATGTTGCATGCCTTTTATCGCGCTATCTTGCGCACCTCATCGCACTGTACAATACTTGCATTTTCTATGCATTTTGTTGCGCTATCTTGCGCACCTCATCGCACTATTTATTGCACTTTACTTGCATTTTGCATGCATTTGTTGCGCTATTTTGTCCATCGCGCTATTTTGCGCTGTGGCCATTTCTTGTATTTTCCATGCCTTTTATTGCGCTATCTTGCGCAACTCATCGCACTGTTTTGTGCACAATACTTGCGTTTTGCATGCATTTTATTACGCTATTTTATCGCGCTATCTTGCGCACCTCATCGCACTGTTTTGTTCACAATACTTGCATTTTGCATGCATTTTATCGCACTATCTTGCGCACCTCATCTCACTATTTTGTGTACATTACTTGCATTTTGCATGCATTTTATCGCGGTATTTTGCGCATCATGCTATTTTGCGCTGTGATCATTACTTGCATTTTCGATGCATTTTACCACGCTATCTTGCGCACCTCATCTCACTGTTCTGTGCACATTACTTGCATTCTGCATGCATTTTTCACGCTATTTTGCGCATCGCGCTATTTCGCTCTGTGAGCATTTCTTGCATTTTGCATGCATTTTCTCGCGCTATCTTTCGCACCTCATCGCACAGTTTTGTGGACATTACTTGCATTTTCCTTGCATTTTGTTGCGCTATCTTGCGCACCTCACCGCACTATTTTGTGCACATTACTTCATTTTCCATGCATTTTATCGCGCAATTTTGCGCATCGCGCTATTTTGCGTTGTGACCATTACTTGCATTTTCCATGCATTTTATCGCGCTATCTTGCGCACTTCATCGCACAGTTTTGTGCACATTACTTGCATTTTGCATGCATTTTGTCGCGCTATCTTGCACACCTCATCGCACAGTTTTGTGCACATTACTTGCATTTTGCGTGCATTTGTCACGCTATTTTGCACAGTGACCAATTCTTGCATTTTGCATGCATTTTATCGCGCTATCTTGCGCACCACATCACACTGTTTTGGGCACATTACTTGCATTTTCCATGCATTTTGTCGCGCTATCTTGCGCACCTCATCGCACTATTTTGTGCACATTACTTGCATTTTGCGTGCATTTGTCGCGCTATTTTGCGCATTGCGCTATTTTGCGCTGTGACCATTTCTTGCATGTTGCATGCCTTTTATCGCGCTATCTTGCGCACCTCATCGCATTGTACAATACTTGCATTTTCTATGCATTTTGTCGCGCTATCTTGCGGACCTGATCGCACTATTTTTTGCACATTACTTGCATTTTGCATGCATTTGTCGCGCTATTTTGCGCATCGCGCTATTTTGCGCTATGACCGTTTCTCGCATTTTCCATGCCTTTTATTGCGCTACCTTGCGCAACTCATCGCACTGTTTTGTGCACAATACTTCCATTTTGCATGCATTTTATCACGCTATTTTATCGCGCTATCTTGCGCACCTCATCGCACTGTTTTGTGCACAATACTTGCATTTTGCATGCATTTTATCGCACTATCTTGCGCACCTCATCGCACTGTTTTGTGCATATTACTTGCATTCTGCATGCATTTGCCACGCTATTTTGCGCATCGCGCTATTTTGCACTGTGACCATTTCTTGCATTTTGCATGCATTTTATCGCGCTATCTTTCGCACCTCGTCGCACAGTTTTGTGGACATTACTTGCATTTTCCTTGCATTTTGTCGCGCTATCTTGCGCACCGCATCCCACTATTTTGTGAACATTACTTGCATTTTGCATGCATTTTATCGCGCTATTTTGCGCGTCGCTCTATTTTGCGCTGTGACCATTACTTGCATTTTCCATGCATTTTATCGCACTATCTTGCGCACCTCATCGCACTGTTTTGTGCACATTACTTGCATTTTGCATGCATTTTGTCGCGCTATCTTGCGCACCTCATCGCACTATTTTTTGCACATTACTTGCATTTTGCATGCATTTGTCGGGCTATTTTGCGCGTCGCGCAATTTTGCGCTGTGACCATTTCTTGCATGTTGCATGCCTTTTATCGCGCTACCTTGCGCACCTCATCGCACTGTTTTGTGCACAATAATTGCATTTTCCATGCATTTTGTCGTGCTATTTTGCGCACCTCATCGCACTATTTTGCGCTGTGACCATTTCTTGCATTTTGCATGCATTTATCGCGCCATTTTGCGCATCGCGCTATTTTGCGCTGTGACCATTACTTGCAATTTCCATGCATTTTATCGTTCTATCTTGCGCACCTCATCGTACTATTTTGTGCATATTACTTGCGTTTTGCATGCATTTTGTTGCGCTATCTGGCGTACCTCAATGCACTTTTTGTGCACATTACTTGCATTTTGCATGCATTTGTCGCGCAATTTTGCTCATCGCGCTATTTTGCGCTGTGACCATTTCTTGCATTTTGCATGCATTTTATCGCGCTATCTTGCGCAACTCATCGCACTATTTTGTGCAAATTACTTGCTTTTTGCACGGATTTTATCGTGCTATTTTGCGCTGTGACCATTTCTTGCATTTTGCAGGCATTTGTCGCGCTGTTTTGCGCCGTGACCGTTTCTTGCTTTTTGCATGCATTTTATCGCGCTATCTTGCGCACCTCATCGCATTATTTTGCGCACAATACTTGCATTTTGCATGCATTTTATCGCACATTACTATTTTGTGCACATTACTTGCGTTTTGCTTGCAATTGTTGGCTATTTTGCGCGTCGCGCAATAAAGCGCAGTGACCATTTCTTGCATTTGCATGCATTTTATCGCGCTATCTTGCGCACCACATCGCACTGTTTTGTGCACAATAGTTGCATTTTGCGAGCATTTTATCGCACTATCTTGCGCACCTCATCGCACTATTTTGTGCACATTACTTGCATTTTGCATGCATTTTATCGCGCTATTTTGCGCTGTGACCATTACTTGCATTTTCCATGCATTTTATCGCGCTATCTTGCGCACCTCATCGCACTATTTTGTGCACATTACTTGCATTCTGCATGCATTTGTCACGCTATTTTGCGCATCGCGCTATTTTGCTCTGTGACCATTTCTTGCATTTTGCGTGCATTTTATCGCACTATCATGCGCACCTCATCGCACAGTTTTGTGCACATTACTTGCATCTACCTTGCATTTTGTCGGGCTATCGTGCGCACCTCATCGCACTATTTTGTGCACATTACTTGCATTTTGCATGCATTTGTCGCGCTATTTTGCGCGTCGTGCTTTTTTGCACGGTGACCATTTCTTGCATGTTGCATGCCTTTTATCACGCTATCTTGCGCACCTCATCGCACTGTTTTGTGCACAATACTTGCATTTTCCATGCATTTTGTTGCGCTATTTTGCGCACCTCATCACACAATTTTTGTGCACATTACATGCATGTTGCATGCATTTGTCGCGCTATTTTGTGCATCGCTCTATTTTTCGCTGTGACCATTTCTTGCATTTTGCGTTCGTTTTATCGCGCTATCTTGCGCAACACATCGCACTGTTTTGTGCACAATACTTGCATTTTGCATGCATTTTATCGCGATATTTTGCGCATCGCGCTATTTTGCGCTGTCACCATTACTTGCAATTTCCATGCATTTTATCGCGCTATCTGCCCACCTCAACGCACCTTTTTGTGCACATTACTTGCATTTTGCATGCATTTGTCGGGCAATTTTGCGCATCGCGCTATTTTGCGCTGTGACCATTTCTTGCATTTTGCATGCATTTTATCGCGATATCTTGCGCAACTCATCGCACTATTTCGTGCAAATTACTTGCGTTTGGCACGCATTTTATCGCGCTATCTTGCGCACCTCATCGCACTGTTTTGTGCACATTACTTGCGTTTCGCATGCATTTTGTCGCGCTATCTTGCGCACCTCCTCGCACTGTTTTGTGCAAATTACTTGGCTTTTGCATGCATATTAACGCACTATTTTGCGCATCGCGCTATTTTCCGCTCTGACCATTTCTTGCATTTTGTATGCATTTTATCGCGCTATCTTGCGCACCTTGTCGCACTGTTTTGTGCACATTACTTGCGGTTTGCATGCATTTTGTCGCGCTATCTTGCGCTCCTCATCGCACTGTTTTGTGCACATTACTTGCATTTTGCATGCTTTTGTCACGCTATTTTGCGCAGTGACCATTTCTTGCATTTCCATGCATTTTATCGCGCTATCTTGCGCACCTCATCGTACTATTTTGTGCACCATACTTGCATTCTGCATGCATTTTGTCGCGCTATCTTGCGCACCTCATCGCACTATTTTGTGAACATTGCTTGCATTTTGCATGCATTTGTCGCGTTGTTTTGCGCTGTGACCATTTCTTGCATTTTGCATGCCTTTTATCGCGCTATCTTGCGCAACTCATCGCACTGTTTTGTGCGGAATACTTGCATTTTGCATGCATTTTATCGCGCTATTTTGCGCTGTGACCATTACTTGTATTTTCCATGCATTTTATCGCGCTATCTTGCGCACCTCATCGCACTGTTTTCTGCACATTACTTGTGTTTTGCATGCATTTTGTCGCGCTATCTTGCGCATCTCATCGCACTATTTTGTGCACATTACTTGCATTTTGCATGCATTTGTTGCCTATTTTACGCGTCGCGCTATTTTGCGCAGAGATCATTTCTTGCATTTTGCATGCATTTTATCGCGCTATGTTGCGCACCTCGTCGCACAGTTTTGTGCACAATACTTGCATTTTGCGAGCATTTTATCGCACTATCTTGCGCACCTCATCGCACAATTTTGTGCACAATACTTGCATTTTGCATGCATTTTATCGCGCTATTTTGCTTATCGCGCTATTTCGCGCTTCACGCTATTTTGCACTGTGACCATTACTTGCATATTCCATACATTTTATAGCGCTATCTTGCGCACCTCATCGCACTGTTTTGTGCACATTACTTGCTTTCTGCACGCATTTGTCACGCTATTTTGTGCATCGCGCTATTTTGCTCTGTGACCATTTCTTGCATTTTGCATGCATTTTACTGCGCTATCTTGCGCACCTCTTCGCACAGTTTTGTGCACATCACTTGCATTTTCCTTGCATTTTGTCGCGCTATCTTCCGCACCTCATCGCACTATTTTGTGCACATTACTTGCATTTTGCATGCATTTTATCGAGCTATTTTGCGCATCGCGCTATTTTGCGCTGTGACCATTACTTGCATTTTTCATGCATTTTATCGCGCTATCTTGCGCACCTCATCGCACTGTTTTGGGCACATTACTTGCATTTTCCATGCATTTCGTCGCGCTATCTTGCGCACCTCATCGCACTATTTTGTGCACATTACTTGCATTTTGCATGCATTTGTCGCGCTATTTTGCGCATCGCGCTATTTTAGGCTGTGACCAATTCTTGCATGTTGCGTGCCTTTTATCGCGCTATCTTGCGCACCTCATCGCAATGTTTTGTGCACAATACTTGCATTTTCTATGCATTTTGTCGCGCTATCTTGCGCACCTCATCGCACAATTTATTTCACATTACTTGCATTTTGCATGCATTTCTCGCGCTATTTTGCACATCGCTCTATTTTGCGCTGTGACCATTTCTTGTATTTTCCAAGGCTTTTATTGCGCTATCTTGCGCAACTCATCGCACGGTTTTGTGCACAATACTTGCATTTTGCATGCATTTTATCACGCTATATTGTGCTTCGCGCTATTTTGCGCTGTGACCATTACTTGCAATTTCCATGCATTTTATCGCGCTATCTTGCGCACCTCATCGCAGTGTTTTGTGCACATTACTTGCATTTTGCATGCATTTTGTCGCGCTATCTTGCGCACCTCATCGCACTGTTTTGTGCACAATACTTGCATTTTTCATGCATTTTATCCTGCTATCTTGCGCACCTCATCGCACTATTTTGTGCAAATTACTTTCATTTTGCATGCATTTTATCGCGCTATTTTGCGCATCGCGCTATTCTGCGCTGTGACCATTTCTTGCATTTTGCATGCATTTTATCGCGCTATCTTACGCACCTCGTCGCACTGTTTTGTGCACATTACTTGCATTTTGCATGCATTTTGTCGCACTTTCTTGCGCACCTCATCGCACTGTTTTGTGCTCATTACTTGCATTTTGCATGCAATTGTCGCGCTATTTTGCGCAGTGACCATTTCTTGCATCTTGCATGCATTTTATCGCGCTATCTTACGCACCTCATCGCACTATTTTGTGCACAATACTTGCATTTTGCATGCATTTTTTCGCGCTATCTTGCGCATCTCATCGCACTATTTTGTGAACATTAGTTGCATTTTGCATGCATTTGTTGCGCTATTTTGCGCTGTGACCATTTCTTGCATTTTTCATGCATTTATCGCGCTATCTTGCGCACCTCATCGCGCTGTTTTGGGCACATTACTTGCATTTTCCATGCATTTTGTCGCGCTATGTTGCGCACCTCATCGCACTATTTTGTGAACATTACTTGCATTTTGCATGCATTTGTCGCGCTATTTTGCGCTGTGACCATTTTTTGCATTTTGCATGCCTTTTATTGCGCTATCTTGCGCAACTCATCGCACTGTTTTGTGCACAATACTTGCATTTTGCATGCATTTTATCGCGCTATTTTGCGCTGTGACCATTACTTGCATTTTCCATGCATTTTATCGTGCTATCTTGCGCACCTCATCGCACTGTTTTGTGCACATTACTTGCGTTTTGCATGCATTTTGTCGAGCTACCTTGCGCATCTCATCGCACTATTTTGTGCACATTACTTGCATTTTGCATGCATTTGTTGCCTATTTTGCGCGTCGCGCTATTTTGCGCAATGATCATTTCTTGCATTTTGCGTGCATTTTATCACGCTATCTTGCGCACCTCGTCGCACTGTTTTGTGCATAATACTTGCATTTTGCGATCATTTTATCGCACTATCTTGCAAACCTCATCGCACTATTTTGTGCACATTACTTGCATTTTCCATGCATTTTATCGCGCTATCTTGCGCACCTCATCGCACTGTTTTGGGCACATTACTTGCATTTTCCATGCATTTCGTCGGGCTATCTTGCGCATCTCATCGCACTGTTTTGTGCACATTACTTGCATTTTGCATGCATTTGTCGCGCTATTTTGCGCATCGCGCTATTTTGGGCTGTGACCAATTCTTGCATGTTTCATGCCTTTTGTCACGCTATCTTGCGCACCTCATCGCACTGTTTTGTGCACAATACTTGCATTTTCTATGTATTTTGTCGCGCTTTCTTGCGCACCTCATCGCACAATTTATTGCACATTACTTGCATTTTGCATGCATTTGTCGCGCTATTTTGCACATCGCACTATTTTGCGCTGTGACCATTTCTTGCATTTTCCATGCCTTTTATTGCGACATCTTGCGCAACTCATCGCACTGTTTTGTGCACAATACTTGCATTTTGCAAACACTTTATCGCGCTATCTTGCGCACCTCATCGCACTATTTTGTGCAAATTACTTTCATTTTGCATGCATTTTATCGCGCTATCTTGCGCACCTCGTCGCACTGTTTTGTGCACATTACTTGCATTTTGCAAGCATTTTGTCGCACTATCTTGCGCACCTCATCGCACTATTTTGTGCAGATTACTTGCATTTTGCATGCAATTGTCGCTGTAGGAACCCACATTTTATGTCCTCATCATGTTTGTGAG
Source organism: Camellia sinensis (assembly GCF_004153795.1). NCBI lineage: Eukaryota > Viridiplantae > Streptophyta > Magnoliopsida > Ericales > Theaceae > Camellia > Camellia sinensis. Next base: position 470,154 of record NW_021027595.1, on the reverse strand, counting down.
CATCGGTATGATTATGACTTGTTAAGCTTGCATGTGTATGTTTGTGACTTGTTTCGCTCGAGCGTATGTGAACCATGTCTTGTTTTGAAACCTTGTAATTTGTCTAAGTGTAGTATGCTTGTCTTGTTCCTTCCTCGATGTGAAACTTAGGTCACGCCTTGCCTGAGTTATACTAGCCGATGTTATTCCAAGACTAGGTTACGTTATGCCTAGATCATTCCAAGCCGAGGTGATCCTCAGTCTAGAAGTATCCTGGAACCCCTTGTCGACCTCCGTTCTTGCCTTGACACGTTAGCCGAGATGTTACCTTGCACCCCAGCGAACTCGTCCTGGAGTGGTATGACCTAGACCGAGGTGTGGCGCATCTAGGCCAAGATGTGGCACAGCTTAGTCAAGTGTTGTCCTTCCTAGCCGAGGTCATTATCACCTTAGTTGCCGAAGTCCTTTTGTTAGCCGATGTCACCCCTTGCCGGAGTGCCATTCCGTGTAGCTTGTTAGATACGCCTTGTCGTTAGCCGATGTCATTGCCTCGTCAGAGAGCCCATACCGCTTTACTTGTTGAACACCCTTCCACCATGCTTTGTCTGGTCTGTCAGCCACCTTTTCAGGAAAAACCCAACCAGTCGCCGCTACGTGTCTCAGCAGAGGGTTAACCCCAGAACCGGGTAAAGAAAACTATCATTTGGTATCATAACCTTGCCTTGTAGAGAGAGAGAAGCTCTAGGAGGAAGAAGGAGTTTTAGAGTGAGAAAGTAAGTCTTCAAGCTTGATTCCTTGAGATCAAACCGTTAGATTCGTGTTCTAAGGTTAGATTCTTAATCTGCTCATGACATTCTCTATGTTCATATTATTGCATTGCATGATCGGATATGATTTGTAAGCCATGCATCGTCTTGAAATTCAGTTTTAGAAAAGAGAAAATGACATTCATGTGATTCTTCACAGAAAATCATGTTTTGATCGAAAGCTTTTTGCCTAGATTCACGTTTTGTGTTTGTTCTTGCATGATTTCCAACTATGGGTACCCAGGTCCATGTCTTCAACTTGTAGCATGAAATCCAGATTTTGTGATGTCAAGTGGTGATTGAACATTCATACTCCTCATGTTTTCATACTCATGTTCTTCATATTCAACAGCGAGGGAACCAGAGTTTCCCGACCTCTTTCCCTGCATGTGGCCCACGGGAACGCACCTCGGCTTAGACCTGGTTGGTGCCCAGTATGTTTTCCAAAATCATTTGCATGCATGTTAGACTTGTTTTGAGGGAATATGTTCAAGTACGCTTTGCATGTGATTGTAGGACTTGGACCTTGCTTGGCCCGACGTTTGAAGAATTACGGTGAGTGGTATTTTTAATAAAGCTATGGTTACACTTGCCTTGATAAATCTTGTTTTGCCTTGTCTTGAAAAGTATTTGATTAGCATGAATGACTATCCCTAATTGTATATCAAGCACTATCTTGTTTTGATGACATTTCTTGGAAGTCCTTAGTGCTAGAGGACTCTAAACTTTCCCAGCACAGCTTGTCTTGACAGTCCTTAGTGCTAGGGGACTCTAAACTTTCGCAGCACAGCTTGTTCTGACAGTCCTTAGTGCTAGGGGACTCTAAACTTTCGCAGCACAGCTTGTCTTGAAAGTCCTTAGTGCAGGGGACTATATGCAACTGCACTCTTGTCTTGATATGTCATCACCCCTTGAAATAAGTAGATGTAATTAACATCCAAGGAACTTGAAAGCCGGCAAATGAACTTGCTTTTTCCTCTTGATTTGTAAAGTATACTATGTATCGTTTTGTAAGAAATCTTGGATATTCAATCATGCAAAACCTTTATTTCTAATATCATTCACTGAGTATCCAAGCTCACCCTCTCTATATATATATGTAGGTGATGAACAAGAAGGCATTGAGGCCTAGGCGTGATGCCGATGTGTTTTGGGCGCATAGCCGACATGTTTTGGATTTGTGTTTTGCATCGTCTTGAAGATTATGCTTCTCGGCTTATGTTTTCTTTGTTTGTTTTGGCATATGTCGGCTTGAGAAGCCTTTTGGTCAAGATGTGTTTTGTATTTCATTTCATTCTTGTATCTAAGTTGTGAGACTTGTAAAGATGTTTGATGTATGACATTCTACTGGACTTATGCACGGCTCTCATGGACTATTTAGATTTTGTATATGTATATATATTGCTTCCGCACTTGTAAGCCCCATATTTTATACTCTGATTGTGTGTGATTTTTGTAAGACGGCCTTCGGTAACCTCGGGTTACTGGCCATCACGGCACCAAACTACTAGGGGCGGTTTGGGGGCGTGACAGTCGCCCTATTTTGCGCAGTGACCATTTCTTGCATTTTGCATGCATTTTATCGCACTATCTTGCGCACCTCATCGCACTATTTTTTGCACAATACTTGCATTTTGCATGCATTTTGTCACGCTATCTTGCGCACCTCATCGCACTATTTTGTGAACATTGCTTGCATTTTGCATGCATTTGTCGCGCTATTTTGCACATCGCGCTATTTTACGCTGTGACCGTTTCTTGCATTTTGCATGCCTTTTATCGCGCTATCTTGCGCAACTCATCGCACTGTTTTGTGAACAATACTTGCATTTTGCATGCATTTTATCGGGCTATTTTGCGCTGTGACCATTACATGCATTTTCCATGCATTTTATCGCGCTATCTTGCACAACTCATCGCACTGTTTTGTGCACATTACTTGCATTTTGCATGCATTTTGTCGCGCTATCTAGCGCACCTCATCGCACTGTTTTGTGCACATTACTTGCGTTTTGCATGCATTTTCTCGCGCTATCTTGCGCACCTCATCGCACTATTTTGTGCACAGTACTTGCATTTTGCATGCATTTGTTGGCTATTTTGCGCGTCATGCTATTTTGCGCAGTGACCATTTCTTGCATTTTGCATGCATTTTATCGCGCTATCTTGCGCACTACATCGCACTGTTTTCTGCACAATACTTTCATTTAGCGAGCATTTTATCGCACTATCTTGCGCACCTCATCGCACTATTTTGTGCACATTACTTGCATTTTGCATGCGTTTTATCGCGATATTTTGCGCATCACGCTATTTTGCGCTGTGACCATTACTTGCATTTTCCATGCATTTTATCGCGCTATCTTGCGCACCTCATCGCACTGTTTTGTGCACATTACTTGCATTCTGCATGCATTTGTCACGCTATTTTGCGCAGTGTCCATTTCTTGCTTTTTCCATGCATTTTATCGCGCTATCTTGCGCACCTCATCGCATTGTTTTGTGCACAATACTTGCATTTTGCGTGCATTTTATCGCACTATCTTGCGCCCCTCATCGCACTGTTTTGTGCACATTACTTGCATTTTCCATGCATTTTATCGCGCTATCTTGCGAACCTCATCGCACTGTTTTGTGCACATTACTTGCACTTGCATTTTGCATGCATTTGTTGGCTATTTTGCGCGTCACGCTATTTTGCGCAGTGATCATTTCTTGCATTTTGCATGCATTTTATCGCGCTATCTTGCGCACCTCGTCACACTGTTTTGTGCACAATACTTGCATTTTGCGAGCATTTTATCGCACTATCTTGCGCACCTCATCGCACTATTTTGTGCACATTACTTGCATTTTGCATGCATTTTATCGCGCTATTTTGCGCATCACGCTATTTTGCGCTGTGACCATTACTTGCATTTTCCATGCATTTTATCGCGCTATCTTGCGCACCTCATCGCACTGTTTTGTGCACATTACTTTCATTCTGCATGCATTTGTCACGCTATTTTGCGCATTGCGCTATTTTGCCCTCTGACCATTTCTTGCATTTTGCATGCATTTTTTCGCGCTATCTTCCGCACCTCATCGCACTGTTTCGTGCACAATACTTGCATTTTCCATGCTTTTTGTCGCGCTATTTTGCGCACCTCATCGCACTATTTTGTGCACATTACTTGCATGTTGCAAGCATTTGTCGCGCTATTTTGTGCATCGCGCAATTTTGCGCTGTGACCATTTCTTGCATTTTGCATGCCTTTTATCGCGCTATCTTACGCAACTCATCGCACTGTTTTGTGCACGATACTTCCATTTTGCATGCATTTTATCGCGATATTTTGCGCATCGCGCCATTTTGCGCTGTGACCATTACTTGCAATTTCCATGCATTTTATCGCGCTATCTTGCGCACCTCATCGCACTTTTGTCCATATTACTTGCGTTTTGGATGCATTTTGTCGCGCTATCTTGCCCACCTCAACGCACTTTTTTCTGCACATTACTTGCATTTTGCATGCATTTGTCGCGCAATTTTGTGTGTCGCGCAATTTTACGCATCGCGCTATTTTGCACTGTGATCATTTCTTGCATTTTGCATTCATTTTATCGCGATATCTTGCGCAACTCATTGCACTATTTTGTGCAAATTAGTTGCGTTTGGCATGCATTTTGTCGCGCTATCTTGCGCAACTCATCGCACTGTTTTGTGCACATTACTTGCGTTTGGCAGGCATTTTGTCGCGCTATCTTGCGCACCTCATCAAGCTGTTTTGTGCAAGTTACTTGCATTTTGCATGCATTTTATCGCGCTATTTTGCGCATCGCGCTATTTTGCGCTGTGACCATTTCTTGCATTTTGCATGCATTTTATCGCACTATCTTGCGCACCTTGTTGCACTGCTTTGTGAACATTACTTGCGTTTTGCTTGCATTTTGTCGCGCTATCTTGCGCACCTCATCGCACTATTTTGTGAACATTACATGCATGTTGCATGCATTTGTCGCGCTATTTTGCACATCGCGCTATTTTGCGCTGTGACCATTTCTTGCATTCTGCATGCCTTTTATCGCGCTATCTTGCGCAACTCATCGCACTGTTTTGTGCACAATACTTGCATTTTGCATGCATTTTATCGCGCTATTTTGCGCTGTGACCATTACTTGCATTTTCCATGCATTTTATCGCGCTATCTTGCGCACCTCATCGCACTATTTTGTGCACATTACTTGCGTTTTGCATTCATTTTCTCGCGCTATCTTGCGCATCTCATCGCACTATTTTGTGCACATTACTTGCATTTTGCATGCATTTGTTGGCTATTTTGCGCGTCGCGCTATTTTGCGCAGTGACCATTTCTTGCATTTTGCATGCATTTTATCGCGCTATCTTGCGCACCACATCGCACTGTTTTGTGCACAATACTTGCATTTTGCATGCATTTTATCGCTCTATTTTGCGCATCACGCTATTTTGCACTGTGACCATTACTTGCATTTTCCATGCATTTTATAGCGCTATCTTGCGCACCTCATCGCACTGTTTTGTGCACATTACTTGCATTCTGCATGCATTTGTCACGCTATTTTCCGCATCGCGCTATTTGGCTCTGTGATCATTTTTTGCATTTTGCATGCAATTTATCGCGCTATCTTGCGCACCTCTTCGCACAGTTTTGTGCACATTACTTGCATTTTCCTTGCATTTTGTCGCGCTATCTTGCGCACGTCATCGCACTATTTTGTGCACATTACTTGTATTTTGCACGCAATTTATCGAGCTATTTTGCGCATCGCGCTATTTTGCGCTGTGACCATTACTTACATTTTTCGCGCATTTTATCGCGCTGTCTTGCGCACCTCTTCGCACTGTTTTGGGCACATTACTTGCATTTTCCATTCATTTTGTCGCGCTATCTTGCGCACCACATTGCATTATTTTGTGCACATTAATTGCATTTTGCATGCATTTGTCGCGCAATTTTGCGCATCGCGCTATTTTGGGCTGTGACCAATTCTTGCATGTCGCATGCCTTTTATCGCGCTATCTTGCGCACCTCATCGCACTGTTTTGTGCCCAATACTTGCATTTTCTATGCATTTTGTCGCGCTATCTTGCGCACCTCATCGCACAATTTATTGCACATTACTTGCATTTTGCATGCATTTGTCGCGCTATTACTTGCATTTTCCATGCATTTTGCACATTACTTGCATTTTCCATGCATTTTATCGCGCTACCTTGCGCACTTCATCGCACTGTTTTGTGCGCATTACTTGCATTTTGTATGCATTTTGTCGCGCTATCTTGCGCACCTCATCGCACTGTTTTGTGCACATTACTTTCATTTTGCATGCATTTGTCACGCTATTTTGCGCTGTGACCATTTCTTGAATTTTGCTTGCATTTTATCACGCTATCTTGCGCACCTCATCGCACCGTTTTGGGCACATTACTTGCATTTTCCATGCATTTTGTCGCGCTATCTTGCGCACCTCATCGCACTATTTTGTGCACATTACTTGCATTTTGCATGCATTTGTCGCGCTATTTTGCGCATCGCGCTATTTTGCACTGTGACCATTTCTTGCATGTTGCATGCCTTTTATCGCGCTATCTTGCGCACCTCATCGCACTGTTTTGTGCACAATACTTGCATTTTCTATGCATTTTGTCGCGCTATCTTGCGCACCTCATCACACTATTTATTGGACATTACTTTCATTTTGCTTGCGTTTGTCGCGCTATTTTGCGCATCGCGCTATTTTGCACTATGACCATTTCTTGCATTTTCCATGCGTTTTATTGCGCTATCTTGCGCAACTTATCACACTGTTTTGTGCACAATACTTGCATTCTGCATGCATTTTATCGGGATATATTGCGCATCGCGCTATTTTGCGCTGTGACCATTACTTGTAATTTCCATGCATTTTATCGCGCTATTTTGCGCACCGCATCGCACTGTTTTGTGCATATTACTTGCGTTTTGCATTCATTTTGTCGCGCTATCTTGCGCACCTCAACGCAATGTTTTATGCACATGATTTACATTTTGCATGCATTTGTCGCGCAATTTTGTGCCTCGCGCTATTTTGCGCTGTGACCATTTCTTGCATTTTGAATGCATTTTATCGCGTTATCTTGCACACCTCATCGCACTGTTTTGTGCACAATACTTGCATTTTGCATGCATTTTATCGCGCTATCTTGCGCACCTCATCGCACTATTTTGTGCACATTACTTGCATTTTGCATGCATTTTATCGCGCTATTTTGCGCTGTGACCTTTTCTTGCATTTTGCATGCATTTTATCGCGCTATCTTACGCAACTCATCGCACTATTTTGTGCACATTACTTGCGTTTTGCATGCATTTTCTCGCACTATTTTGCGCACCTCATCGCACTATTTTGTGCACATTACTTGCATTTTGCATGCCTTTGTCGCGCTATTTTGCGCGTCGCGCTATTTTGCGCAGTGACCATTTCTTTCATCTTGCATGCATTTTATCGCGCTATCTTGCGTACCTGATCGCACTATTTTGTGCACAATACTTGCATTTTGCATGCATTTTGTCGCGCTATCTTGCGCACCTCGTCGCACTATTTTGTGAACATTACTTGCATTTTGCAAGCATTTGTCGCGCTATTTTGCGCATCGCGCTATTTTGCGCTGTGACCATTTCTTGCATTTCGCATGCCTTTTATCGCGCTATCTTGCGCAACTCATCGCACTGTTTTGTGCACAATACTTGCATTTTGTATGCATTTTATCGCGCTATTTTGCGCTGTGACCATTACTTGCATTTTCCATGCATTTTATCGCGCTATCTTGCGTACCTCATCGCACTGTTTTGTGCACATTACAAGCATTTTGCATGCATTTTGTCGCGCTATTTTGCGCACCTCATCACACTATTTTGTGCACATTACTTGCATTTTGGATGCATTTGTTGGCTATTTTGCGCGTCGCGCTATTTTGCGCAGTGGCCATTTCTTGCATTTTGCATGCATTTTATCGCGCTATCTTGCGCACCACATCGCACTGTTTTGTGCACAATACTTGCATTTTGCGAGCATTTTATCGCACTATCTTGCGCACCTCATTGCACTCTTTCTGCACATTACTTGCATTTTGCATGCATTTTATCGCGCTATTTTACGCATCACTCTATTTTACGCTGTGACCATTACTTGCGTTTTCCATGCATTTTCTCGAGCTATCTTGCGCACCTAATCGCACTGTTTTGTTCACATTACTTGCATTCTGCATGCATTTGTCACGCTATTTTGCGCATCGCGCTAAATACCTCTGTTACCATTTCTTGCATTTTGCATGCATTTTATCGCGCTATCTTGCGCACCTCAACGCTCTGTTTTATGCACATGATTTACATTTTGCATGCATTTGTCGCGCAATTTTGTGCCTCGCGCTATTTTGCGCTGTGACCATTTCTTGCATTTTGCATGCATTTTATCGCGTTATCTTGCACACCTCATCGCACTGTTTTGTGCACAATACATGCATTTTGCATGCATTTTATCGCGCTATTTTGCGCTTCGCGCTATTTTGCGCTGTGACCTTTTCTTGCATTTTCCATGCATTTTATCGCGCTATCTTACGCAACTCATCGCACTGTTTTGTGCACATTACTTGCGTTTTGCATGCATTTTGTCGCGCTATCTTGCGCACCTCATCGCACTGTTTTGTGCACATTATTTGCATTTTGCATGCCTTTGTCGCGCTATTTTGCGCAGTGACCATTTCTTTCATCTTGCATGCATTTTATCGCGCTATCTTGCGCACCTCATCGCACTATTTTGTGCACAATACTTGCATTTTGTCGCGCTATCTTGCGCACCTCGTAGCACGATAAAAGGCATGCAAAATGCAAGTAATGTGCACAAAATAGTGCGATGAGGTGCGCAAGATAGTGCGATAAAATGCATGCAAAATGCAAGTATTGTGTACAAAACAGTGCGATGAGGTGCGCAAGATAGCGCGATAAAATGCATGCAAAATGCAAGAAATGGTCACAGCGCAAAATAGCGCGATGCGCAAGATTGCGCGGAAAATGCATGCAAAATGCAAGTATTGTGCACAAAACAGTGCGATGTGGTGCGCAAGATAGCTCGATAAAATGCATGGATAATGCAAGTAATGGTCACAGTGCAAAATAGCGTGACAATTGCATGCAAAATGCAAGTAATGTGCACAAAATAGTGCGATGAGGTGTGCAAGATAGAGCGACAAAATGCGTGGAAAATGCAAGTAATGTGCACAAAACAGTGCGACGAGGTGCGCAAGATAGCGCGATAAAATGCAAGCAAAATGCAAGAAATGGTCACAGCGCAAAATAGCGCGATGCGCAAAATAGCACGACATATGCATGGAAAATGCATGTAATGTGCACAAAACCGTGCGATGAGGTGCGCAAGATAGAGCAATAAAATGCAGGAAAAATGCATGTAATGTGCACAAAACAGTGCGATGAGGTGCGCAAGATAGCGCGATAAAATGCATGGAAATGCAAGTAATGGTCATAGCGCAAAATAGCGCGACAAATGCATGCAAAATGCAAATAATGTGCACAAAATAGTGCAATGAGGTGCGCATGATAGCGCGACAAAATGCATGGAAAATGCAAGTAATGTGCACAAAACAGGGCGATGAGGTTTGCAAGATAGCGCGATAAAATGCATGCAAAATGCAAGAAATGGTCACAACGCAAAATAGCGCGATGCGCAAAATATCGTGACAAATGCATGCAAAATGCAAGTAATGTGCACAAAACAGTGCGATGAGGTGTGCAAGATAGCGCGATAAAATGCATGCAAAATGTAAGAAATGGCCACAGCGCAAAATAGCACGATGCGCAAAATATCGTGACAAATGCATGCAAAATGCAAGTAATGTGCACAAAACAGTGCAATGAGGTGCGCAAGATGGCACGACAAAATGCATGCAAAACGCAAGTAATGTGCACAAAATAGTGCGATGAGTTGCGCAAGATTGCGCGATAAAATGCATGGAAAATGCAAGTAATGGTCACACCAGAAAATAGCACGATGCACAAAATAGCGCGATAAAATGCAGGCAAAATGCAAGTAATCTGCACAAAATAGTACGATGAGGCGCACAAGATAGTGTTATAAAATGCATGCAAAATGCAAGAAATAGTCACAGAGCAAAATAGCGCGATGCGCAAAATAGCGTGACAAATGCATGCAAAATGCAAGTAATGTGTACAAAACAATGTGATGAGGTGCGCAAGATAACACGACAAAATGCATGCAAAACGCAAGTAATGTGCACAAAACAGTGCGATGAGGTGCGCAAGATAGCGCGATAAAATGCATGCAAAATGCAAGTAATGTGGTCACGAGCGTCAAAATAGCGCGAATGAGTCAAATAGCGCGATAAAATGAATGCAAATGCAAATACTTATGCACCAAAACAGTGCGATGAGGTGCGCAAGATAGTGCGCTAAAATGCATGCAAATGCAAGTATTGTGCCACAAATCAGTGCGATGAGTTTGCGCAAGATAGCGTGATAAATGCATGCAAATGGTAAGAAATGGTCATAAGCGCAAGAATACCGCGATGCTGCAAAATAGCGTGACAAATGCATGGCAAAATCGCAAATTTATCTTGTTTTTGGCACAAAACAGTGCGATGAAGCGTGCGCAAGATTAGCGCGGATAAAATGCATGCAAACGCAAGTAATGCGCACCAAAATTGTGCGATGAGGTGCGCATGATAGCGCGATAAAATGCAGGAAAAATGCATAGTACATGGTCACAGCGCAAAATAGCGCGACAAATGCATGCAAAATGCAAGGTATATGATGCACAAAAATAGTAACGCATGAGCGTGCGGCGAGATAGCTGGACAAATGCATGGAAAAATGCAAGTAATGGTCACAGCGCCAAAATAGCGCGGACAAATGCATTGCCAAAATACAATTAATGTGCACAAAACAGCTGAATTGAGGTGCCGCAAGATAGCGCGGTAAAATGCAGCAAAAAGCAAGTAATGTTGCTCACAAAATAGTGGCGATGCAGGTGCGCAAGATTGCCGATAAAATGCATGCAAAATGCAACTATATGTCACAGTGCAAAATAGCTCGATGCGCAAAGAGCGCGATAAATTTGCAGGCAAAATGCATGTAATGTGACAAAAATAGATAGCGATGAGGTGTGCAAGATAGTGCTAAAATAGCATGCAAAAATGCGGAAACGGCACAAGGCAAAATAGCCGTATTCCGCAAAATAGCGTTGATAAATGCATGCAAAATGACAAGTAATGTGCACAAAAACAGTCGATGAGGTGCGCAAGATGACAAAATGCATGAAACGCAAGTAATTGGAACAAAACATCGATGAGTGCGCAAATTACGCGATAAATGCTTGGAAATTTCAGTAAGCGTCACAGCCGCTCAAAACAGCGCGACGCGCAAAATAGCACTATTAAAATGCATGCAAAATGCAAAGATTTAGCACAAAACAGAGCGAGTTGTTGCGGCAAGATACCGCGATAAAAGGCTTGCAAAATGCAAGAAATGGTCAAGCGGCAAAAAGCGCGATGGCAAGAAATAAGTTTGCGACAAATGCATGCAAATGCAAGTAATGTGCACAAAAAACAATGCGATGAGGTGCGCAAGATAGCTCGACAAAATGCATGCAAAATTGCAAGCTAATGTAGCACAAAACAGTGCGATGAAGGTGCGCAAGATTACTCGACAAGAATGCATGCAAAATGCAAAGTAGATGTGCACAGAAACAAGTGCGATAGGTGCGCAACTTTAGCGCGATTTAAATATGTCATGGAGAATGCAAGTAATGGTCACAGTGCGAAGAGAGGCTCTAAATGCATTGCAAAAAATGCAACTAACAGTGCCACAAAACAGTGCGGAATGAGGTGCGCAAGATAGCGTGATAAAATGCATGCGAAAATGCAAGTAAATGTCACAGCGCAAAAAATAGCGCGATCAAGTTGCCATGCAAAATGCAAGTAATGCGTCACAATAGTGGTGACGAGGTGTGCAAGTAGCGTGACAAAATTGGCAATAATGCGCCACAAAAACAATACGATGAAGGTGCGGCAAGATAGCACGATAAAATGCAATGTGAAATCCACAAATGGGTCACAAGCGCAATAAGGACGATAAAAATGCATGCAAAATGTAAGTAATGTGCACAAAATAGTCGTGATGAGGTGCGCAAGATAGTGCGAATAAATGCCATGCAAAATCAAGTATTGTGCAGGAAACAGCGCGATGAGGTTGCGCAAGATAGCCACGTAAAAATGCATGCAAAATGCAAGTAATGTGGCACAACAATAGTGCGATGAGGTGCGCAAGATTAGCGCGACAAAATGCATGCAAAAACGCAAGTCAATGTGCCAAAAAATAATGCGAATGAGGTGCGCAGATAAGCGCGAATAAAATGCATGGAAAATTTAAGTAATGGTCCACAGGCAAAATAGTGCGATGCGCAAATAGCCCGATAGAATGCATGCAAAAGTGCAAGTATTAATGCACAAAACAGTGCGATGAGTTGCGCAAGATAGTGCAAACAAAAGGCATGCAAATTGCACAAGAAATTGTCAGCAGTGCAGAAATAGCGATGCGCAAAATAGCGCGACAAATGCATGCAAAAATGCAAGTAATATGCACAAAAATAGTTGCGATGAGGTGCCAAATAGCACGATAAAATGCAGCAAAATGCAATAAATGGCACAGCGCAAAAGCGCGAGTGCGCAAAAATATCATTGACAAATGCATCAAATGCAAGTTTATGTACACAAACAGTGCGAATGAGGGCGGTAAGATAGCGCGCAAATGCATGCAAATGCAAAGCAATGTGCACAAAACAGTGCGATGATGGTTGTTGCGTAAGATAGCGCGACAAAATGCATGCAAAATGCAAGTAATGTGCACAAAAACAGTGCGATGAGGTG
>NW_021027595.1:408653-451957 GCF_004153795.1 Camellia sinensis | reverse complement strand
CGCAAAACATAGTCGATTAGAATCCGTGAAAATGGCACAGTAATGGTCACAGCGCAAAATTAGCGCGATGCCCGCAAATACGCGAACAAAATGCATGCAAAAATGCAAGTATCTGTGCACCAAAATGGTGGATGAGGTGCGGCAGGAATTGCGCGATCAAAATGATTGCAAAATACGAGTAATTGCACAAAACAGTGCGATGAGGTGCGCAAGAGATTCTGCATACAAATGCATAGAAAATCAACTACTGGTCACAGCGCAAAATAGCGCGATAAAATGCAGGCAAAATGCAAGAATGTCAACAAAATAGCGATGCAGTGTGCGCAAGAATAGCGCGAGAAAATGGCATGCAAAATGCAAGAATCGTCACAGCGAAAATAGTGCAATGGATCAAATAGACGACAAATGCATGCAAAATGCAAGAATGGTGCACAAATAGTGCAATGTGGGCGCAAGATAGCACAGCAAATGCATGCAAAACGTCAAGTAATGTGCACAAAACAGTGCGATGAGGGTGCGCAAGATTGCGCCGATAAATCGCTGGAAAGATACAAGTAACGTCACAGCAGAAAATAGCCCGAGGCGCAACAATAGCGGAGTTAAAATGCAGGCAAAGATGCAAGTAATCTGCACAAAATTTGTACGATGAGAGCGGGGCGCAAAGATAGTGTTATAAAAATGCATGCAAAGTGCAAGAAATGTCACAGACGCAAAATTAGCGCGATGCGCAGAACATAGCGTGACAAATGCATGCAAATGCCAGTGTAATGTGCACAAAACAGGTGGCGATGCGGTCGCAAATAACGCAATCAAAATGCATGCAAGAAACGCAATAATGTCACAAAACAGTGGCGATTGAGTTGCCCAAGATACGCGATAAAACATGCATGAAAATGCAAGTAATGGTCAGTACATCAGCGCAAATAGCGCGATGCGCAAAATAGCCGAGATAAATGCATGCAAAATGCAAATATTATACACAAAACAGTGCGATCAGGTGCGCAAGATAGTGCGCTAATACTGCATGCAAAAGAGCAAGATGTGCACAAAACAGTGCGATGAGTTGCGCAAATAAGCGTGAATAAAATGCATGGCAAAATGTAGAAATGGTCACATGCGCAAAATAAGCGCAGATGCGCAAATAGTGCGACAAATCAGCCAAGCGCAAGTAATGTGCATCCAAAAATTGTGCGATGAGGTTGCGCAAGAAGCGCCAATAAAATGCAGGTAAAATGCAAAGTAATGGTCACAGCAAAATAGCGTGACAAATGCATGCAAAATGCCAAGTAACTGCGTGCATAAAGTAGTACGAGAGTTGGCGCGAGATAGCGCGACAAATGCATGGAAAATGCCAAAGTAATGGTCACAGCAACAAAATAGCGTGACAATGCACATGCAAATGGCAAAGTAATGTGCACAAAACAGTGCGATAGGGTGCGCAAAGATAGCGCGGTAAAATGCGAATGCAAAGCAAGTAATGTGCCACAAAACAAGGCGATGAGGTGCGGCAAGATTGCGCGATAAAAATGCATGGAAAAATGGCAACAATACTTCAACAGTGGAAAATACAGCGCGATGCGCAAAGAGTAGCGCGACAAAATGATCAAAATGCATGTAATGTGCACAGAAATAGTGCGATGCAGGTGCGCAAGATAGTGCTAGTAAATAGCATGCAAAATGCAGGAAATGAGCAGTAAGGCAAAATAGCGCGATGGCGCAATAACAGCGTACAAATGCAATGCCAAACAGTGCAAGTAATGTGCACAAAACAAGTGCGGTGAGGTGGGCAAGACATGACAAAATGTCATGCAAACACAAGTAATTCGTGACAAGAACAGTGCCTGGGTGCGCAAGATACGCGATAAAATGCCCTGGAAAATTCAAGTAATGGTCCACGAGCCGCAAATAGCGCGATAAAATTTACTGCAAAATGCAGTATTTGCACAAAACAGGTGCGATGGTGTTGCGCAATGATAGTGCGATTAAAAGGCATGCAAAATGCAAGAAATGGTCACAGCGCAAAACAGTGGACAAAATGCCATGCAAAATGCAAGTAAGTAGCATCAAACATGCGACTGAGCGTGCGCAAGATAGCTCGGCAAAATGCATGCAAAAATGCAAGAAATGTGCACAAAACGTGCGATGAGGTTGCAGCAAGAATAGATGGACAAAAATGCAAAATGCAAAATGCCAAAGTAATGTGAATCAAAACAGTGCGATAGGTGCGCGAGATCGCTCGACAAAATGCATGCCAAATGGCAAGTAATGGTGCACAAAACAGTGCGATGAGGTCGCAAGAAGGCGATAAAACATGGCAGAGAATGCAAGTAATGGTCAAGCGCAAAATAGCGCGCTAAAATGCATGCAAATGCAACTAATGGTGCACCAAACAGTGCGATGAGGTGCGCAAGATATGCCGATAAAATGCATGGAAAAATCCAAGAAATGGTCAAAGCGCATAAATAGCACGAAAAATATGCAGCAAAATGTATAGTAATGTACAAAATAGTGCGATGAGGTGCGCAAAGATAGTGCGATCAAACTGCTTGCAAAATGCAAGTCATTGTGCACGAAACAGTGCGATGAGGTGCGCAGAATAGCACTAATAAATATATCATGCAAAATGCAAGTAACTGTGAACAAAATAGTGCGATGACGCCTGCGCAAGAAAGCGGCGACAATATGCATGCAAAACGGCATGGAATGGTGGCAAAAAATAATGCGATGAGGTGCGCAAGATAGCGCGATAAATGGCCTGGAAATCTAAGTAGTGGTCTAACAGCGACAAAAATAAGTTGCGATGCGCAACAAGCTCGCGTATAATGCATGCAAAATGCAAGTATTATGCACAAAAACTGTGCAATGAGTTGCGCAAGAATAGTGCGACAGAAGGCAATGCAAATTGCAAGAAATTGTCAAGCAGCGCAGAATAGCGCGAGTGCGCAAATAAGCGCGACAAATGCTTGCAAATGCAAGCAAGGTGCACAAAACAGTGCGATGAGGTGCGTAAGAATAGCGCGACAAAATGCATGCAAATGCCAAGTATAGTGCACAAAGTAGTGCGATGAGGTGCACAACATAGCGATATAGAATCCATGGAAAATGCAAGTATGGCACACGCGCAAAATAGCAGCGATGCGGCAAAATAGCCGCGACAAATGCCATTCAAAATGCAAGGTAGATTGTGCACAAATGGTCGATGAGGTGCGCAGGTAGCGCGACCAAATGCCAAGCAAAATGCGAGTAATGTGCCAAAATAGTGCGATGAGGTGCGCCAAGATTCCCACGATAAAATGCATGGAAATGCAATTAATGGTCACAGCGCAAATGGCGGGCGATAATGCATGCAAATGCAAGTATCGTCAACAAAATAGTGCGATGAGGTGCGCAAGATAGCGCGAGAAAGGCATGGAAAATGCAAGAAATCGTCACTGCGAAAAAAAAAAAAACAAAAAAAAAAAAATAAAAAAAAAAAAAAAAAAAAAAAAAAAACCGTTGCGATGCACAAATAGCGCACAAATGATGCAAAAATGCAAGTAATGTGCCAACCAAATAGTGCAATGTGTGCGCAGATCAGCACAGTAAAATGCAGCAAAACGCAAGTAATGTGCACAAAACAAGTGCGATGCAGGTGCGCAAGATTGCGTCGATACAAAATCATGGAAAATGCAAGTAATGTCACAGCAAGAAAATAGCAACTGATGCACAAAATAGCGCGATAAAATGCACGGCAAAGCAAGTAAAAGTGCATAAAAAATTCACAAAAATGCAAGTAGCGATGAGGGTGCGCAAGACAGTGTTAAAAATGCATGCAAATGCAAGAAAATGGTCACAGAGGAAAATAGCGCGAGGCGTAAAATAGCGTGACAAATGGATGCAAAATGCAAAGTAATGTCCACAAAACTGTGCGTGAGGTGCGCAAGATAACGGGCACAAATGCATGCAAAACCAAGTAATGTGCACAAAAGTGCGATGAGGTGCACAAGGATAGCGCGATAATGCATGATCTTGGACTTTGCTTGCATACTATATCAGATATATATGTATTATCTCATGTTTTGCTAAACCTCTTCAAAGGAAGAGGAAGGTCCTCTTATATAGAGCAAGATGAAGGCTTGAAGCTTCTAAGGGAAGCTAAACAAAAGGGTCAATGGGGTCAAGCTTCTCAAGGAAGCTAACCCGAAGGTCCAAGCTTCTTGAGGAAGCTAAGACAAAGGGTCAAGCTTTCTCAAGAAGCTTGAGCAAAGGGTCCAAGCTTCTTGAGGAAGCTAGGACCAAAAGGGTGCAAAGGGTACAATTCTTCCATACACCTGTATGGAGGACAAATTCGTGCACTCCAGCTAGCACAGCTGGCATGCATAATGCCTAAAAAAGGAAAAAAGGTGGTACCGGCCAGAAAAGGAGTCCATCGGCCAAATAAATGGTCGGCCGACCACACAAAGTGCCGACCGGCATCATCAATGGCCGGTGGCAAGAAAACACGGCCGATGGCCTCAAGCCATGGACGGTGAGGCGTGGGGATGGCCAACAAGCCATTCTCTACCTTCCAAAGCAAAAACCAACAAGTGTTTGGTCAACCAAGCACAAGACAACCGAGTTGAGAGATCCTGAGGCAAGGCGCATAGCCGAGACCTCCGGGAACTCAAAACGAACACGAACATGGATGATCACTGAGTGTTCAAACGGTGACGTCCAAATCTTGAGGACGGTCAAAAATAGGGTGTCTACAGTTGCCCCTCTTTGACAGAACTCGAAAGTCATAACAATGACGGGAGTGAGTGTCAAAGCCCAGAGACAACCCATTTTTGACAAGGCCGAAGACTTAGACAAAGCATACAAGCTACAAGCAAAGATATGCGCCCGAAGGCAGGGGCAAAATGCATGACAATGCACAAAGCCGAGCATAACTTATGATCATGTAAAGAAAGCTGTAACGAAGCATATACATACAATAAATGCAACAGTTTTAAGCAATCTAACATAAATCCAGCTACATTACAATGCAGAAAGGATGTAAGAGAATTATGTAATTCTCGCTATGTTTCACGCGGAGAATACAATACATGTGCGGTTCGTCTGGCCGCGCCAGCTTCAAATGAACCGTTCATACAATATCATGCCTGTGAGAGAAAGAAAACTTAACAGGTACAATATCGGTAGCAGTATGCATAACAATGCAATCTGAAGCTGCGTGACAACGCAAGTCGAGTAGGACGCATAACAATGCAATCTGGGGTAGGCATAACAATGCTATAAACACATGTAAGTGAAGAACACGTGACAACGTGCACAATGTGTGAAGATGTAGACACATGTAAGTAAAGCATACGCGACAACGCATACAATATGTATAAAAAGGGACTTGAACATATGTAAGTAAAGCATAACGTGACAATGCATGCAATGTGTATAAAAAGGAACTTGAATACATGTAAGTAAAGCATAACGCGATAATGCATGCAATGTGTATAAAAGGAACTTGAACACATGTAAGTAAAGCATAACGCGACAACGCATGCAATGTGTATAAAAGGGAACTTGAACATATGTAAGTAACACATGCAATGTGTATAAAAGGAACTTGAACACATGTAAGTAAAGCATGCGGGTTAACGCAAGCAATGTATATAAAAGGAACTTGAACACATGTAAGTAAAGCATAACTCGACAATGCATGCAATGTGTATAAAAGGAACTTGAACACATGTAACTAAAGCATGCGGGTTAACACAAGCAATGTGTAACCTCCTGTGAGATGCATAAATACATGTAAGTAAAGCACATGCAGAAACACATGCAATGTGTGGAGCAAGCAAGGTATGAACACATGTTCAGCATAAGTATAGTGAAGGCATGCTACTCGCATTTGTTGAGATGTAACCAAATCGAGACGAGGCATTTGTTGAAAGCAAGACGCGTAACGAGCGTGCTTATTACAGTGACATGCGGAACTCGCCAGATAAAAGGATACGGGAAAGGATACACTTTGCACGCACCGAGCATCACACACAGAAGACATGGCTCGAGGTCAACACGAACACCAGTTAACATTCCAAAGCGCACTTTCTTGCATTATCTCAAGTAATGAAGGTGCTAGATCATATAATTGACCCGAACAAAGGCGCGGGAGGTGCATCGATCACAAGAGGAGGCCACCGGTATTAATCCAGACACTCTGCTGCCCTGCTCTCCTTTTGCTTTACTTTCCTTTACTACTGTTAGTTTTAAGCACATTGTACTGCCTCAGGCAGGTTTTACTTTTTCAAGACTGTGTATTTTTGCAAAGACATGATGGAAATGAAACAGCTATTTTGTTCAAAAAGGTGTTACATTTGTACTTTCTGCGCATCGCATTGCGTGGCATCACATAACAATGTGAATGAAATTAAACTTCGTTTAAAAATTAAGCACTTGCATCGTAATAATCAGGTAGTGAATCGACTTACAACTCGATAAGCAAAGCAAAGAAACTCGATAAGCTAACCAAGTGCGAGTACAACTCGATAAGCAAAGCAAAGACTTAAAGAGAGTGAAATACAACTCGATAAGCAAATATACAACAACTCGATAAGCCAATAGGCGTGACTCCGCAAAATCAATCACTAAAGACACTGGAAGTGGAACCAGTCACAAGTTTTCAGCATTTTCAGCAGATGGACAACTCTGAGGATAGGAGGGAAGGCCACCGGCCAAATAAAGAGGTCACCGGCCACAATAAATGGCCACCGGCCATTATAACTAGCCGATCGGCCAAACATGGTAGTCGGTCGGCACTATTTATGGCCGGCCGGTCAAAAATGGCAAGAACCACCAGAATGTTGACACCTGTCCTCCACCCACTTTATCCTCTAAAAAAGGCCTCAGTTTCATAGTTTTTCTTAATTCAACACTGATTTGCTCCAAATGGAAGAGTTTCTTGCCCAGAATCTCATGGCTTGGATTGCCAACTTGGATGGCTCGGAAAAGCTGAATTTCTAGGGCTTCGACATAAATGCACTATTCACTCTGAGTCGTACCCCGCTGCACTTTCCGTTCCTTCATGCCGTGGCAAGGTTTTTGAACCCGATAACACATGTCTTTAGCTTTGGCGGGCAAGAGGTATGTCCTACCTTCGAGGATTTTCAAGCTTTGATGGAATCTGAGCGCAACGAAGAAGTCTTGCCTCAGCTGCGTTTCGGCCACACCCAAGCCTTAGGGCAAATGTGTGGGCTCACGATGCACGATGCTCGCTCTTTGATTTGTGACGGAATGCTGGATGTTCCGAGTTTGATTTGCCGGTGTTCTGATGCTGGTGACCGCGGCGACCATCATTGGCAGGGCTTTCGGCGACACGCCCTCTGTTTGTGCATGCTATCTTACTTTTTGCTTGCCTCAGGCTCCAGAGGGTCTAGTGTCCGGTTGATCGAGGTTGCCCAAGGCTTAAAAGATGGCAAGAGCTGTATTGCCATGACTCTGGCTGAGATGTTGATGGGCTTGGACGCCTTTTATCGCCGAGAGATGACTAGATTTGCGTGGAGTCTGCTACTGCTGCAGGTAATGTTTCCCACCCAATCTCACATATGTATTTGCTCACATCACTCGGCCCTCAGGCTCGGTTTTTCTCACAAAACCCTTTTCTCACTTTGCTCTCAACGTACATCTCTCTATTTTGTATTCTCTCATTTTTCATCCATTTCCAGGTGTGGTTGATGGACAGTTGCAGGTTGTGGACTCTTGCCCAGCATACTCAGCTCGCGGCTACTTCTTCCGGCAACGCCTAGTCAATGCCCTTGATGAGGGCTGGTGGTTCGACTGGATGTGCAGTTTGTCCGCAGACCGCATTGCTTGGCGGTGCAATGGGCTCAATCTACCGGCAATGGGCTACAGCATGTCCCGATAGACTGGGATTCAGTTGATTGGCTTAACTCACTGTGTGTTCTACTTCCCATTCCGGTTCCAACGCTAGTTCGGCCATGACCAGATTTGCCCGCCAGAGGGGATAGAGTACCCAACTACATTTCTGGTCCGAGGCGCACAGCTTGCTCGATATACCACGGCGTGGGGAACTAGAGAGCTCCTGGCCCCCACTCCCACTTTCAGTTGCACTTTGTCTGATGAGTGCATAGATTGGCTCAATGAAGAGGCACAGATTGGGCCCAGCTTGGCATCAGAGGCTTCAACCAGCTCTGGGAGGGGGCGCAGGAACATCTGACTTATCTATGCCCCGAATTTATTGCTTTATTAGTACTTTTAAGTTTTCTTTATGAATGTAATAAAAAGCAACTTCAATTTGTATGGAAGAGCAGGAGAACTCTGTATTGAAATCAATAAAATTGAAGGTCGTGGGTACTGAAAATTTTCCGCTTTGGTCCAAAAATGGTCTAAGTTGTAAAAAGATTAATTTGAACAAAGTCAACTTTTATCAAAACTTTTCAAAACCATTTTCGATATGGATTAGAACTGGACACGCCTGAGATCTGTCACTGAGATGTACAACCCCAGATCCCAGCAACTAGAAAGTTGCCCCTAGTCTGAATAGCACTGTACCGAAGATCACAACCAAACTCTTGAATACTGAATAGACAAAGATGACCGAGATGATCAAATGGACAAAGTTGATCGGGGAAAAGTTTATGGCTGAACTTCAGGATGAAGTTGCCTACGTATCCCAAAGATGGGAATCAAACCTTACGTAGTTCAGGCTTGGGTTCACTCGGGTATTTTCACTCTCCTTTTACGCTCTAACTTTTGCCAAGGCCGCCCTTTGTGGGTTTTCAACCTTGCGAGCTCAGTTTTTATTATTTCAAATTTTTTTCAATGCTCTAATTTTTGCCTAGGTCGCCCTTTCGGGTTTTCGGCCCAGCGAGCGTCTCAGGGGTAATATTTCTTCAACTTGTCTATGTTGATTGGTTGGGAGAACTCTAGGCTATCTAGGTCCATCAAAACCACAGCTCCACCTGACCAAATAGACTTGATGACGTAGGGACCCATCCAATTGGGTCTGAACTTGCCCCTAGGGTCGTGGATGGGAGCTCGGTTGTCCTTGAGCACTAAATCTCCTTCCTTCAAATTCCTGGACTTAACCTTCTAGTTGAAAGCTCGGGCAATTCTGCGCTGATAACCTTGAACATGGTACAGTGCTTTCAGTCTTCTCTCATCAAAGAGCATGAGTTCTTCAAATCTGCTCTGCTGCCAATCTGCTTCGGCCATCCGACACTCGGCCAGTACTCGCAATGACAGAACTTCAATCTCGATAGGTAGAACGCCCTCCATCCCATAAACCAATGAATACGGAGTCGCTCTAGTAGAAGTCCTAATTGAGGTCCGGTAGCCCCACAGAGCAAACGACAGCTTATCTGGCCAATCCCGGTAGGTTTCCACCATCTTCTACAGTATGTGTTTGATGTTCTTGTTGGCGGCCTCAACTGCTCCATTGGTTTGCGGCCGGTATGTGGATGACTTATGAAAAGTCACATTGTATTTCTCTAACAAGTCAATCACTTCCTTCTTGAAGTGGAAACCGTTATCTGAAATTATCTCATTTGGGACTCTGTAGCGACAAATGATGTTATTTCTGATGAACTTTGCAACGTGCGAAGCCTTCAACATCGCATAAGACTGGGCCTTAACCCACTTTGTGAAATAATCTATCGCGACCAGAATGAACTCATGCCCATTTGACCCCTTCGGAGTGACAGCCCCGATCACATCGATTCCCCAAACTGAAAATGGCTATGGCGAAGTCATATTGTACAGCTTCGACGGCGGGATGTTCATGCGGTCTGATATTTGTGGCATCGCCGAACAAAGCCGATACAATCCTCCTCCATGGTGGACCAATAGTAACCCTGTCTGAGAATTTTCTAAGCTAACATTACCCCGTTCATGTGTTCCGCATTGCCCTCCATGGATGGCCTCCATTAGGCGTTTCGATTCTTAGGCTTTTACGCATAGCTTATGCATTCCCAGATGACCTCTCTTATACAGCTTACCCCTGCAGATGATGAACTGAATGACCATTCATCTGATTACCCTTTTGTCCTTGGCATTTGCCCCTAGTGGATACACTTCCTTCTCCAAGAAGTTCCAAATGTCGTAATACCAGGGGTTCTCGTTCTGAACCTCATCTATGGCAGCAATTGATTCATACGCTGGCGCAAACTTCTGGTCAATGATGATCGGACGCATCCGGACTCCAAACGGGATGTCTATCATGGAAGATAGAGTTGCTAGTGAATCTGCGAATCTGTTGTTCTCTCTTAACAGATGAGAGAAATTTAGCTTCTCAAATCGAGGAATTAACAAGTCTAAGGTCAGGTGGTACATTATCATCTTTTCTTCTTTGACTTTCCAGTCTCTTTTTGCTTGAGACACAACAAGGTTCGAGTCCTCGATGACGTCCATCCGCTTTGCCCCTAGTTCTATGGCTACTTCTAGACCGGCAATGCATGCCTCATATTCTGCTTCGTTGTTCAAGACTTTGAACCAGAGTTTGAAGGCTAGAGAGATACAGGAATTGTCGGGTGCTATCAGCAACACCCTTATCCCATACCCGTACTGGTTTGACGCTCTGTCAAAGTACATCGTCCAAGTTTCATCGTCGATATGCAAAATGGCCTCATCTGGGAATAAGTATATCTGGCCAGTCCCTATAAGCCTTAACCATTTTCTGCAAAATGTGCTTGATGTTCTTGTTGGCGACCTCAACAGCTCCGTTGGTTTGTGACCGATATGTAGATGACTTATGAAAAGTCACGTTGTACTTCTCCAACAAATCGATCACCTCCTTCTTGAAGTGGGAACCATTATCTGAAATAATTTTGTTTAGGACCCCGTAGCGACAGATGATGTTGTTTCTGATGAACTTTGCAACGTGCGATGCATTCAACACCACATAAGATTGGGCCTCAACCCACTTCGAGAAATAGTCTATCTCGACTAGAATGAACTCATGCCTATTGGACCCCTACGGAGTGACAGCCCCGATCACATCAATCCCCCAGACTGAAAATGGCCATGGCGAAGTCATGCTGTACAGCTTTGACGGTAGAATGTTCATGTGGTTTGCATGGATCTGACATTTGTGGCATCGCCAGACAAAGCCTATACAATCCTCCTCCATGGTAAACCAGTAGTAACCCTGTCTAAGGATCTTCCGGGCTAACATCACCCCGTTCATGTGCACTCCGCACTCTCCTCCATGGATGGCCTCCATCGGGCACTTGGATTCTTCAGCATCAATACACAACTTATGCATCCCGAGATGACCTGTCTTGTACAGTTTACCCCCGTCGACGATAAACTAAGCAATCATTCTTCGAATTGCCCTCTTACCTTTGGCATTTGCCCCTGGTGGATACACTTCCTTCTCCAAAAAGTTCCAAATATCGTAATACCAGGGGTTCTCGTCCTGAACCTCATCTATGGCAGCAATTGATTCATACGCTGGCGCAAACTTCTGGTCAATGATGATCGGACGCATCCGGACTCCAAACGAGATGTCTATCATAGAAGATAGAGTTGCTAGTGAATCTGCGAACCTGTTGTTCTCTCTTAACAGATGAGAGAAATTTAGCTTCTCAAACCGAGGAATTAACAAGTCCAAGGTCTGGTGGTACATTATCATCTTTTCTTCTTTGACTTTCCAGTCTCTTTTTGCTTGAGACATAACAAGGTTCGAGTCCCCGATGACGTCCAACCGCTTTGCCCCTAGTTCCAGGGCTACTTCTAGACCGGCAATGCATGCCTCATATTCTGCTTCGTTGTTCAAGACTTTGAACCGGAGTTTGAAGGCTAGAGAGATACGGGAATTGTCGGGTGCTATCAGTAACACCCTTATCCCATACCCGTACTGGTTTGACGCTCCGTCAAAGTACATCGTCCAAGTTTCATCGTCGATATGCAAAATGGCCTCATCTGGGAATAAGTACTCAACTGCTTCACCCCCTTCCACTGGACGATCGGCTAAGAATTCTGCTACTGCTCTTCCCTTGACTGACTTGCGCGTCACATATTTTAGATCGAATTCAGAGAGCAACAGCAACCAACGAACTAGCCTACCTGTAAGTGCCGGTTTCTCGAAAAGATATTTGATGGGATCTAATCTTGAAACCAACATTACAGAGTGAGCTAATAGGTAGTGCCTCAGCTTCCTAGTAGCCCATACCAAGGCTAAGCAAGCCCTTTCCAACGGTGTGTAGTGAGTCTCATACTCTAGCATCTTTTTGCTCAGATAGTAGACAGCCTTCTCCACCTTGTCCTCTGATTCTTGCGCGAGCATACAACCCATTGTAGTCTCAGTCACTGAAAGATACAAAATCAACGATCTTCCCGGCTCTGGCAGTGACAACACGGGTGGGTTCTGTAAGTATTTCTTGATCTGTTCAAAAGCAGCTTGGCATCGGCCGTCCCATTGGAATTTCTTTCCTTTCTTTAGGAGGCCAAAAAGTGGTCCACAAGTCAAGGTTAATTTTGAGATAAACCGTCTTATGAATTGTACTTTACCCAGAAAGCCTTGCACCTCCTTTTCAGTCCTTGGTGGTGGCATTTCTAAGATGGCCTTTTGGAAGGGTCGACTTTGATACCTCTTTGTGTAATCAGAAACCCCAGCATTTTTCCCGCTGTAACACCAAACGTACACTTCTGAGGATTCAGCCGCAACCGAAATTCTCTGATCCTTTGGAAGAACTTTTGCAAGATGGTGTAGTGGCCCTCTTTTTCTTTGGACTTGACAATCATGTCGTCTACGTACACCTCAACCTCTTTGTGGATCATGTCGTGTAATATCACGGTCGCGGCCCGTTGATATGTAGCTCCAGCATTCTTCAACCCAAACGGCATTACTCTGTAGCAGTATGTCCCCCACGAGGTAGTGAAAGCAGTCTTCTCTCGATCTTCAGGTGCCATCACTATCTGATTGTAGCTTGAGAAGCCATCCATGAACGAAAGCAAAGCATGCCCCGCTGTGAAGTCCACCAACTCATCGATATACGGTAAGGAAAAGTCGTCCTTCGGACTAGCTCTGTTCAAATCCCTGAAATCCACGCATATGCTGATCCTGCCATTCTTTTTTGGCACCAGAACGATGTTGGCCAACCAAGTCGGGTATTCAGAAACCAGCAGGAACCCTGTGTCAATTTGCTTGGTGACCTCTTCCTTAATCTTGAGGGCCCAGTCCAGACGGATCCTTCTGAGTTTCTGCTTGATGGGTCGGGCCTCGGGGTCAAGAGGGATCTGGTGCTATACAATCTCAGGATTGATTCCAGGCATGTCTTCGTAAGACTACGCAAAAACATCTTTGAAATCTTTTAATAAAGCGACTAAGCGCTCGCATTCCTCGGAAGACAACGTGGACCCGATCTGAACCAGCCGCGGGTCCTTCTCAGTACCAACATTCACAGTAGTGATTTCATCAACTAAAGGTTTAACAAATCTTTCCTGCTTTTGTTCAATTAAGCACTGCAAAATCGGAGGAATTTCTTCCTCGTCGTTTTCATCAAAATTTTGGAAGTCTGAGTTAATGTAATAAATCAAGGGCACAGAAAAGTACTTAGAAACCACATTCACATCATTCTCATTAAGCACATCCAAACCGTCCGATTCTTCTGTTACAACAAACTCAAAAGAGAAAGAAAAAGACGATCTAGACAGGACTATGGCATCTGGGTTATCATCCCCAGGATTACCCGATTCAGACTCAGTCGAGCTGGAACCTGATTCTGACTCACAAGACTCGGTGGAATCAGATTCTGGCTCACTACCTGACCCGGTGCTGCTTGACAAAAATCCCTCTTCATAATGCCAAATGAGAGAGGGTGCGATGGATGCATCCAAAATGTTTGCTGGTAGGTCCACAGCCATTTCATTCCCGATCATGGACACCGGGAAGTTATCCCCCAAGAACTTCTGTTCGATCGGAGCATCTGAAAGCAGACATGCTAGCGCTACCCTCATTTCACTTTCGGCGTCCTCAGACTCCACTTTCTTGCTCTGCTTAACCTCAACTGTTGGGTCTGTCTGCTCTTCGGCAACATCATCCCTGGATAATTGCAGGTCAAAAAAGATCTCAAAACCTGGCACGCGCTTCCTCTTCGTATTCAGCCACGGCTTTGGGAAGCCACAAAACGGAAAGTCCTCCCCCTCCCGGACGAAGCATCCATTTAGGGTACCCTGGATGGGCCGGTGCATTAGCTCAAAAGGCTTCCCTACCTGCTTCGCTCTGGCTCTCCCAGCCATCTCCTTGCCTTTCCTTATCCAATCCTCTTTGGTGGGCAAATAACCCAAACCAAAGGTATGCGGGTTGTGTGGCACTTTGGCCAATGCTGCGACGCCCTTCTGGCCGCTCCTTCCTAACCCCATCCCGGGGATGTGTTGGAGTTTTCATGAGGTACACTGATTGAGCACTGACATACAACCCCTCATTAACAACCAAAATGTTCTGTACAACCTGGGCCTCGGCAAGGGTAAAACTCGACATGAACACATCCTCCGTACTGTGCTCAATTTTCAAAACTGGCGTAGATACTTCTGGTGGTGGATGGATCGACGAATTTCCAAAAACAATGGCTACTCCCTTCCCATGGGGGTATTTCACCATCTGATGCAAGGTGGACGAAACTGCCTTTACCTGGTGCAGCCATGACCGTCCCAGGAGTAGATTGAAAGTGGCGGGAACCTCTAGGATGTGAAAGTCTATCTCATGCTGTCCCGGGCCAACCTTGGTCTGAATTTTCACTGTTCCCATTACTTCTCTGCTCGCGTTGTCATATGCCCGAATCACCTGGGCTGTCGGCACAAAGTCCGCGGTTTTTAAACCGATTGAATATGCAGTTCTTGCCGGGCACATATTGATGGCGGACCCTGTGTCAACAAGTACCACGGGTATCCATTTTTTTCTACACTCCACAGAGATATAGAGTGGCTTATTATGGTTCGCACCCTCAGGTGGCAATTCCTTGTCGGAAAAAGTCAACATTGGGGTAGCTCCTCCTGAAAAAACTAAGCCCACCAGCTGTTTAGGCGTGGTGTCTATTGCGAGCTTGGCCTTGTCCATGGCCGATAAGACAGCTTGTCGATGCACCCGCGATGCCATAAGCAATCCCCAGATAGAGATGTCTGCTTGTATCTTTTTCAACTGTTTCAGTATAGCCTCATCTTCAAGTTGCTTCTCTTTTTGCTTCCCTGCCTCCTTATCTTTCCTAGACGCCTCTAGCTGATCTAGGTGTGGAGGCTTGAAATACCATCCACTCCTAGTCATATGGTCGACTTCACCAATATACTAGGTATCGTCTGGTTGATTGCTCCCCCAATCCTCATCCGTGTGGGCAAGACATAAATCAATATACCAATGTGGTTGATTGCTCCACCACATTCCATCGGCAACCGACAGACACCTGTCCGGCTCCATTTTTACTATCCTTGTACTCACAGTATTTTCAGTCCCCTCATGGGCTTTAGCTTCTCTGATTCTCTTAGAATCCTCAAACCTTTTCTGTTCCAACTGCGTCAATATAGCTGTCTGTTCAATAATTCCCGTATTCAAAGTGCCCAGATCCCGAGCGAAATTCTTAACACCAGCGCTCTCCGGCGATGCACTCCGATCCTCGGCCCTTCCGGCCACAACTGATGTCCTTGCCCCTGACGGGCCTCGTTCCAACTGAAATTCTTCGACAACGTCTGGTAGGTCATCAAGCCACCCAGTAGCCTCTACTGATTCCTCGAAATCTGACCAGTTGACGGCCATGTCCCCTGGGCCTTGTTCGTTGAAAAATTGGAGGTCAGCAAAGTCCCCTTCCACAGCCGCTAAGTCCTTTGATCTCTGATCAAATCTATCCCCTTGTATCACACAAAGCTCTGCCCTTTCTGGCAATTCCACACTTGATCTATCCTGGCCTACCGACAAAATGTAGTCTCTCGGACTGTACATCTCTTTGGAAAAACTCCCAAATTCCTCAGATTCTGACTCAACAATCCCATTCTCCTCTGAAATCTCCCCTGTTCTGCCTTCGACAGTCACCGCCATTGGTTCGGGTTGGGTTCTGGAGATGTCCAACATGGTACCACTATTTTCAGGAGTAAGGCAGTGTAAACAAAGTCCAACAGTGGCATGGTACCGGTATATATTCCCTTTCTGTGGTGAAAACTGAGGCCTCGGCCTGATTGTCCACTAGTAGGATTGACCACTGCTCTGGCAATCTCTGCTCGGATATACTGCGTCTTCTCGACCTTCGTCTGATAACCGGGGGTAGAGAATAAAACACTGGTTGTCCGTCGACCAGACCCTCAGATCGATTAAGTCGGCAACCTCTAGTCCAGAGCGCTTAGGGAATATCTGTTGGGTCGGAAGTAATTGTGCTAAACTACCTAGCAAAAAGATAAATAAAGCAATAATAAAGAAATAAATAACCAGACAAACGGACAGCATAATAGCATAAAATAAACGCACAACACACAGTTGGGCATCACAACACACGGGTGATAAGCTGAATACACTGTTCCCCAATACTGATTATTGTCCTCGAATCACTGTTCCCGAAAACTGAATCTGATACCCGCAGATAACTGATTTCTAAAATACTGAACTGGTGTCCACAGGCCTGATGCCCAAACTTGTGAGCTGATACATGCATTCCTGTAGAGGCCAACTCTAAAGCACATAACAAACAAGTGAGAGCCAAAACACCCCTATGTTGGGGTAGGGTTTCCTTGTCCTATTTTGTCAGGAGCTAGGGTTTCACTACGCACGCAGCGGTTTCAAACAACCTATAATCGGGTAAGCAACCTATCCTAGCTTGGAATGGTCACTATGGATTCCGAATATGCACTAGGTCGAATGGTCAAGAAGGGTGCCCCGGTGACAATCGGGGTTTGTGTTCCCATCGTGGCAGAGCCCGTAATCGGTCAGCCTTATGGCACGCTTCTCACAGCGAGCCTCCGGCAAATCGTTTAGGAATAGCAGACGGCAAACACTGTGACTTAGGCGTACCAATGCACATGCAATGCAAAGAAACACATAAGTATAGTCAAAATAGGATATCATGAGTTCGAGTCAAGCTCCCTAACTCCCCAGCAGAGTCGCCAGAAACTGTAGACGTCCCCGAACGTCCCGGGAGGGAAATTCCGTTCTATTCATATTGGGCTCACTACAGTTCAGGACTCAAATGTCACGGTCCTGTATCTAATCTCGCAGAGTGCAATGCAAGACCGATGAATCATCAAAGAGTCCAAATCCGGCAAATCGTTTTTGAAAATAGATTTTTTTGAAAGAAGTGCCAAATATGGACTGTTTTGCCAGATACAAAGTCGCCACCTAAAAATATTTTATTTTGGGGAAATTTAGGAAACCCTGACTCGTTTGCCTAAGGCCATGTGTCTGTCATCACCAAAGTTGCCTCGGCTCGGGAACTTGGGTATGATTGGGAAAGGTCAGCTATGAGCACCCCCGCTCGCCCGATCCGAAGATCGGCCTCTACTAACCATGATATTGAGTTTTGAAAACATTACGCGTTCTTATTCCGGTTGTTAGCCTAGAATTATTATGTGATGCGCGCAGCAAAACAAGTATAGACTGGGTTGCCTGAATTGGAAAAAAAAAAGCATTTCATGTTTGTTTTGAAAACGATTTGCTACTCGTAAGTAGGCTAAAATGCAGGTTTTGCCACCCTCAAGTGGGCTTAGAAAAGATGATTTTGCCACTATCTAGTGGGCTTAAAACTCACAGTTAATGCATTATTCCAATTCAGGTAATTCAACCTCCACCCATAGGCATTCAAGCAGTTATACCACATAAGCAACTAGCCTCATGGCAAGCATGCTGTCATGGCAGTCACTCACACGCATGCAAGGATGCTAAAGCATAAAACTTACCGAGTGCTCCAAGCCAAAATAGAAGCTGATTAGAAATCCATGCGTGATCCTAACTATGCTGAAATGCTTAATGCAACACATGCAAGATGCAACTACAATAAGCTCGGCTATTCTAAGATGGTATATGATGATGCTACAGCTAACACGTATTCAACTCAGAATTGAAATACTATGCAGTTAGTATGATGCGCCGAGCTGGTGCATGCAAGACAAATGTATGGATGCACGCATGCATAGCATAAGGTATGCTAATTTAAATATGCCCTAATACTAACCATTGAAAGCAGGTAAGTAAAAGGGAGAAAAAAATGGGTTTGGAAGACACGCATACACGCACGCACACTTATTACACAATTGCCCTCACTCGGAGGGTCCGAAATAATAATACAGGCCGAATAATGAATTAACTATCCTAGCTAATTAATTATTATAGAACTTCTAATTAATTAACAAATTAATTACAAAAAAAAGCCTAAATATGAAACTAAAAAGACCGCCACAGCTCTGCCTCGGAATGCGTAGATGATGCATGCGTGACTCGCCTCGCTCGGAAACCCGGTACCATGCCATTGTTGCCTCTGTTTACACTGCCTTACTCCTCTGAAAATTATGAAAGTTTCCAGGACCCTTCTGAATAACTCCATGAGTGTTGTGGGATGCCACCGGCCATGATAGAGCATTACCGGCTATGAGAATGTGGCCATCGGCCAAAAATTGAACCACCGGCTGGACTTTGGTAGCCGGTCGGCACTGTAAGTGGCCGGCCAGCCATTCCTTCTTGCAGAACCCTGTTTTGACAGCAGCAGAGGATAGACAGTGCATGGCATGGAAATTTCAAAGCAATGTGTGCATGGTCACTCTCCCAATCATGTTATGGACTCAAGGGAGTGTGGCCCTTGGTCCTTGGGCCACCAACCACGCATTTTGATGCATGATGGCCAAAGGCACCAAGTTTGCAAATCAATGTGAATACATGCGACAAAACAAATGAAAGCCTTATGCCCTATCATGTTGAGGTCAAGGGCATCGGCGACCGAGGGTTGAGACGTGTTTCGTCACTTGGAGTACGAACACACCTCACCCCTCTTGCTTGGTTTGACACCCCAAACCAAGCAAAATGTAATGCATGTATGCAACATGGCTCAAACATGCGAAGTAGCTCAAGTATGCCATATGGGACTAAGGTAATGAACATGCCAAATGCAATGTGCCAAACATGCAAGATGCAATGCCATGCAATCTATCATGCAAACTAGGATATGAAATGCAACTAGCAAAACAATATGCAAATGTGGAAACATGATACAATGCAAGCATGATACCAAAGCAATGCAACACATCAAACATGCAATTATATACAAAGATGGACTTAAACTGAGATGGGAAGGCCTCAGCCCATCCCAAAACAGTGGCCAAGAATACTAAAATAATGGTGCCAATCATGCAAAATAAACATGCCAACCGAAGGGCCTAAGACTAAGGCATGAAAGGCAACTCCCAAGAACACTCAAAGGTGACAAAAATGGACATTAAGCACTCATGTTAAACTCTGAAAAGCATGCGAAGGATGATGCCAAAACATGCTAGGGAATGGGTGCGAGATAGAAGACATTCAAGGCCACAAAGAAAGCATTACTCAACACCTACCCCAAGCAAACATGGCATGGATTTTTCAATGCAAAACAGAGTTTTATCATGCAAAAATGAGCCCCAAAAACCTCTGATATGGCAGCCCAAAGCCTCAAACACATAGACATACACAAAAGCCCCAAACATGGAACATAAGACCACATCTCTTCAAGGCATTGAAAGGGTAACAAATGCAATTATGTAAGCATAAAACATGAACTGAAATGGCATAATAAGTGACTCCAAATCACTGAAATAGCCAAACTAAAGCATGCTTATGACTCACACACACTTTCCTGAATTAGAACAAAACATCACATATCCGTTTGTTTTGAAAATGGATTGAAATTTGCTACTCGCAAGTAGGCTAAAATGCAGGTTTTGAATTGGAAAAAAATAAGTAACGAAAATGAAACCTAGCACCCGTGTACCTGCTGAAGCAATCTTAGAGTGGCAAGCTTTTCCAGCGTGGGAATAATGAAAGATCTTAAGCGTGCAAATACAAGACTTTTTTCAGTTATACACAAAGCTTAAATCAGTATGCAAGATGGGGAAAAAACTAGTGCAAGAATGGAGAATATAAAGCAACTATACTCACCCTTGAAGAACACTTGAAGAACAGCAAGTCCAGCCCCTTTTTTTGATCAAAACCAACCCAAAACCTCCAAGAACAATCTCTCAACACCTCAAGAACCGAAGTATGGTGTAATACTATGTGTCCTAGTGCAAAACTAAGAACAAACCACACTTTTGAACTTTCAAACACACACAAATGAAGAGAGAAAGGGGTTTATAGAGAGAGAGCGGTTTATATATCAGATATATATGTATTATCTCTGGTTTTGCTCAACCTCTTCAAAGGAAGAGGAATGTCCTCTTATATAGAGCAAGATAAAGGCTTGAAGCTTCTAAGGGAAGCTAGACAAAAGGGTCAAGGGGGTCAAGCTTCTCAAGGAAGCTAACCCAAAGGTCCAAGCTTCTTGAGGAAGCTAAGACAAAGGGTCAAGCTTTCTCAAGAAGCTTGAGCAAAGGGTCCAAGCTTCTTGAGGAAGCTAGGACCAAAAGGGTGCAAAGGGTGCAATTCCTCCATACAGGTGTATGGAGGACAAATCCATGCACTCCAGCTGGCACAGCTGGCATGCATAATGCCTGAAAAAGGCAAAAAGGTGGTACCGGCCAGAAAAGGAGTTCATCGGCCAAAGAAATGGTCGACCGACCACATAAAGTGCCGACCGGCCATCACCAATGGCCAGTGGCAAGAAGACACGGCCGGTGGCCTCAAGCCATGCCCGGTGAGGCGTGGGGATGGCCAACAAGCCATTCTCTACCTTCTAAAGCAAAAACTAACAAGTGTTTGGTCCAACGAAGCACAAGACA
Source organism: Camellia sinensis (assembly GCF_004153795.1). Lineage (NCBI taxonomy): Eukaryota > Viridiplantae > Streptophyta > Magnoliopsida > Ericales > Theaceae > Camellia > Camellia sinensis. The sequence goes on along the minus strand of NW_021027595.1, from coordinate 431,107 downwards.
ACCAAGTTGAGAGATCCTGAGGCAAGGCGCATAGCCGAGACCTCCGGGAACTCAAAACGAACACGAACATGGATGATAACCGAGTGTTCAAATGGTGATGTCCAAGTCTTGAGGTCGGTCAAAAATGGGGTGTCTACAGTTGTGAAGTGGTTTGCTTCACTTGTATGCATTGTTTTAAATAACAAAATCAGGATATGTATCGGTGTTTGGCGATAAGTAAAATTCATCCACTGTGACAATAAATAGCAGATAACACAGTTGCCTGTGAAGATATATTTATATGTTAGTGATGTTAAAATGAGGTAATGATCATATGTGTTATCTAAAATACATAGAGAAAATAAATAGCATAAGAGACATAAGATAAGCCCAAAGAAGGAAACTATTTTGGCCATAGGTGAATATTAATAAAACAGTAGCTATGTATGTATCAACAGTAGCAACAGTAGCTATGTATGTATCATGTCTTTGTTTTGTATTTTGTATGCAAATTAAAAAATGGCTTGTTCCTCTAGTAACAATAGCAACATAAGATTGAAACTAAGATTGTGTGATTGTGGGAGAATAGCTGCCATGTATATTGTTTGAACCAATGAGAATGGAAATCAATAGCGTTTGTTCTTTGTTTGTCCATCAAAATATATAAGCAGTAAGGAAATTTGTTTGTAAATTTGTTTGGAAATTGATTAGCCTGATTTGATTAACTGATTGTCATGCATTGTAGACTACTAAGGAACACTACAATTACTTCAAGTTCGCAGATGATAATGACGACGATGTGATCTCCATAATCTGTTCCAATACTGCACCTCATAAAGCTATAAGAAGTGAAGAATTTAACAATCTAAGCATAAGGGTTTCTGAGATGAATAATGAAATTCAGGCACATGGTAGAAAGCTTCAAAGGATGGAGAAGAAATTGAATGCGATGCTTTATGTCATTGTATTTTGTATTGTTTTCTATTTTATAATGTAAATTACTAAGTTGATAGCTTTTGGGGAATTTGATGGATGTACTTATGGATTGAATGGACTTGATGGATTGTGGGTATGTGTTGTGATTCATTCAATGTGGTAATGAAAAACCTGTTATGGTTTCAATTGTTGTTGATGTAGATTAGGAGTATATGTTATTGAATGTGAGTATTGATTAGTGTCTCAAGAACCAAGTAAAAAGGGAGTACTAATTATAGATTTGAATGTGGAAATTCAGTTGCCAATCTCATTGTTGGCAAGAATGTTAAATGGATTGAATAGATGAACTGTGTACTTTTACATTCTCATGAATGTTACCAACAGTTTCTTACTATATGAACTGTTAATTTTCAAAGCAATAGAAACTTCCTTGTAAAGAAGAATGTAAATTTGCATAATTGTTTGATTAAAATTTAGTTTTGATTCATGATTGATAATGAGATAGTTCAACAACTAGAATGCATATTAAAGACAGATTCCCTGACTGCTACTCTACTCCGACACAGATCCATACTTTAAGCATAACAGACGATGAAATCTTAAAGCATTAGACAAGAATCTAATGAAGTGAAAAACATTCAGCATTATGATACTCAAGAAATTCATTGAATATGACAAAGCTGAACATAGCTGCAACTCATGCCTTAATATGAGTCCATGAGATAGTGATCTAGTGAAAGATTAGCACACTTGTTCATCATTTACTTGAGGAGCAGTTGATTCTAAATTTCTAATGTATCTACAATAAATTATCAGTTAATGTAGATGCTAGCATGTGCATATAAGAATTGAGAATTCAGAGCTTCCAATTGCACTATAATGCACCTGACTTCAGGAATTTCAATATGACAGTGATTCCCACATCATTGCAACAAATACAAGGTGCTTCTCAAGTCCATTAACCTGTTTAAAAAACATGACATGTTGTCCAAAATAACCAAAATAACCAAAACATAACCTGTTTAAAAAACATGACTTGTTGTCCAAAATAACCAAAATAACCAAAACACGACCTGTTTAAAAAACATGAGCTGATGTTCAATTAACCTGTTTAACTTGTTTAAAAAATAACATGATCACAAATTAACTAACACTTGCTTACAAAATAACATCACCAAAGCTATCCAATTCAACTTTCACTGATAATTAACTAAAAACTGCTTCATTTACGAATGAAGCTATAAAAAATGTACAAATTGTATCCAACGCAAATGAAACCAAATTATCTGAACTTTTCAAATAATAGTCATCAAATAATTGATTCGGCACTAAAAATAAAATGTGGCATTTGGATCTGCATCTATATTGACTGCTTATATTCATTCCTACTTGAGTATGAGTTGTGCTTCCAATATTGTCCACCATTTCCATTGCGGTAACCCCTGCCTATAAAAACAAAGTACATATTACACATATTGTCCACAAACATATTCAGTAATATGAAATAAAATGGATGTAAAAGGGATTTGTAATCATATGAAATAACACATACCGGTACATACATACTCTCTTGCGTGCCATCCATGCAAGGAAAGTAATAAGATTCAAATCACAGCACCTTATGATCAAATTGTAACAAAATGTGATTAACAATTTCACATATTATAATAAAAACAAACAAAATTTCTATAATTATGAGAACACATACCGGATGGTACATAGTGTCTTACATACCTTTCGTAGAAGCAAAGTTTAAGTAACGAGGTTCACCTTGACGCACCTTACGACCCTATAGTAACAGACATTTGTTTAATAATTGAGGTTAAAGAAATTTTCAAAGTTACATATGAAACAAAATGAAAATGTTACCTGTGCATTCGTAGCTTTCTTATTATTTCACTTTAACTGATTCATGATTTCATCAACTTTGCTAATCTTTCGTTTGGTACATGGACGGCCTCTTTGGCAAGCAACCAAAGGACTAACCACCCTCCGAGTCAGGCTTGCTTTTGTAGTATTACGACCAGGCAGACTTTTCGAGGAAGTATTAGAAGGTGGTGCAGTAGTAGAATATGGTACACTACTACTATGTGGCACATTACTCGCACAACCCGATGTATCTTTTCTCACTCTATCCTTCATTTCCTTCAACCCACGTTGAATGACTTTGTGTTTACCACCATCATTAGTAGCAAGTTCTATAATTTCATCCAATGTCTTGTGATACGTATCATGCAACTTTGCATTGACAGTAGCCCCATAGTTAGTATATGTGGTTGGAATGCATGTATACCCTTGTTCCAAATCTTTTCTCCATCTCTCCATAATGTATTTATTTGGAACCTCATAGATGGACCTCTCAATGAGCACACTAAATGAATGGGCACACATAATGCCCCTAAACTCAAACCAACGACACATACATTGGATCTCACATTCAGTTGAATTGCAGTAGACAACAAATTTCACCTTCTTCATCTTCTCACCGATCAAAATAGCCTCCTTCACATGATAAGTACAAATTAATCCCTTCTCTTTCACAAGAGTCGCATGACAGTATAGTAGACATTTCAATTCTGCTTGAACCTCTTTAAATTTTGCATTTGTGTAGCATTTGTGTAGGCTTCACGAAATTGCTTCTCAAAACGGTACACCGTTAAGCAATTATACAAATTGTTATGAGATTTGAAGTCTGCTTTGGTCTTCTTCTCCACCTTACTTCTCAAGGCATTGTCATACTGCTCAACAAATTGCTTTAAAGTCGTCTTCGAGTTCACATATCCATCAAAAAATGCATTCATGCTCTCACTTCGTTGTGTAGTTGACATGCCAGCCCAAAAAAAGTCTTTCACATAGACAGGAATCCACCTATGTCACTGATCGTATAATACCCCCAACCATTCATTATCATAACGACTAAACTTTGCAAGCATTGCTTGCCATTCTTCATCAAATTCATTTTTTGTCAAACAATCATAAATTGCATTTTGCAAAGCGAACTTTATAGATTCATATTGGGAATATCCTCTCAATTTCTCTGGAATCTTCTTCGTTATATGCCATAAGCACCATCGATGTCGAGACTGTGGGAATACAATTTCTATAGCATTTTGCATAGCTTTGCACTGGTCAGTTATTATGGCTTTTGGGTGAGCATCTGACATGCAACTTAACCATTCTCTAAATAGCCAAACAAATGTCTGTGTTCTCATTACATAATAGCCCACAACCAAACAAAATTGACTGTCCATGGTGATTAACTCCTACAAATGAAGCAAATGGCATATCATATTTGTTTGTCAGATAGGTTGTGTCAAATGAAACAACATCCCCAAATGCTTTATATGCCGCCCTACTCCTTGCATCTGCCCAAAATAAGTTTCGCATGCGACCATCTTTATCTAAGTCAATTGCAGAATAGAAGTTTGAATTTTTTTGTTGCATGTTATGAAAATAAAGTATAAGAGAATCAGCATCTCCTATCCCAAGTCTCAATTTTTTAGCATTCTCAATGTGATTCCTTGCATCTCGTTCATCAAATGTTAATGTCTTATATCCCCTAGCTTCAACAACTATAGAATGAAAATTCCTAGCCACCCCTATCTCTGCTGCATCATTTATTTCTAGTCTCCTCTTCATAGGAGTAAGAATCCTCTTATTCATTGTAAAATGTCATGAGTCACTAGGAATCAAGTCATGAGTATGCTCAAGCACAACTGTTGTTAATTTATATCTTCCATTCTTTTGTAGACTGGCTCTTACCCTTGCATTACATTCAATTTTTGATGACAAAGATGGTTCTAGGGGATTTACTTTTGATCTTTTTGTTCTTTTCCGCCCCCGAGTACATTCAATTCCAAAGTATTTTACCTCCTCATCATCTCCAATATTCTGTGTTCTATAAGCTATAACAAACCCAAAGTTTTTTTTGCATATTTAGCATAAACGTGTACACTTCTTGTTTTGAGGCAAAATGCATACCCTTCTTTGGTTCTTCAATTTCACCACTCTCATTTAATGAAATATTGTTCTCCGGTTCTTCAACTTCCTTAATCCCATTGAACGAAGTATTGTTTGAATCAATGTCCATTGTACCTTAAAACTGAAATATTGATTCACAATGAACACACTTTAAAATAACATTCCTTGTCCAAAAGCCCAAATCAGATAGTAGCTTCAAACTTAAAATAACATTCCTTGTCCAAAAGCCCAATAAAGAACAAAATTTCCTTGTCCAAAGATCATATTCTAAAAAATTATAAAGAAAAAAGAAAAACTCTCAAGTGTATATGTTGTACTAACAAATTTTAATTATGTTGTTTTGGTTATCATTGTTTTATTTCCCAACTTTTTCATAGTATTCTCAAGTAAAAAAATAAATGAATTGTGGTTGAAAATGGATACATAGAAATTCATTTGTATATGCCCACAATTGCACAAAAGACTTCATTTATTTTCCCCGAACTTTCTCAAATATGAGGTTCTGATATTACATCAGATGCAAATATTAGGTTTTGAAATTTGTGAGATAAAATTCCTTGTCCAAAAACTTGTAATAGTAAAGCCTATGAATAGCCCCAGAATTTAATTTTGAGAATAAAAGATAAAAATTACATCATAATAAACTTATAATATAGGAAAGCAAATATGAGGTTATGAAATTTGTGGGAAAAAATTACATCAGATGTAGTTTCAAAAATAAGGTTCTGCTATTTAATAATGGTTCAAGCAGCCAACTATCTAAATATGAGGTTCTGCTATTACACTCCATCTTCATTTGTTTCAAACTCTAAATTTGAGCTACATATTTCTCCCACGAAATCTCTATTTGTTTCAAGATTTCTATCACAAATTTCAGATCATTAATCAATATGTTTGTAAACCTTAACTATCCCAGATCATTATTCCACCATTTCAACACAAGCAAATCATCGAACATCTTACGAGCAGAAAATCCAGGGGCTTATATTCGATGAAATCATAAGCATATATATATACATATATACATATTACACAAGGGGTAAGGAGGAGTTGAAGTTGAAGACACACATACCTGTGAGTTGAACACACACACACAGGCGCAATGCGATTGACGAACAGGTCAGTGGTCAGTAACGGCAAAATGATAATTTTTGTGGTCGTCGGTGGTGACCTAAGTCGATCGTCAGCAGCACCAACCAGGCTGGTGATCAGCAGCCGCACAGAGGTCGGCCAGTAGGTCACGAGCTATAGTTTTGTCGTCCTCTCTCTCTATTCTCGCTTCGCCACTGCTTTGGAAATCAAACGTGTGATGAGTGAATTTAGATATGCGACTAGGCGAAAGAGAAGAGAACCACTTGCCAACTCATTCGGGCCATTTGAGCCGGGTGAAATTCGAGCTACGTAGTAGCTCCATATATATATAGATAATAATCATATGAGGATTCTCATCATTTTCCTAATCTCTCTAATTCTCTCTCTTTCCTCCCTAGTTTTTTTTATATAAATAAAACTTTGAGTTTAGTTTGGAGTATTTAGTGAGTTGCAGCAAACGAAAGGTAAAAAGTTGGAATTAATCTTAAGGTAAGTTATATTATACCTTGAGTCACCATAATATATTTTACGTATGTTTTGAGTTACCATAATTTATTTTACGTAAATTAAGTTTTATAAATTATATTTTAATTACGTTGATTATTTTCTGAACTCTATTTGCTTAAATTGAAACCCATGGATATGTTTGTTTAAATTTTAATAATTATTTGACAATGATTTCATAAGCAATTATTCTCTGTAAGTACATCACGGAAGTCCCACGCCTTGGGGGACTTAAATAAACCATTGGCTTCTGAATAGTCACCTTGTGGCTCTCTGTTTCTCATGGATCAATTGATCTCTGTTCTGTGCGAGGCAAAGTGTTGTGAGGAGCTAAGTGCTACACTATTGTGGGAGCCACCTCTAAAATCCGTACGAGCCACTTCTTAAATCTGTACCTTTGTATTGTCATGAATCCGTTGACCTCTATTATGTTTTGTACCATGGTTATGGTTATATATTTTCGTATAATATCGTATGATTTCTGAAACGGATTTCTGTTATAATATAAGCAACTTATTTACTCTAATAGCAATGCATTATATTGTATATGTTGTAAGCCTAAAGCTTATCCATGGCAATTTTCTGACCCTTGTGCTCCCAATATAACAATTCTCACTCTGTTATGTATTTATAACTGTTTACCAATTTTCAGGAAACGATGCAATTCAGAAATAACTTTTGGAAAGTCTTAGAAGTAGGGATATGAAATAGACATGCATTTATCATTCTATTCTTCATATGTAAATATCGGCCTTTTGGTTAATAAGTTTTTGTTATAAAAGTAAAAACTCCAATGATTATTTTAGTACCCTCGCTTAAATATTTTTCCACTCGTGTTTAGTAATTTGTTTAAGAATTTGCCGGAGGTAACTTCAGTTACTGGCCATCACGATGTTTAACCCTTGGGTACGAGGAGCAGGTCGTGACAATTTGAACCCAGCCCAACGAGGACCCGGTCTCCCAATCCTGATTAGAATGATTTTTTCCCGAAAAATACTCTCGACGGGCCGGGGATGGTATTTGAACAATGATTCCCCAACAATTTTTGGGAGGGACGATGATACGTTTCCTAGCCCTAGCCCCAGCCCGTTCTCGTCCCCGTTTTCCCAAACTAAAATTACTATTATACCCCTATATCCATTCATATATACACCATTTTATTATATACCCCTCTCTGTCTTTCTGTTCTCTCGCAAACTCACAGATCGACGGCCTCGATCCCTTCGCCGCCACCTCTTACTTCGTCGCTGCTGCCGTACTTTCTGTTCTCTCGCAAACTCACAGATCGACGGCCTCGATCCCTTCGCCGCCACCTCTTACTTCGTCGCTGCCGCCGTATGACCACCACTTCCGCCACCGCCATTGTCTACATCATTGTCGTCAATCTTAGATTTCAAATCAGATTCGTTCGATCTGTCATATCCAAACCCCTCCACACCGCTGCCTAGCCCTACTCTCCCATAACCTCTTCGCCACTTTCTCCTCCTCCTCCTCCACCACCATCTCCGTCGTTCGCCACTTCTCCGCCACCCTCAGCTCCCTCTTCCTTATCCGCCCCATATCTGGAGCTTCTCTCTCTCTTCTTTATCTTTCCATATCTCTCTATTCCTTTTTCTTTCTCTATGTGTTATATACATATATATATATATATATTATAGATTTAAGCTCAGATCTGTTGTTGATGAAGTGATGATCTGCAGTTTTCAAAAAAAAAAAAAAAAAATAGTCTGGGATTTTTGGGGGTTGAGGAAACCTAATCCCTGTTAGGAGGCGAGGGGTGATGGGTTCCCTGCCGGGGATCGGGAGCGAGGGCGGGGACGGGGACAGGGAATTTTGTACCTTCAGGGATTAGGGATGGGAGTGTAATCCCTAGCCCGTTGCCATTCCTACTGAGGACAATCTAGGGGAATCGAATTTTTATTGTTTTCTTCATAATTTGTTTATTTTTTGGGTATATCATAAATTATGATTTAATCTTAGAGGGTAATTTGTGAAAAAATATAAGGTGTATTGAGAGTAAATTATAATCTTAAATAATTTAGTTGAAGTATTGAGAAATTAGTCGTACCAAATGATTTTCTAGGCGCAAATAATCACCCCTATACATTAATAACGGAATCCACCATTTAATTACTTTTTTATTTTTATTTTTATTTTTTATCATTGTGTCTTGAGACACCGGGAGTGTCTGGTACAATTGTTAAAATAATTTATACATTACAACTTAACGAATTATAACTTTAATTAGAAGTTATTAATCTTTTTTCAAACCATTAAATTTCTTACCATATAATTAAGGGAATTTGAGGAGCATGTTGGATTCATTACGGACTTTGTTTCAATGATTTGAACTGTTAATTTCGTAAAATTTTCAATGTATTTCATTAATAAAAAATTCAGGTTAATCTGATAATCGTAATATTTTCATTTTATTATTATTATATTTGTTTCCAAAAAATAGATTTTTTTTTTCAAAACGGTAATACTACAAATCTAGACTTAACTACCTAGAATTGTCATCTTGTGATTCATATTTATTTTACACATGGATCCCGCACTACACAAATTATATCTCAACCACACCACTTTCATTTAGGGCACATTCAGGGTTTGTAAGTGGGGTTCATGGCATTTTCTTTTATCAAAAGCATACTTGTCTATTTTTTTCATAAACAAACACGATAAAATGAAAATGTTGCAATTATATGTTTGATCTGATTTCTTATGAAGGATATATATTGAGAGAAAATGAACTGCTTAAATTATGGAAACAATGCTTGTAATAAGCCCATAGACCACGAAACTTTAAATTTAAGAAAAACCTAAGCCTTTAAAAAATAGTTTGGGATGAAATGAATGGAGCGTGGCATCAGTCTTTTTAAACGTATGTAGAATTAAATATAATTAACTCCTTATCTCTACGTTATGGTATGTGGATCAACAATGCTAAGAACACATCAGATAAAAAAACATAATATACATATATGTCTCACAATTACTGGGTCTCACATCATGTATGCTTCATTCATTCTGAGACATTTGTGTTTGATCTCCTGTGTATTCAGACTTATTAACCAACAATGCTAAGAATACTGATGATCAATACACATAATGCACACATATACCTCACAAATGGTAGGTCCCATACGTATGTCTTACAACATCTAAGTCCCACCTTGTGAGACATTTTTGTTAAATTATGCATTCGGTATTTTGTGCATTTAAACTTGTTGTATTTACAGGCTTACAGCTTTCCAAGTTAACACTTGGTTACAACAAAAGAGTTCTAACTCGTTTACACATAAAGCCCTTGGCCTGAAATTACAAGTAATACATCAAAAGATAACGACATAAACATGTCCGCCTCTAGCCTCCCAAGCTATGTCCTTGGAGGTGGCATGCTACCTGCACCTGAAAATGATATTCCCATATAGGGTGAGCCACAGCCCAGCAGAAATACACTAAACCAACCATGAACAATGACTAAAATATTAGCAATTGATAGATGGTCAATACAGATACAATCACATAAATCACATATTTATGTCATATGACTTATGAGTCCAAGTTTCCTTTCATTTTCCCTTTTTCAACGGATAGGCATATAAGCACTACCCACATTCTCAACAGATATGTATAACAACAATATCCACAGATAAGCATATAAGCTATATCCACATTCTACAACAGATATGTATAACCACAATATCCACAGATAAGCATATAAGCTATATCCACACTTCACAAAGATAAGCATATAAGCTCTATCTTCACTTCTCTAGACAAGCATAATGGTGATTAGGAGTTTCATCCCTATTTCTCCAAACTATCGGTTTAGAGGTACTCGCCTATCTTCCCTAAAACGCGAGTAATCCCCATCTCCTCTCTCACTAAGTATAAAACAATGGTTTTATACAATCACTTCATACATAATTAAGTTTCTATCACGTCAGTTCCATGACCACTTATTATTAGTTTTCGTTTTGCTAATCTATGCATTGTCTACCAATCAACGACTATTCCTCGCAGCGATGCCAAGCATTATTTCTAAACAGAACATAAATGGCACGGATTTCAATCACATTTCATTTCCTCATTGCTAAATTATTATTCCCATTAAAAATGTATTAGGGTCATTCCATAATTACATTTCAACCCTTTAGGTCTTTTATCATGACTTTAACATTTTATTTTATTTCTTTCCAAATGCATCTAGGTTTATTATGAATAAACCCCATTTGTAAATTACACAAAAGCCCAACTTTTTCACAAATTACCAAACCAAATCTCAAAGAATACTTAATTTAAAGAAAATCCATAGAGAGAGTGATTATCCCTCTCGATTTTGCAGCAAAGGCGTGAGACTCGAGATCAAGTGTTCCACAATCCAACTTTCGATTTAACAAGTCTCACGCCCTTATCCTTGTACAGGCCTGGCTTATTAACCTTATGGAGATAATTTGAGAGGTTGTGGTGTAGAGAGAGAGGTCTCGGATTGGGTTGATCAAAAGAAGTTGAAATGATGTTCAACGACGTACTTGCCGTGTTAAAACACGGCTCGCTCGAGCTGATTGGCGTCGAGCGATAGAACAGATAATCTCGCTCGAGCCCAAGAAACTCTCGATCGGCCAAACTCAGAAGTGCGTCGCGAAAGATGCTGCTCGAGCCAAACAACTCAACTCAGGTCATGCAACAGAGTACGTCGGCGAGACGCTCTCGCTCGAAGCGAGGAAAAACAGACCGCTGGGCAGAAAGGCTCCTCGAGCAGATACAACTCTCGGTCAAGAACCGGACCATCGCTCGCTCGAGCGAAGCACCTCTGGTTCGACCACCAGAACAAAACTCAACTCTCGCTCGAGCCGCCAAATCCTCGCTCAAGCGAAGGTCAAAAAATTCTGGACAGCAAAACTAGGCTCACCAAACACAGACAACTGTAACAGAACTGCCAACAATCTATAATTCAATATACAAGTAGGAAAGGATGAAAAGAAAAAACTACCACATCACGGACACATGTGGATTACTTGTACACCAAGGGTTAACCTTCGGATCGTTTAGTGTATTCAGACTTATTAACAATGCTAAGGATACTGATATCAATACACATAATGCAACATATACCTCACAAATGGTAGTGTCCATACGTTGTTTACAACATCTAAGTCCCACCTTGTGAGACATTTTTGTTAAATTATGCATTCGGTTTGTTGATTTAAACTTGTTGTATGTGGATCAACCAATTTTAGAATGAAGACCAAACACAGATAAGGTGAATCTCATATATGGGTCTCACATTATGTAGTCCATTATTGTTTTTGATTTTCTATGCATTGGAGGTTTATTTTTTTTGTAATTTTTTGTTGGCTTATTTTTATCTTTTATAAAAAAAAATTAAAAAATTGAGACTTCTAAATTTATATTCGACGAGACAAATCATAAAATTAAAAAATTAAAAAAAGTTAAAAATAATAAATAGTTTTGTACTTGTTTAGTTATTTTGGCTTTTTTCATTTTTCTTAAATTTTGTTTTAAAAAAATAATTCTAAATTCATCTAATAAAGTGGATCGGAAAAACAAAAAATTTCTTTGTATTTATGAAACCCAAATATGAAAGTAAAGTACACAAATTATAATATATATATATATATATATATAGTAAATAAGGGTAAATTATAAATATACCTTCTGAAGTTTGTTTAAAATATAAATTATTCCTTATTGTTTAGAAAATTACAAAATATCTCATTGTTAGTATTTTTTTTAACAGAATTAATTGAAAAAAATGAAATTCATAATTGTCTCTCTATACATAATAAAATCATCTAAATTATTATTGAAAACTATTTCTAACATCATTAAAATGTTGATTAACTTGATGATTTATTAATAAAAGAGTGGTTTGTTATAAAATTAGAAATCTCAAAGGGTGGAATGTATTTTCAAAACCACAGAGAACGATTCGTATTTTTAATCAAATCTCAGAGGATGCATTTATAATTTATCCCTATAAATAATAATATTTAAGTGTCATAAAAAAATATTTTAATATTTATTTAAAAATACTTAATATTACTCAAAAATATTTTGGAACTCTAATTCTGAGTGACAATGAGTCTTTTTGAAACTCTAAATCTTAAAGTGGCAACGAGTTTACCTACTATGATGTGATGTTTAGTCTTAATTTATTTTTTTACTAGATGACCCGTTGCCTGAAGGCACACTACAACAAATTTTTTTGCTGTCGTGCTACGAAACTCAATGGTAATAAATCAAATTCAAAATGGTAATATCACTCCGACTTAAAACTTCACATATAAGAAATTGAAATTGTTTCTGCACATTGAATTAGCGAAAGCATTTATAAATTTCAAATAGTAAATTTCAAAATTAAAGTCCAAAAAATGAATTATGTATTTGAATGTAGCATATGCAAAGAATCTAGAAATATTTGCTAAACTTAAAAGTCCAAATAGCAAATTTTAGATTTTTATCCACGTCAAAATGACACACCTATACACTATAGCAAGAATAAAAGAATGTTATTGAATTAGTATTATAATTGGTAACCCTATCGCTTTATCAGGTTTAAATTCCTTCAAATAAAGGTCAATGAACATCATGAACATTATGAACATGAGAGAGCCAACCAACGACACACTGGTAGAAGCAACATAACCCAATGTTTCTTATATGGATCAATGACCTGCAACAAAATCACTCGCTTAAATTCGCTTCCAAAAACCAATAGCTATGAAAAATCACATCAAAATGCATATGAGAAATCGGAAGAAATTGTAATGAAGAATAATTGCATCAAAAGAAACTGTAACGTGAAAAATCGCATCAAAATACATATGAGAAATAGGAAAATCAATAGCTATGAATTAAGAAGAATTGAACATAACTATTATGGTCAATTGAATTATGTATGCATTACTAAAGTAAACAAATGAATAGAAAAGCAAACAATAGTATAGAAGGATCAATTGAGGATGCCAATAAATCATACAAACTTCCAAATAGAATTAAACTCAAATTTTATAAGGGAAGCGAATAATTTTCTTTATTACGACTAAGAGAGTCTTGTTATAAGGAAGAAGAATTTTTGAAGGTTGTAAAACCAAACAAAATTAAAATTTTAAACAATTAAAGCTTACCTTGTGCGAAGTATCCATTTTTGGATGATCATGCTCCTTTGAGTTTCTATCCCTGTGATAATGCATAACTCATTTTCTAGTTGAAGCATTATGTATAACAATTAGTAGGCAACAAAAAAAGAATCAAACTTGAAATTAATGTTAATGGGCAAATCTAACTAAAATTGAACCCAAGGTTCATTAAATAAAATTAACTATACTATTTTTTAAACAAAGATTACAACCAAATACTTGTGCTAGTTCATTCATCATTTTAATATTTTTGGAATCAAAACCATTCAGAAACACATTTAAATCTAACCCAATTGAAGATAGGTTTCTAAAATGTAAACCATTTCAAAAAATTATTACATGAAATTCACAGCTTTTCCTCACCTCATACCCAACACCACATTTGCCTCAAACCAATCAATTGACTTGCCTACTAAAAAAAAAAGGAAAAATAAAAAGGGATTACATACTTTTCACTTTCTAGGTGATTGATAACATGTTGTATACTCCAAATCAATCACCAAGAATTTGCCCACAACATTTAAGAGAGCACTTCACCAATATTAAGGGTTGAAAGTGAAACCGCCTTCTTCTTCACTTATGAGGTACCATTATGCATAGTCATCCAATTAAAAGTATAAAGTATGTTTAAACTACTTCAAGCATAAAGTAATTTTATGCCATCACTCATTACTCCAGGATGACTAACTAATAACATAGATGGTCTACTAAATTAATTTAGTTCCAAAACTAAATATTTGAAGAAAAAAAGAAACAATCAATTGGCTTAAAACTGGCTTTTATTAATCTAGACCTCTTTACTGTTTTTCTTTTACAAATTCTTTATAGACCTCATTGAGCCAATTTTAGCATTGTTTATAGTCTTACAAAAAACTGGCATTGGGTAAATTACAAATACACCCCTGAGGTTTGCTTAAAATATGAATTGTCCCCTGTGGTTTGGAAAATTACAAATACCTAGTCAGAATTTTTTATTTAACAAAAATAATTGAAAAAGTGAAATTTCTAACTGTTCACCTATACAATAATCAAATTATCTTAATTATTAATTGAAATAAAATTTTAACATTATTAAAAATTGTTAATTAACTTGATGATTTATTAATAAAAGGACATATTTATTAATCCAGAAGATAGCAATATGTAAATGAATCCTATCTAATAAAAATTTAAGATTCTTAATTTGAACAATAGATAAGCAACAAATTATTGACAAATCCATCAATTGAAGGTAGACCAATTACCTAATCAACCATTGTAGCAAACAAAGCCATAACAACTTTTTATCAAAACTTATAATTCTCACTCTAAAAGTAAAATAAAAAATGAGAGGAAAAAAAAAAAAAAAAAGAAAGGAAAGAACAGGCGCAACTCTTGTACAAAATAACAGATGATTTTCACCCAATAAAACTAAAATATATTGAGTTAAGAGTCACAGGGGTAAAGGGAAGAAGAAAAAAAAAATTAACTCTAACCCGTCCAATCCAAATTTTAATTTATTATAATCATATTTGTTTGTTACATCTATTTTAAAATGAATATACAATTGTACCTACAGTGTTTAAATTTTAAAATGAAAATTTTAATTGATTATAAGCACTGGTAAAGTTATAGGGTGTGGAAAAATTAGTAGGCAAAGTTATTCTATTGAATCAACCTGATCTAAATTTCTCTTCCACCCCCAAAATCACCTATATCAAGAAGAAAAATTACATTAAAAAGAAACTCCATAAATACACTTCTAGTTCCCCAAACAAAGATATAAAATTGTGAAGGAAAAAAAAGGCTCACTTGTTTAATGGGCCATTGTGCCATTGCTCTCTATTTCTTGAAAAATTCACTAATAGACCCACACAACACTTCCATTCATTGTATAACCTGAATTTTTCAAGTCTAATCAAAACAAAGCAAAATCAAACATAAAGGCACTCTAAACCATGCTAATTTTCAAAATTATAGTAAAAATTATCTCAATGATTATCATCAAAATTGTATGAAATTCAAAAATTAAAATAGAAGGCCCAAGTTATCACCTTAAAAAAATCAAGTACTCGCTCTTCTTAGTTCTGAACCTAACTAATAATCCAGAAGATAGCAATATGTAAATGAATCCTATCTAATAAAAATTTAAGATTCTTAATTTGAACAATAGATAAGCAACAAATTATTGACAAATCCATCAATGGAAGGCAGACGAATTACCTAATCAACCATTGCGGCAAACAAAGTCACAACAACTTTTTATGAGCTAATCAAACACTCCTTCAAGCCAAGGCATATGTACCTGAAACAAAAGAAAGAATAGAAAATATAAGCATGCAAGCTCCATTATCCAAAATCAACCCCTTAAAAATTGCCCATTGTTTGTTTTGACACCAGATACGTAGGAATTAAGAATAACCTCTCAAGAGAATTCATAATCTCATAATAGAAGATAGAGAGGTTGAGAGCAAGGCCAAGACGAATTGGGTGTGTTAAAGGGAGATCTGTATTTGCAGTGGTAGAAGCAGCCTAAAAAAAGAAAAAGAAGAAAGAACAGCATCAAGAAGACACATCAAGTGAAGGTTAAAAACAAAACTATGTCAATATGCAGCAATTCACTATGCATATCTCTAGTATAGGATGTCAAGACAATTGATCAACATGCCTCGTAACCCTTCAGTGATTGTTCAGCAGTCTCTTTTCTTTCCTGGTCAGTCATAAACTCAGCAAGATACCGGTAGTAGTCACCTTTCCTGAATTAATCAGAACACAGAAAAGATAAACTTACTTCCAATTTGGAAAGGAAAGAAAAATATGAGAAAAATAAAAAGTCACATTCAAGGTAGGGCCCAAACCAAATTGTATTAGTATTAGAAGTATCAACTGATAAAACCAAACGACACTAACTAATGTACTTCAAAAAAATAAAAATAAAAGAAGCACACCAACTAATAGGAAAAAAAAATCTAAATCAACAACCAACATAAACAATTATTACAAAACCAACTCACCATTGACAACAAATTGAATTCATCTTGGTAATGAAAAAAAGAAAATAAGCAGAGAATAACATTCTAAGCTAGTTTCCATATTAAAAAGTAACAAAGACTAACAATAAATGGTGTTCTACACAAAATTGGAAACCAATATGATTAGTGGTGTTCATACACTATCACCACAACCATATATGTATTAAGCATACTACACTGCAAGTAAGCATACTACACTGCAAGTAGACAAACCAGTTTTCTAATCATTAAACCCATACCTCCTATTTTCAATGTGTTTGATGGAGGTTAGTTTAGTATAGGATGTCAAGACAATATATATCAACAACCAATGTAAACAATTATTACAAAACCAACTTTATATGCAATAGTAGCTTTCCCTGAACTATCTGTTTCAATTTTTAATATATATCGTTAGTTTTTCAACTTAATTGGTCTCTAAGTGAGTTACTCGAAGCTTAAACTTGAGTGAAAAAGATGCAGTTATGATGGCATGACTTTAAGAACATGTGAACATTGTATTTGCCTATGCAAGCCAAATAATGTTTTATGTAATAATTGCAGGCTGTAATAATTAGTAAATGTTTTCATAGTAACAGAAGCAAAACCAAGGAAGATCTATGGAGTTAATTTTCATAGTTTGATGCTCAATACGGATCAAACAAATTTGATGCTAAGCAATTGCGAGTACCCACAAAAATCATAGATGGAATAATGAAAGTACCCTCACAAAAATCAGACACCTAAACTACAAAACCAAAAATTAATATCAAACAAAAAAACAACAAATCCAAACAACTTCTTCAGGATTCAGAATTTAAACAACAAATCAAAATTATAGGCAAGAGCAGAGAAAGGGAAAAACACAACATAATCAACAACAACGATCAGGAAAAAATACTGTACAGCGAGTTCGAAGTCTTACCTAAATGAGAAACAAATCACATAATATAAATGAGAAACAAATCACATAATATAAATGAGAAACAAATCACATAATATAAATGAGAAACAAATCACATAATATAAATGAGAAACAAATCACATAATATAAATGAGAAACAAATCACATAATATAAATGAGAAACAAATCACATAATATAAATGAGAAACAAATCACATAATATAAATGAGAAACAAATCACATAATATAAATGAGAAACAAATCACATAATATAAATGAGTGAGAGGAAAAAAAAAGGCTCACTTGTTAAATGGGCCGTTGTGCCATTACTCTCCATTTCTTGAAACATTCACTAATAGACCCACACAACCCTTCCATTCATTGTC
Organism: Camellia sinensis; assembly: GCF_004153795.1. Lineage (NCBI taxonomy): Eukaryota > Viridiplantae > Streptophyta > Magnoliopsida > Ericales > Theaceae > Camellia > Camellia sinensis. The sequence continues at coordinate 413,166 of NW_021027595.1, read as the reverse complement.
TAACTTGAATTTTTCAAGTCTAATCAAAACAAACTAAAACATCTTGTTTTTGAAAAACAATAAAATCAAACATAAGGGTATTCTAAACAATGCTAATTTTTAAAATTGCAGTAAAAATTATCACAATGATTATTATCAAAATAGTATGAAATTCAAAAATTAAAATAGAAGACCCAAATTATTAGCATAAAAAAATCAAGTACTCGCTCTTCTTGGTTCTTGCTTCTCTACCGTGTAACGCCCTCAAAATAACAACAATAAACCCATCTAATAAGACATACATTTACATATAAACTAACCACATTCTTTCATTCATTAGAGTTCCATTACATAAGTATTACATGTTAACCTCATAACAAAATGCCCTACGGGCTTACAGCTTTCCAAGTTAACACTTGGTTACAACAAAGAGTTCTAACTCGTTTACACATTAAGCCCTTGGCAGTGGGTCCCAACCATTTATTGTGTTGGGTCCAAGTGGGCCAAAAACCATTGAGAATTGAATGAAAAATTGCCCCATGAAGTTAGCTTCATGAAAGAGTTAATGGGGTTTGTAACTCCTGCCTTTATTGCAGAGTTTAATAGTGCATTAATGGGGTTTGCAACTCCTGCCTTTATTGCAGAGGTTAATGGTGCATTAGTGACCAGCCATAAAGGTTGGAGGCTTCTCCTCTCTCCCCTATACATGTATAAATTGAGACCCTCCTGTCAAGTCTCCGACACAGAAATTGTTTCTTCCATTCTTTAGTCAGTTTGCCAGAAAGTTCCTACTATGAGAGAGTGCTGCCACTGTTTTTGTTTGCTAAGCTAGACAGAGAGTGCTTCTGCCGTACTTGATTTTTTACCGTCGTATCCTGGGAGACAAACGCTGGGATTCCTCAAGCACTCGACCCGTGAGGCGGCGAAATCTGTTTTAAGGAAACTGCTACCGTGCAGACTTCGGTTTGGTTTCTTTATCATTTTATTGTTTTGTGTATTTCTGTTGAAATTTAGTTGTAATTATCAGTATATGTTTTTGGTATATAATTTTGATTTTTTCATAAATCTCTTTAATTAATTTCACAATTTGAACAACACAAAAAACATAAACTGCATGTAGCTAATAATCCAGAAGATAGCCAACATATAAAATGAAGCCTAGCTAGTAAAAAGGAAGCCAAGTTAAACAATAGATAAACAAAAAATTATTGACAAATTCATCAATGGAAGGCAGACCAATTACCTAATCAACCATTGTAGCAAACAAAGCCATAACAACTTTTTATGAGCTAATCAAACACGCCTTCAAGCCAAGGCAGCCCCATTATCCACTATCCATTATCTAAAATCAACTCCCTAAAAATTGCCTACTGTTTATTATTAAAAATAAGATCCAACTCCCATTGATTGATTCACCAATTTGAATATACCTATATTTTTGTTAACCTTACCAAATATCCAAGGCATGTATCATTCACTATTTGGGGGGAATGTAGAATAAACTATGATGGATCCACTCACTAATTTTTTTGTTGTTGTGTGTGTGTAGGGGGGGAGGGGGGAATGTAGAATAAACTATAAGATAACTTTGATCAATTAGGACATTCACATTACCAGCACTAAGTGCATTCAAGCATGGTTAATCAAACTCTCTGTAGAAAATGTTGTTTAGTCATTTACTTGGCTTGATAGATTCACTCACTAGTTGAACAACAAAAAAGTATAATTATATAAGAAAATAAACTATTTTAATTGAGGCATTTTACAGAACATCCAAAATTTGACCATCAAAAACAACCGCCACAACTTTCTAGAAAATTTTGCAATTAGTTACCTGACCAAAGGTAATGTTGAAGAAGATAGCCAACAATTCTATAGCAAAATTGAATGCTTATGTGTCATGAAAAGTGAATCTGAAAGGTTCAGCTAAATGCAAGTAAAGAAATGATGTCTATTCCTAACAAAGAAAAAATGCAAGTGAATCTGAAAACATAGACACAACATCATTGCAACTTAAGCCTAAACTCAGAAAACCCACATAGAAAAATTGCAAAAAAATAACAGAACACAGACCCAGAAGTAGAAATCAAGAGAATAATAATATTGGTAGTTGGATGATTCCCATTATCCAAAAGCAAGTTAAAAAATTATTGGAATGATTCCCATTTCTCCACAAAATCAAACCGAAAAATCCATATATGAGAGAGGATACCATCAACTAGATTTGTTGTGTGTAAATTCCATTGAAACATTTTATCAAACACTTAATAAGCAAGGAATATAGAATGGTTAATGGGTAACTCAATAGAATGGTCAATGGCACAACAACCACTCAATACAATAGTTGCACAAAACAATACTATCTGGCTGATAGAGTACATATTATCTGTAACTAAACAATACAATGTGGCTGATAGAGTATAAATTCAATAGAGTAACTAAAGAAAATTCAATACGATATAGAATGGTTTCGTGTGTATATATTATCTGTATAAGAATGTGTATAAGAAAAATAGAATGTGTATATTATCTGGCTGATTTTGGGAATCTGTATAAGAAAAATCAAACCCATAAAAGTGTACCCAAAATTAAAGAAAAACAATACTCACAGTTTGATCTTGGGAATCATTTTTTCTCTACTCCACTAATGATCAATTGATGATCTCTGTGACTTTAAAGAAAAAAAAAAAAAAATCTGGCTGCTAATCACCCATAATGAGAGAGAAAAATTGACTCAAGGTTGGTTTCATTGAAAACAAAGGGCTGGACAGATTATAATGCAAGTAAGAAATGGTGCAACAACACAAATACTGTAGTTAGTTTAAGAAAGTAAAATTGTATCAAACAGCACTGCAAATATAATGCTTGTTAGTCCCATTATGTGATCACCTACCTTGTTCATATCTGTTAGAATTCAATGGGTTCAAGTTAACTCCTCTTACACTGATCAATCAAAATTTTTCTCAAATTCACATTTCTTAAAATGCTTTAGCTTTATCAAGTTCAAATATTGCAGCAATTATTGTATTTCACTACATGGTATGCCTTTGGAACGTTTGCATGGTATTAATGAAGTAGGCTTAACCATCAAACTGATTTTGGTATTCAGTTCTAGCAACCAATTCAGGACTTTTATTTCTAGTCTCTACACAAATTAGGATAACTGAACTATGGGTTTCAACCAAAATAGATTTCCTATCTCTCTTCATATTTGCATTCTATGGCTATTCCCCTAAACCAGGTCTTTATAAAACAAAGTTCAGAATTTTTGTTAGTGGGAGCAAAACAAATTAAACAATGCTCCCATTACAGGGCCTGAAATTTCAGACATCAATACAGGAAAATCCTGCCCATGAAAAAGAACAAAAACTAAACCAAAATTAGTTCAAAAGGTTTCAAAATGATTAAAACGTAAACCTTGTTCTTCAAGTTGGAGCATCTTCAAATCATTCATCAAATTTTTTCATAAAATTCAAATTGGATGAAAAATTGGCTAAAAGTGCGTTTCAACCATTTAATCAAATCTGTAATCAAGGTAGAGGCAATTTTTTCTCTAAATCAAGGATGAGCAAATTCCTTTGCCAAATTTCCAAAATTCATAATTTTTCTCAATTTTGATGAAATTTTAAAAGGACTAAGGATTGAAGATGGTTTTCTTTTTTCAAAATGGTTAAAACAGATTTTTAGGATAAGTTTTGCAACTTTTCCAAAAGATTTTATGAAAAAAAAAAGAAAAAGAGAGAAGAAAAGTTAAGGATTGGAATGTCTTTTCACCTTGTTTGGTAGGCTCCGTTTGAGAAGAGCTATTTGGGACTTTTTTTTGGCTATTTTAGCACAAAAGACAAAATAGACTATTTTAGCCACAAAAAATAAAACATCACATCTAATCCACAATCATTACACTCTTCTCTCACCAAAAAAAAAATCAAAAAAAGCTAAAAAACCCTTCCCAAATCAAGCTTTTTAGCCCAGACTAAAATAGCCAAAAAACCAAAAAATCAACCCACTTCCCAAACAAAACGTATGGAATCTAAAAAAACGACAGAAGTTCAAACAACTTCTCTCCATTTTTAAATAATAATTTTTTTTTCTAATTTATCTAAATTATTTCTACCTAATAGCTATACGCAGAAGTCAACCTAATAACCTAACCTAACCCCAAATTAAAATAATTTATAATCACTTATATTTTAAGTTGTAAAACTTTTAATTAAACTTTTACTCAAATTTGAGCCAAATTTTCATTTCATATAAAGCTTTTAATTAAGCCCCGGTTTGGCATTTATTGGGCTAAATAATCACGAAAAATAAAATTAATTACAAACGTTAAAATTTATAATAATTACACTTTTTTTATTATAAAAGTAAAAAAACATCTAAAAATAAAACCAAACCAGACTAAAAAAGTTTGACTAGGCACCGTTTGGGAAGAAGTTGGTTGGGCTTTTTTGGCTATTTTAGCCACAAAAAACAAAATAGGCTATTTTAGCCATAACAAACAAAACATCACATCCAACCCATAATCATTACACTC
>NW_021027595.1:364707-391267 GCF_004153795.1 Camellia sinensis | reverse complement strand
TTTTCATTTTATGCAACTTCCATTTTTATTTTTATTCAACTTCCATTTTTATTCAATTTACTTTTCTATTGACTCGAGCGGGCCTTATTGCGCTCGAGCGTGTTCAGATTTTTGTTCTTGGCGCTCGAGCGTTGTGTTCTCCGCTCGAGTGGGTCATACGTATATGAGTTATCCGCTGGGTGATTTTAAATCACTTTTTACTTTTCTTTCTCTCTCCTACTTTTTCTAAAACCCATTTTTGAGAGCCTCTCTCTCTAGGAACTCCCTTCTCTCTAGGGTTTGATCTAGTTAGAGTGTCCTCATTCTCTTCGGCCTTTGTAAAAGTTGTGTTGATCGTCGAGGGCGTCGTTTTGATCCGAGAATCTTGGTCTTTGGAGCACTTTGGTTTTGGTCTCTTCTCCATCCGAGCTCTAACTTTGAAGTAGGGATATACTACTCCTCTTTATGAGTTTGTCTTTAAATTTTAGTATTTTGAGATATTGGGGTTGGTTTGGTAATTTGTGAAAGTTTGGGGCTTTTGTGTAAATTTACAAAAGTTGGGGTTTTAGCCATATAAATCCTAGATGCATGTTTGGCTTGGGAAAAGTGAAATTAATGTTGAAACATTAACGAAAGTGGAACCTAAGGGTTGTAATGTTAATTATGGAAAATGCCCTAATTACATTGGTTAATTAATTTGCATAATTAATTATGAGAAATGAGGAATTGATTTGGAAAGATATGGGATTAAAGGGTGTAGTTGGATTATTTATCACTCACCTAGTTGGAATGTTGATTATATATATCCATTGTTGCATTTATTTTCTGTATAGAAATAACTGCTTTGGGCTATCGGTGGAGGATAGTCTTGATTGTTGTAGACAATGCATGATGATTAGGCAAACGGAAACTAATCACTGGAATGAGTCATTGATTATGATTGATTGAAAGAACACGTTAAATTTATGTGTTGTGTGATGATGTGTGTAATTATTGTTTATATGCATTGTGTTGTGTTGGAGGAGATAGGGGATGTACTCCACGGTTTAGGGGAAGATAGGGGATGGACCTCTAAACCGGATGTTGTTGGGAGGAGATAGGGGATGGACTCCATAGATAGAGCTCATATGCTTATCTAGTAATGTGTTGACAGAGCTCATATGCTTGTCATTGGAAGTGTGATAGTGCTCTTATGCATATCTGTGGAAATGATGATATAGCTTGTATGCTTATCTGTTGGTGTGTGATATAGCTAGTATGCTTATCTATTATGAAATGGGGAAGTGCTTAATATGAGTTACTGTCTCATATGAGTTGTTTGGCCAGGTTCTGAGCCATGGTTATAAATTGAGGATTGAAAAGAATTGGAAAATGGATTGTAACATGGACTTGTATGTCATGAAACTGTAAAGTGTAATAAGGGAAAGTATCACTGTTGGCCATCTATCAACTGCTAATCTTTTAGTCATTGTTCATATTTGGTTTAGTATACTTCTACTGGGCTGTGGCTCACCCTATATGAGAATATCATTTTCAGATACAGGTAGCATGCCACCTCCAAGGACGTAACTTGGGAGGCTAGAGGCAGGCAGACTTTTGTTGTTTTATTTCTTTGATGTATTACATGTATATTCAAGCCAAGGGCTTAATGTGTAAATGAGTTAGCACTCTTTTGTTGTAACTAAGTGTTAACTTGGAAAACTTTAAGCCTTTAGGGCATTTCCTTTTGTTGTTAACATGTAATACTTTTGGTAATGGAACTCTGATGAATAGCAGAAAGTGAAGCTTTTATATTTCAATGTATGTCTCTATTGATCGGTTTAATGCTATTTTTTTTGAGGGCGTGACATTATTTTAACTAAAAAAATCGATTCTAAGAAGCTGCCGACCCCCTGATTATTAATTTATGATGTGGGCATTTTAATTTACAATTATACCCTCTCTTTTTTTTTTTTTTGAAAATAGAAAAAGACCAAAATGAATTATGGATTTTTTTAAAAAAAAATGAGAAATGTGGTGAATAACAAAAAAATAAAAATTAACTAAATTTACAACTAACAAAGGTTAATTCAATTGACAATTAACAGGGGATAAAAATGACATTTACACATGAAAAAATTATTTCATAGCTTATTTACCAAGTATTACTCAGTAAAATCTATAATCCAACAGCTGCACTAAACAGATTAATAACTTCTAATTAAAGTTATAATTCGTTAAGTTGTAATGTATAAATTATTTTAACAATTGTACCAGACACTCCCGGTGTCTCAAGACACAATGATAAAAAATAAAAATAAAAATAAAAAAGTAATTAAACGGTGGATTCCGTTATTAATGTATAGGGGTGATTATTTGCGCCTAGAAAATCATTTGGTTCGACTAATTTCTCAATACTTCAACTAAATTATTTAAGATTATAATTTACTCTCAATACACCTTATATTTTTTCACAAATTACCCTCTAAGATAAAATCATAATTTATGATATACCCAAAAAATAAACAAATTATGAAGAAAACAAAAAAATTCGATTCCCCTAGATTGTCCTCAGTAGGAATGGCAACGGGCTAGGGATTACACTCCTCATCCCTAATCCCTGAAGGTACAAAATTTCCTGTCCCCGTTCCCATCCCTGCCCCCGCCCTCGCCTCTGCCCTCACTCCCAATCCCCCGCAGGGAACCCATCACCCCTCGCCTCCTAACGGGGATCAGGTTTCCCCGACCCCTAAAAATCCCGGACCATTTTTTTTTTTTTTGAAAACTGCAGATCATCACTTCATCAACAACAGATTTGAGCTTAAATCTATAATATCTATATATATATATATATATGTATATAACACATAGAGAAAGAAAGAGGAATAGAGAGATATGGAAAGATAAAGAAGAGAGAGAGAAGCTCCAGATATGGGGCGGATAAGGAAGAGGGAGCTGAGATTGGCGGAGAAGTGGCGAACGACGGAGATGGTGGTGGAGGAGGAGGAGGAGGAGGAGGAGAAAATGGCGAAGAGGTTGTGGAAGAGTAGGGCTAGGCAACGGTGTGGAGGGGTTTGGATATGATAGATCGAACGAATCTGATTTGAAATCTAAGATTGACGACACTGATGTAGACAACGGCGGTGGCAGAAGTGGTGGTCATACGGCAGCAGCGACAAAGTAAGAAGTGGCGGCAAAGGGATCGAGGCCGTCAATCTGTGAGTTTGCGAGAGAAGAGAGAGAGACAAAGAGAGGTATATAATAAAAGGGTGTATATATGAATGGATATAGGGGTATAATAGTAATTTTAGTTTGGGAAAACGGAGACGAGGACGGGCTGGGGCTAGGAAACGTATCATCGTCCCTAGCCCAAAAATTGTTGGGAAATCATTCTTCGAATACCATCCCCGGCCCGTCGAGAGTATTTTTCGGGGAAAAATCATTCTAATCGGGATTGGGAGACTGGGTCCTCGTCGGGCTGGGTTCAAATTGTCACGACCTACCCCTCGTACCCAAGGGTTAAACATCGTGATGGCCAGTAACTGAAGTTACCTCCGGCAAGTTCTTAAACAAATTACTAAACACGAGTGGAAAAATATTTAAGCGAGGATACTAAAATAATCATTGGAGCTTTTACTTTTATAACAAAAACTTATTAACCAAAAGACCGATATTTACATATGAAGAATAGAATGATAAATGCATGTCTATTTCATATCCCCACTTCTAAGACTTTCCAAAAGTTATTTCTGAATTGCATCGTTTTCTGAAAATTGGTAAACAGTTATAAACACATAGCAGAGTGAGAAATGTTATATTGGGAGCACAAGGGTCAGAAAATTGCCATGGATAAGCTTTAGGCTTACAACATATACAATATAATGCATTGCTATTAGAGTAAATAAGTTGTTTATATTATAACAGAAATCCGTTTTAGAAATCATACGATATTATACGAAAATATATAACCATAACCATGGTACAAAACATAACAGAGATCAATGGATTTATGACAATACAAAGGTACGGATTTAAGAAGTGGCTCGTACGGATTTTAAAGGTGGCTCCCACAATAGTGTAGCACTTAGCTCCGCACAACACTTTGCCTCGCACAGAACAGAGATCAATTGATCCGTGAGAAACAGAGAGCCACAAGGTGACTAATCAGAAGCCAATGGTTTATTTAAGTCCCCCAAGGCGTGGGACTTCCGTGATGTACTTACAGAAAATAATTGCTTATGAAATCATTGTCAAATAATTATTAAAATTTAAACAAACATATCCATGGGTTTCAATTTAAGCAAATAGAGTTCAGAAAATAATCAACGTAATTAAAATATAATTTATAAAACTTAATTTGCGTAAACTAAATTATGGTAACTCAAAACATACGTAAAATATATTATGGTAACTCAAGGTATAATATAACTCACCTTAAGATTAATTCCAACTTTTTACATTTCGTTTGCTGCGACTCACTAAATACTTCAAACTAAACTCAAAGTTTTATTTATATAAAAAAAACTAGGGAGGAAAGAGAGAGAATTAGAGAGATTGGGAAAATGATGAGAATCCTCGTATGATTATTATCTATATATATACGGAGCTACTACGTAGCTCGAATTTCACCCGGCTCAAATGGCCGAATGAGTTGGCAAGTGGTTCTCTTCTCTTTCGCCCAGTCACATATCTAAATTCACTCATCACACGTTTGATTTCCAAAATAGTGGCGAAGCGAGAATAGAGAGAAAAAAAAATAGAGATGAAGCGGGAGTAGAGAGAGAGGACGAACAAAATATAGCTTGTGACCTACTGGCCGACCTGTGTGCGACTGCTGATCACCGGCCTGGTTGGTGCTGCTGACGATCAACCTGGGTCACCACCGACGACCACAAAAATTATCATTTTGCCGTTACTGACCACCGACCTGTTCGTCAATCGCATTGCGCCTGTGTGTGTGTTCAACTCACAGGTATGTGTGTCTTCAACTTCAACTCCTCCTTACCTCTTGTGTAATATGTATATATGTGTATATATATATATATATATATGCCTATGATTTCATTGAATGTAAAGTCCCTGGATTTTCTGCTCGTAAGATGTTCGATGATTTGCTTGTGTTGGAATAATGATCTGGGATAGTTAAGGTTTACAAACATATTGATTAATGATCTGAAATTTGTGAGAGAAATCTTGAAACAAATAGAGATTTTGTGGGAGAAATATGTAGCTCAAATTTAGAGTTTGAAACAAATGAAGGTGGAGTGTAATAGCAGAACCTCATATTTAGATAGTTGGCTGCTTGAACCATTATTAAATAGCAGAACCTTATTTTTGAAACTATATCTGATGTAATTTTTTCCCACAAATTTCATAACCTCATATTTGCTTTCCTATATTGTAAGTTTATTATGATGTAATTTTTATCTTTTATTCTCAAAATTAAATTTTGGGGCTATTCATAGGCTTTACTATTACAAGTTTTTGGACAAGGAATTTTATCTCACAATTTCAGAACCTAATATTTACATCTGATGTAATATTAGAACCTCATATTTGAGAAAGTTCGGGGAAAATAAATGAAGTCTTCTGTGCAATTGTGGGCATATACAAATGAATTTCTCTGTATCCATTTTCAACCACAATTCATTTATTTTTTTACTTGAGAATACTATGAAAAAGTTGGGCAATAAAACAATGATAACCAAAACAACATAATTAAAATCTGTTAGTACAACATATACACTTGAGAGCTTTTCTTTTTTCTTTATAATTTTTTAGAATATGATCTTTGGACAAGGAAATGTTGTTCTTTATTGGGCTTTTGGACAAGGAATGTTATTTTAAGTTTGAAGCTACTATCTGATTTGGGCTTTTGGACAAGGAATGTTATTTTAAAGTGTGTTCATTGTGAATCAATATTTCAGTTTTAAGGTACAATGGACATTGATTCAAACAATACTTCGTTCAATGGGATTGAGGAAATTGAAAAATCGGAGAACAGTATTTCATTAAATGAGAGTGGTGAAATTGAAGAACCAAAGAAGGGTATGCATTTTGCCTCAAAACAAGAAGTGTACACGTTTATGCTAAATATGCAAAAAAAACCTTGGATTTGCTATAGCTTATAGAATACAGAATATTGGAGATGATGAGGAGGTAAAATACTTTGGAATTGAATGTACTCGGGGGCGGAAGAGAACAAAAAGATCAAAAATAAATCCCCTGGAACCATCTTTGTCATAAAAAATTGAATGTAATGCAAGGGTAAGAGCCAGTCTACAAAGAATGGAAGATATAAATTAACAACAGTTGTGCTTGAGCATACTCATGACTTGATTCCTAGTGACTCACGACATTTTGCAATGAATAAGAGGATTCTTACTCCTGTGAAGAGGAGACTAGAAATAAATGATGCAGCAAGGATAGGGGTGGCTAGGAATTTTCATTCTATAGTTGTTGAAACTAGGGGATATAAGACATTAACATTTGATGAACGAGATGCAAGGAATCACATTGAGAATGCTAAAAAATTGAGACTTGGGATAGGAGATGCTGATTCTCTTATACTTTATTTTCATAACATGTAACAAAAAAATTCAAACTTCTATTCTGCAATTGACTTAGATGAAGATGGTCGCATGCGAAACTTATTTTGGGCAGATGCAAGGAGTAGGGTGGCATATAAAGCATTTGGGGATGTTGTTTCATTTGACACAACCTATCTGACAAACAAATATGATATGCAGTTTGCTTCATTTGTAGGAGTTAATCACCATGGACAGTCAATTTTGTTTGGTTGTGGGCTGTTATGTAATGAGAACACAAAGACATTTGTTTGGCTATTTAGAGAATGGTTAAGTTGCATGTCAAATGCTCACCCAAAAGCCATAATAACTGACCAGTGCAGAGCTATGCAAAATGCTATAGAAATTGTATTCCCACAGTCTCGACATCGATGGTGCTTATGACATATAATGAAGAAGATTCTAGAGAAATTGAGAGGATATTCCCAATATGAATCTATAAAGTTCACTTTGCAAAATGCAATTTATGATTGTTTGACAAAAAATGAATTTGATGAAGAATGGTAAGCAATGCTTGCAAAGTTTAGTCTTTATGATAATGAATGGTTGGGGGTATTATATGATCAGTGACATAGGTGGATTCCTGTCTACGTGAAAGACTTTTTTTGGGCTGGCATGTCAACTGCACAACGAAGTGAGAGCATGAATGCAATTTTTTGATGGATATGTGAACTCGAAGATGACTTTGAAGCTATTTGTTGAGCAGTATGACAATGCCTTGAGAAGTATGGTGGAGTAGGAGACCAAAGCAGACTTCAAATCTCATAACAATTTGTATAATTGCTTAACGATGTACCGTTTTGAGAAGCAATTTCGTGAAGCCTACACAAATGCTACACAAATGCAAAATTTAAAGAGGTTTAAGCAGAATTGAAATGTCTATTGTACTGTCATGCGAGTCTTGTGAAAGATGAGGGATCAATTTGTACTTATCATGTGAAGGAGGCTATTTTGATCGGTGAGAAGATGAAGAAGGTGAAATTTGTTGTCTACTGCAATTCAACTGAATGTGAGATCCAATGTATGTGTCAGTGGTTTGAGTTTAGGGGCATTACGTGTGCGCATTCATTTAGTGTGCTCATTGAGAGGTTCATCTATGAGGTTCCAAATAAATACATTATGAAGAGATGGAGAAAAGATTTGGAACAAGGGTATACATGCATTCCAACCACATATACTAACTATGGGGCTACTGTCAATGCAAAGTTGCATGATACGTATCACAAGACGTTGGATGAAATTATAGAACTTGCTACTAATGATGATGGTAAACACGAAGTCATTCAACTTGGGTTGAAGGAAATGAAGGATAGAGTGAGAAAAGATACATCGGGTTGTGCGAGTAATGTGCCACATAGTAGTAGTGTACCACATTCTACTACTGCACCACCTTCTAATACTTCCTCAAAAAGTCTGCCTGGTCATAGTACTACAAAAGCAAGCCTGACTCGGAGGGTGGTTAGTCTTTTGGTTGCTTGCCGAAGAGGCCGTCCATGTACCAAACGAAAGATTAGCAAAGTTGATGAAATCGTGAATCAGTTAAAGTGAAATAATAAGAAGGCTACGAATGCACAGGTAACATTTTCATTTCGTTTCATATGTAACTTTGAAAATTTCTTTGACCTCAATTATTTAACAAATGTCTGTTACTATAGGGTCGTAAGGTGCGTCAAGGTGAACCTCGTTACTTAAACTTTGCTTCTACGAAAGGCATGTAAGACACTATGTACCATCCGGTATGTGTTCTCATAATTATAGAAATTTTGTTTGTTTTTATTTTAATATGTGAAATTGTTAATCACATTTTGTTACTATTTGATCATAAGGTGCTGTAATTTGAATCTTATTACTTTCCTTGCATGGATGGCATGCAAGAGAGTATGTATGTACCGGTATGTGTTATTTCATATGATTACAAATCCTTTTTCCATCCATTTTATTTCATATTACTGAATATGTTTGTGGACAATATTTGTAATATGTACTTTGTTTTTATAGGCAGGGGTTACCCCAATGGAAATGGTGGACAATATTGGAAGCACAACTCATACTCAAGTAGGAATGAATGTAAGCAGTCAAAGTTCGACATTAGCTTCAAATTTTATTAACTTCAATATTGATGCGTATCCAAATGCCACATTTTATTTTTAGTGCCGAATCAGTTATTTGATGACTATTATTTGAAAAGTTCAGATAATTTGGTTTCATTTGCGTTGGATACAATTTGTACATTTTGTATAGCTTCATTTGTAAATGAAGCAGTTTTTAGTTAATTATCAGTGAAAGTTGAATTGGATAGCATTGGTGATGTTATTTCGTAAGCAAGTGTTAGTTAATTTGTGGTCATGTTATTTTTTAAACAAGTTAAACAGGTTAATTGAACATCAGCTCATGTTTTTTAAACAGGTCGTGTTTTGGTTATTTTGGACAACAAGTCATGTTTTTTAAACGGGTTATGTTTTGGTTATTTTGGACAACATGTCATGTTTTTTAAATAGGTTAATGGACTTGAGAAGCACCTTGTATTTGTTGCAATGATGTGGGAATCACTGTCATATTGAAATTCCTGAAGTCAGGTGCATTATAGTGCAATTGGAAGCTCTGAATTCTCAGTTCTTATATGCACATGCTAGCATCTACATTAACTGATAATTTATTGTGGATACATTACAAATTTAGAATCAATTGCTTCTCATAAATGATGAACAAGTGTGCTGATCTATTCACTAGATCACTATCTCATGGACTCAAATTAAGGCATGAGTTGCAGCAGTGTCCAGCTTCGTCATATTCAATGAATTTCTTGAGTATCATAATGCTGAATGTTTTTCACTTCATTAGATTCTTGTCTAATGCTTTAAGATTTCATCGTCTGTTATGCTTAAAGTATGGATCTGTGTCGGAGTAGAGTAGCAGTCAGGGAATCTATCTTTAATATGCATTCTAGTTGTTGAACTATCTCATTATCAATCATGAATCAAAACTAAATTTTAATCAAACAATTATGCAAATTTACATTCTTCTCTACAAGGAAGTTTCTATTGCTTTGAAAATTAACAGTTCATATAGTAAGAAACTGTTGGTAACATTCATGAGAATGTGAAAGTACACAGTTCATCTATTCAATCCATTTAACATTCTTGCCAACAATGAGATTGGCAACTGAATTTCCTCATTCAGATCTATAATTAGTACTCCCTTTTTACTTGGTTCTTGAGACACTAATTAATACTCACATTCAATAACATATGCTCCTAATCTACATCAACAACAATTGAAACCGTAACAGGTTTTTCATTACCACATTGAATGAATCACAACACATACCCACAATCCATCAAGTCCATTCAATCCATAAGTACATCCATCAAATTCCCCAAAAGCTATCAACTTAGTAATTTACATTATAAAATAGAAAAAATACAAAATACAATGACATAAAGCATCGCATTCAATTTCTTCTCCATCCTTTGAAGCTTTCTACCATGCGCCGGAATTTCATTATCCATCTCAGAAACCCTTATGCTTAGATTGTTAAATTCTTCACTTCTTATAGCTTTACGAGGTGCAGTATTGGAACAGATTATGGAGATCACATCGTCGTCATTATCATCTGCGAACTTGAAGTAATTGCAGTGTTCCTTAGTAGTCTACAATGCATGACAATCAGTTAATCAAATCAGGCTAATCAATTTCCAAACAAATTTACAAACAAATTTCCTTACTGCTTACATATTTTGATGGACAAACAAAGAACAAACACCATTGATTTCCATTCTCATTGGTTCAAACAATATACATGGAAGTTATTCTCCCACAATCACACAATCTTAGTTTCAATCTCATGTTGCTATTGTTACTAGAGGAACAAGCCATTTTTTAATCTGCATACAAAATACAAAACAAAGACATGATACATACATAGCTACTGTTGCTACTGTTGATACATACATAGCTACTGTTTTATTAATATTCACCTATGGCCAAAATAGTTTCCTTCTTTGGGCTTATCTTATGTCTCTTATGCTATTTATTTTCTATATGTATTTTAGATAACACATATGATCATTACCTCATTTTAACATCACTAACATATAAAATATATCTTCACAGGCAACTGTGTTATCTGCTATTTATTGTCATAGTGGATGAATTTTACTTATCTCCAAACACCGATACATATCCTGATTTTGTTATTTAAAACCATGCATACAAGTGAAGCAAACCACTTCACAACATGCTACTAAATGGACCTCAACAATAAGAAAAATAGCAGTAAACTCCGCTAGCTATAAACCAAGCCAAAAAATAAAATAAAAAATTCAATTCCTGAAAATAATCCCCAACAGATAATTTTTTTTCCCGTGCACAGTTTTAAGCATTGTCTTCTCCACGCTTTTCTAATTGAACTTGTGAAGTAAATTAACTTAACCTCATTTGAACATTCCCAAATTTCAATCATTTAGGGATGTTCATTCACATTTGATCAACTTAAGTCATAGAATAATGGGTATTGTGGAGGAGTAGGTTTGGAAATACTCTCGGTTCTTGAAGGGCATCCTTGATCTTCGGATTGCCACCTGAAAAAGGGATTAACACTGCGGCCGGGGGTGTTGGAATTAGCACTCCGACGGACAAGTTAGTATAGGTCTCATGTTTGCTTGAGTCTTAAGTTTTTCTGGGTTTATTCTCACATACCTTTCTTTGGTTGATGTTCCTCTATTTATATTTGTTTTTGGGCCTCAAGGTCGGACCCACTCTTAATCCATCGTGTGATTGTTCATTCGGCCCCTTCTATCGTATGTCAATTCCCACTTAGCTTTTTGTTCCACTGGTTCTATAGCCGATTAGACTATTCGGCGTCTGGATCGTATAGGATGGAGCTGAATATAATATATATCCTGATTTTTTAAGTGTGTACTCGGCCTCTCTGTATCAACCGATATTCAGCTCCCACAATTGCCCCCCAAACATCCTACTAACACTAGTTAGTCGGCGTGTTTGGTTTCAAACTTGAAAAGTCAAAACAAAAATTCGACGGTTAACCTCATTCCAATGTAAGTGTCAGAACGCATACGCTTTTTTTGTCATCATTACAATTTCCCGCCCTTTCGTACGCTTCTTTCATTTAATGCGATTTAAAACTTTGTCCCTTCGAATGTATGTTTTTTTTGAATACTCAAAGTTTCTGATTCACCTTTCAGTATAACAAATTCATTTCGCGACCTCTTCAACTTCCTCCCGTTTCTCATTGTCTTCTCCACTTTTTGTAAGTTATCTTTTCCCCCATTTTGAATCTTATTTCTTTGTTTGTTTTTAGTTTAGCATACTCCCTAAACTGGCTAGGATGGCCAAACATTTGAAAGCCCTTCTTTCTCCGGATCGAGTCATTGGTTTTCGACGCCATTTTGTCATTCCTGACGACGTCCACCTGTCACTTGTGGTAGAGAGCACACTTGATATGGAGAGGACTGATGAGAGTACAACCATCTTTCCTCTCATATTAATTGCTAAGGGCGGAGTCCGTTTCCTCATTCATCCATTTCTAAGGGCCGTTCTTCGCTACTGGGGTCTAATCCCTTCTCAACCTAATGTAAATTTTTACCGAATCATAATGGAAACTGTAGAGTTGAACCAACGCCTTAGGATCAATCTTGGTGTCCCTGCTATTCGGCATTGCTATGCCTTGGCCAAATCTTCTGTCCGATAGGGGTGCTACTTTCTCAAGGCTAAGGACACCGACCATCATTTGGTGACTATGCTTGCCAGCTCTGGCAAGCGAGTTGACGATGTCATGGTCATTGTCTGAGGCAATTGGGAATTCGACGAGGGCAAAGATCACCTAGATCATGTGCCTAAATGAAAAGGCGAACCAGGTGGCCGTATAGTTTCTTATATGTATTTGCTATATATTTACTCGGCTTTCCTTTCATGCACTTACAGCTCTATTTATGCAGACAACGATTTGAAGAAAGTTCTTGTTTTGGCCAACGATGTTGTGCTTACGGAAATTAAACCGCACTCCAGTTCTTTGGCCGTCCAAACCTCCAGAAGCAAGGGAGGGCGGCTCATATACTTCTCAAATACGAGCCGACTTACGCAACCTTTTCTACCGCAAACAACATTTCGATTTCGAGGGGCGAACAGCAGCTCACGGCTCTTATCTTCCCCAACTTCAAAAACCTCAGGCAGATTAGTTTGGAAGCTTCTGATTCGGAGCAGGCGGAAGAGCAAGTAGCCGAAGAAGTCGTCGAACAACCTAATCTGTCCACTTTTGAAGTCGAAGAAGTTGACGAGGCTCTAAACTTGGCTTTTGAAGAAGCCAACCTTAATCAATCCAACCCTCCATCTACTTCAGACCGAGGGGACACCTCCTTTGAAGACATTTTTATTGACTTAGGGGACTTTCCCGGCGCGTACCCTGAGAACATGGCTAAGGAGTCGCTCACGCAACTGGCCAGGAGGAAAAATGCCGAATGGATGGCCGCCCGGAAGAGAGCCGAGACTAACCGATCTGAACCTCCCCTTGTTGCCGTGGCTGAGTCTTCTCTACCGGATATTGAGACGGAGCAAGTTAAAACGGCTTAGGTTAAAACAGTTGAAATGGAGCAAATTATTGAACAAATGGATCAGGAGGCCGAGCAGAGGGGGGAAAAGTGTCCCGCTAAGCGCGAAGCCGACCCTAAGGAAATACTTACCGATAAACGGCCGTACTTAGAGGAGTCGGACTCGGTCGTGCCGTTCATCGTCCAACTAAGGATAAAGAACGTGCTGATTGCATCCGATGCGTCGGCTCTAAAAGATCCGACTGTGGCCTTGAGCATGGCTTCCTCAATTTCCCTGTCGGTTGATAGAACGACTTTTCGGACGGAGCCAGATTTGCTGTCAATAGCATAGTCGCTCAATCGGCCATATTGGTACGTGACTTAACCTTATCTGCAGTCTTTCACCTATATATATATTTTTAATTTTTATTATTAGTTTTTTTATTTTTAACTCTAATTCCTTGTTTTACAGACGGCGGGCAGGATAGCCGCGATCGGCCGCCGTCAACATGATGCTATTGAACAAATCGGCTTTTTGAAAGTCGAAATTGAAAATGAGAAGAGCAAGGCCGTGGAGGCCTCTCAAAGAGTCGAGTCCGAGGCGGTGAGAGCGGCGGAGGAGCGTGCAAGAGCCGACGCCGAGGCAGAAAAGGTGAAGAGTTCTGACCAACTCAGATTGGCCGTCGAGAAAAGGGCAAACGCGAGTGAAGACGCACTCAAGTTAACCAAGGAGGTGATTGTCAAACTAGAAGCCGATTTGGAATAGTCGAAGAAAGCAAAGGAAATAGCCGACTTCGAGATTTTCAAAGCGTTCTAAGGTGGGAAGGACGCCACCTTGGAGAACTATGTGGAGGAAGTACCCAAATTCGAGAATCGAGGCTTCAAACACTACTGGCTCAAAGCCCTCACTGCCGCTAATGTGACATTGGCACAGCCGATTCCATACGAGCAGGTGGATGTTGAGCCGTTAGAAGATTTCTGTAGATTTTTGTAGATTTTTATTATTAGGCATCGTCAATGCATTGTTAGTAGATTTTTGTTTATTTAGGGTAATTTTCATGTGTAAAATGACTACTATCTGTACTCAATTTATTAATGAAAATTTCCTTTGTTTTTCACCACTATATGTACTCAATTTATTGATAAAAATTTCCTTTGCTTTTGTCTGTTGCATGTGCTAGCTAACAATCTAGTAGGATGTAAGATCATGAGATGAGTAAATTAAACATCCGATTAAATAGCTGGCGATTAGATAACTGCATATCTTTTCAATTTAGCTGAATGAATTGATAAATATGCCCTTGCCCCAGCTAATGAATGAACTGAAACGCCGAATATCGACGGTTCATGGAATGGCTGGAGCACATGAACTTATCGGCGCAAGGCCTTGAAATTTGGCCAATTAGATTAACGAATCCTTAGCCGCTAAGATTAACGAATCTACCCTTACCCAAGTTAAGGAATGAACTGGAACGCCGAATATCGGTGGTTCATGGAATGACTAGGGCACATGAACTTATCGACGCAAGGCCTTGAAATTTGGTCGATTAGATTAGTGAATCCTTAGCCGTTAAGATTAACGAATCTGCCTTTGCCCCTAGTTAAGGAATGAACTGGAACGCCGAATATCGGTGGTTCATGGAATGGCTAGGGCACATGAACTTATCGGCGCAAGGCCTTGAAATTTGGCCGATTGGATTAGCGAATCCTTAGCCACTAAGATTAACAAATCTGTCATTGCCCTAGTTAAGGAATGAACTGGAACGCCGAATATCGGTGGTTCATGGAATGGCTGGCACATGAACTTATCGGCACAAGGCCTTGAATACGAGCATTGATGAGATCGCCTCAGGAGTGTTGCCCCCGTAATCAATAAATAGGGCGGGGGCTGTGTACGCGGGGGTGTCATTGTTGCGTTCAAATCCAACAAATTGGGAGAGGAAAAAAGAAGTGTGGACGACATGGCAAGATGCTTATTCTTCAACAGTAGAGGAAAAAGTAGGACACTCGCGGAACTGGACGCAGAGATGAACCGAGGTGGCGAGCCTACGCGCACGGGGAGTAGGACGTCGAGGGAGCGTGAGAAACGTCAATCCCCACGTCACCGAAGTAGGTCACCTAGAAAGGAAAAATAGCAATGAGGTAACTCCTCTCGTTCGAGAGGTGAAACCAATGCGACATCGCGCCTGTTGAGTTTTTCGGTTTTTGTTGGGAACAAACCGATAACGGAGGCAGATTCCATCATCTGCGACCCAAATGTAGCAGTCAAGTTCACTCGACAGATTTTTCCGCCTGAAGTTCAGTAGTCCATGGTCAGCCGGGCTGATTATGAAGTTTTTCGAGAGGGTGTTCATGGAGTAGTAAAGGGTTTGTATACCTCCTATGAAATCGGCATGCATTTGCGTGCCGCGCGAAGAGAGATAGAGCAAAGGGATGCTCACATTTAGAGCTTGTAAGCCCACGTAAAGAAGGCCAAAAATAAGCTGAAGAAGCTAACACCTCTGAGACTCATTCGGCGAGTCAAGTGAATCTGATTGTCATGGAGCGAATAAATCGCCAAATTTTGGATCACGCGATTGCCAACCGAGAGACAGCCAGTATGTTCGCGATAGAATCTGCCAAGGCTAGGTCCTATGAGAAAGGCTTCCATGACAGCCGAAAAATTAGAATAGAGAAGACGAAGGAAAAACTAGCTGATGAGGTCTGTCGATGCGAAAATCGCGGATTTAAGCATGGATGGACCAAGGCTCTTCAGGCCGCGGGCGTTAATCCGGCGTCACCCTTATATCAGAGTTATACTTTTCCGTTTGAGGCTTTCGACACCGAGAAAACTGATGACAAGGGCGAAACCGAATAATTTTGATGTATTATTATTATTTTTTATTTTTGTTTTTTTATTTTTGATGTAAAGCATGTACTTATGATCTATTGAATAAAACATATTATTTTGAATGTCTATATGTTATTTCGATCAATGCTTGCAGATTAAGTTATGTCTACTACTTTACGTCGATCACAATATCCATGAAAGGAGCTCCGAATTTGAAGGATTATTCAACCCAAACGTGTCATTCACGGATAGGTCTCTGAATTCGAAGGCTTTTGTCTTGCCAATCATGATTTCCACGAAGGCGCTCTGAATTCGGACGTTTATTCGGCCCAAACGTGTCATTCACGAAGGGCACTCCAAATTCAAAGGCTTCTTTGTGTTGGCCCAAATGTCATTCACGAAAAGCGGTCCGAATTTGGAGGCTTATTCGGCCCAAACATGTCATTCACGATGGGCGCTCCGAATTCGGAGGCTTCTTTGTGTTGGCCCAAACGTGTCATTCACGAAGGGCACTCCGAATTTGAAGGCTTATTCGGCCCAAACGTGTCATTCACGATGGGCGCTCTGAATTTAGAGGCTTCTTTATGTTGGCCCAAACGTCATTTACGAAGGGCGCTTCGAATTCAGAGGCCTATTCGGCCCAAACGTGTTATTCACGATGGGCGCTCCAAATTCGAAGGCTTCTTTGTGTTGGCCCAAACGTCATTCATGAAGGGCGCTCCGAATTCGAAGGCTTATTCGGCCTAAACGTGTCATTCACGATGGGCGCTTCGAATTCGGAGGCTTCTTTGTGTTGGCCCAAACGTGTCATTCACGAAGGGCGCTCTGAATTCGGAGGCTTTTGACACAACCAGAACTCACTGGATAAGAGGGAACATTGTATTGAAAAAAGAAAGATATACACGTCGTAAAATCAAAACCAGCTATCGTGCCATACAAGTTAACTTAATGATAAAATTTGCGCAAGTGTGGAATTCCACGAACGTGGCAAGCTTCTTCCATCCATGTCTTTGAGCCGATATGCCCTTGTTCCTATGATTGAGTCAATCTGATAGGGACCGTCCCAGTTAGGACCCAATTTTCCATCTGCCAGATTCCTAGCAGCGGGAAGCAATTTCTTGAGGACCAATTCTCCTAGTGTATAACGGCGTAGCTGAACACGTTGATTGTACGACTTAGCGAGCTGTTGCTGGTACCTTGCCATGGATGCAAGGGCACGGTCTCGGTGTTTAGTAGGACCAAAAGAGGGTGGTATAATTATGTTTTTTTTTTTTCAAACTTCAGTGGAGGGTAGTGTAATTTACCCAAAATAAAATCACACTTATTAATATTTATAATCTATTTCCAATAAATCTATCCATTTAAACTTGTTGAATCATAAATAGAAGAGAATTATAATATATAAACTATTGTTTGAAGAAAAAAAATTGTAAATACTGCACATTATTTTGTTTTACTTTTTTATGCACCTAAAAATTAAAATACTTGTGAAAAATCTAAAAACAAAATTACTAAAGACAAAAAAATAAAAAATAAAAAAAAAATTCTTTCTTTCTTTTTATTATTTAGTATTTTTTTATTATAAATTTCTTCATAAATATTCTAATAATTAGGTGCATGTAGATTTGATTTAATTTTGTTTTTTTTAATGACTAAAATATGAAAAAAAAAATTCAGTACGAAAAAACAGTTTTCAAAGTGACTTTTACAATTGTGATTTTTAAGATTTTCAAATCCTTGCATAATAACTTGATTATCAATATTATCAAATAAGATTTTTTTTGTATAATTTTAATGGAGTGGGTCAGATGTTCAAAATTTTCGTGATGATAAGTCATACCAACAATTATTTAAGTGAATACCCTGAGCTACAGGTAGAGCCGTCCCTGGAGAGCACAAAAAAATAAGAAAAATAAGAAAACCAAAACATTGCCCTAAACAGTCTCTTTGGATTTGGTGATTTGGAGAGAAAAGAAAATAAATAAAACTGGGGTGAAATGGGGGTTTACTAAAGAGGAAGGAAATGGGAAGAAATAGACACATTTTTCTATTACAACCCATCTTTTGAATCCAGCCAAAAGTGGAGAAGATTTGGTGAGAAAACAAACTATTCTGACTTTTGATAATGCCAAAATTGCCTATCAAAATCCAAATGAAATAAAAAGTTGAGTATTTGTCCTTGTTAATTATGGATTTGTTTGTGCTTGTTGATGCATTGTTACAGTAAGGTTCTTCTGCTTTGTGACCGAAATTTGTGTACTATTTATTGCATTGTTGGTTGAAGTAACTAACTAAATCTTATAGTATACTAACTTGAAATAGCAAGAGGACAAGTGAAGTAGGTGAATTGAGGAACTTCTTGGTTGGTTTGTCATGTTGGTATAATCTATCTGCTTTCAAGAGTCCAAATCAAGAAGCGAATAATTTCGAATGCAGAGATGTACTAATGTTTATTTTTAAATCAAAAGAAGTACTAAGAGTTGCTAAACAAATGATGAGTGAATTAAATGGGAAATGAAGGATGTATTTGGCTGCCCAAGAAATCTTAGGAAGACTGCAAAATACTAGCAGGATAACATGTGAGAAATGATTTTCCACAGAGAGAGAGGTGTATATGTGCTTCTTTTTGGAAACAAGAAGGTGATTGATATTATGCTGAATTGATTGAGGAATATTTGCTGACTTTGCTTCTTCATGTATAATGAAATGAAGTGAAAAAGTTGCACACAGACCAGTAAAAGAAAAAAATGTTTTTAAGATCTCTGCCAAGCACAGCCAATATTTTTTCAGCTTTCTTATGTTGAAGGTTCTTCTAGAACCTTATCGATAGACACTAGTACATTTAATTTTCTTCATTATCTTCCCACCATTCGTATGATATAGAATGTATACATCAAAACTGCATATGCTCTTAGGCAACTCACAAGGACATTGCCTATTCGCTAGGCTTTTGGAGATGTATGGTTTCTTCAACCTTTTCTTTCAGTAAATAGATAGATGTTGGATTTCTACTTGTTCTGAATTTGTGGTGTAACTCCTTTTTCTTTCTTTTTCCCCCTCTCACCCTTCCCTTTTTATTTTTTCAGTATTACAGGGCTTGAAAGAGTGGTATGAGCTAGCCTTACAAAGAGATGATGTGAAGGCAATTGTTGTTACTGGTAATGTGAAGAGATGATGGCTTATCATTTTCTTATGATGAGATACGAAGCTAATACTTCTGTTACTGGATCAGGTGCAAAGGGCAAGTTTTCTGGCGGTTTTGATATAACTGCTTTTGGTGGAATGCAAGGGCGAAAGAGTATGCATATTTGTTTATGTGTTATATATTCTTGTGTGCTGCACAATCACATATTTCCTAAAATTGAGTTCTGTTTTATCACAGTTGCACCTCCAAAACCTGGCTTTATGTCAGTAGAGGTTCTTACTGACACCGTGGAAGGTAATCTTGCTGCATTTCACTCTTTTCCTCTGCTCTCGTCCTATTTGATCATAAAAGTTTGTGTTACTTATTTTCATGGCTTCTCTTCGCTCAGCTGCGAGAAAGCCTTCAGTTGCTGCTATTGATGGCCTCGCTTTAGGTGGAGGGCTAGAGGTTGCAATGGTATGTACTGCTTCATCTTTTTGACTAGGGACTGTTCTCTTGAATTCATGTAAATGATGTTGTACATTTGCTCTGCCAGGCCTGCCATGCACGGATATCTACTCCTAGTGCCCAACTAGGCTTACCTGAACTTCGGCTTGGGGTAATTCCTAGATTTGGAGGTATAGCTCTTTGCTTAAATTTGCAGTGATTTATTTTTTATTGTTTGGAGATGAACTCGAGGTTGGAATGGATTTTAGTTGAGTGTAACTATTAACTTCTTATTCAATTTTAAATAATCAGAACTTTGCCACTTTATCATAGCATTCTGTGGAAATGGAATATATAAAGGGAAATTTAGACAAAAACTCTCGAATAAAAAGAGCTTATGAACATAGTTTGCTGGAAGTAAATAGTCTTTAGCCCAAAAGCAGCAGAATGTTTTTTTGTTAGTTCCTTGAGCCCTTTTACTAAACTATTTTAGTCAAGCAAGCCTTTCATCTGAATAACACACCAAAAAGCACTAGCCAGGCCTCTGTATCGATGAAAGCCTTAATGCTTGCATTTTATGCATGAAAATGTTTCATGTCAACATTGTTGCTATGATGTTTATAGTGTCAATTATGGCTAAATGCTGTTTTTTCCCCTCCTTTTCATCGACTCATGCTCCTAAATTGTCTTAGGTACACAGCGGCTTCCACGCCCTTGAAATGATGCTGGTATGCTAGCTTGCTTTGCATTTACCTCATTTATACAAAAAAATCCTGGTGCAGTTGTAATCTTGTTAAATTAATTTTTGATCTCTCACTCTCTCTGATAGACATCAAAGCCAGTTAAAGGAGAGGAAGCTCACGATTTAGGTCTAGTGGATGCCACAGTCTCACCCGATGAGTTGATAAATACTGCTTGTCAGTGGGCACTACATATTTTGGAGGCCAAAAGACCATGGGTTAAAAGCCTTTATAAGACTGACAAGATAGAGCCACTTGGTGAGGCAAGGGAAATACTAAAGTTTGCAAGAACTCAGGCCCGAAAACAAGCTCCCAACCTTGAGCATCCAATAGTTTGCATTAATGTTATTGAAGAGGGTATAGTTTCTGGTCCCCGCGCTGGGCTTTGGAAGGTTCTGAACTATCCCTAATTCTCTTTTGCATTATGGCTAGCATACCATAATACGACTGTAAGTGTGTGATATTCACAGGAAGTTGAAGCTTTCGAAGGACTCTTACATTCAGATACTTGCAAGAGCTTGTTCCACATCATACTAAAGTTTGCAAGAACTCAGGCCTGAAAACAAGCTCCCAACCTTGAGCATCCAATAGTTTGCATTAATGTTATTGGAGAGGGTATAGTTTTTGGTCCCCGTGCTGGGCTTTGGAAGGTTCTGAACTATCCCTAATTCTCTTTTGCATTATGGCTAGCATACCATAATACGACTGTAAGTGTGTGATATTCACAGGAAGTTGAAGCTTTCGAAGGACTCTTACATTCAGATACTTGCAAGAGCTTGTTCCACATCTTCTTTGCTCAACGTGGAACCTCAAGGGTATGATGAAGTTATAATTTTTATGAGTGTTAGAATTGTAACGAGTGTTGCCACTTCATTTCTATCTCATGTTGTAGCCATGCTTTCGATGGACAACTTCTTGGTCCTCACTTAGAAGTGAGGTTTTGAAAATTTAATGTCTCACAGTTTTATCACTAAAATCAGTTTGTAGATGCATAGTGAAATTTGAGGTAGTTTGCTATTTGAATGGCAAAATAACAACTTATTTTTATGAGGTTTTAGACTCTTTTGAGTTATTTTTAATGTCGGGTACCTTCAGAATCAGAACTGTAATCAATCTTCCGAAGTTTGTGGAAGTAGAAAACTGTGTTAATTTGAATTCATAGTCTATTAGTTTAAGGTAAACAGTTAATATTTTCATGTTCTTGATGCTGCTACTTTGACTTTGGTTTATCATGAATTTGCTAATGTTCAATGATCCACTAATCTAGTTATAGTTGGTAGTCAATAGTGTTAAATCAGTTTTGTAATTTGGGTTATTCAAACTTGAAATCATGATTTCCAGCTTAATCCAGAGTTACCTGTGAACATATTGGTGATTTTGAAATACATTTTAAAAGCTTTTAAGAAATCGTACATAAGCACAAAGCTCATAATATTGTTCCCAATAATTTCTGCTAATGGAAAAAGTGATTATTGCTTTTTTGTAGAAGGCTAATCTAGATCACAATCCGATATTTCAGTTAATTTTTTCCCTCTCTTTTGTTTGTGGATAGGCAAAACCATTAATTTAGAGTCTTTATGCAGCATTACCTGAGGTGACGCTGTAAACATTTTATGTTTAAATTTACTAACACATTTTGCTTGCAAGGTTCCTGGGATCACTGATCGGGGTCTCGTACCAAGATGAATAAGTAAGGTTGCTATTCTTGGTGGTGGATTAATGGGCTCTGGCATAGCAACAACATTGATTCTTAGTAACTATCCTGTGGTCCTGAAAGAAGTCAATGAGAATTTCCTATAGGCGGGTGTAGGTAGAGTTAGAGGTGAGGCCAAAGTTCTATGTTTAGAAGATAGTTTTCAAATTGGAATACGAATCATATTTCATTTATTTTTCTGAATTGCGTATCCTAAGATTGTTTACCATCTTGAAAAATAGGTAGAAAAATAAATATAGTTGTATAAAAAATAAATATCTTGTGTATAATCAATAGTTTGCCTTGTCCATAATAGAAAATTTTAAACTTTAACCGTGTTAGTAAGTATAAATCAATGATACAAGCTACCTATATCATACAAGTAGATATTTGTCAAAACAGTAGACAAAAATAAAATAAAAAGTACCATTCTCAAAAAAAATAAAACTCTTTTTTAATGAGTTGATTAAATTTTTTTACAATATTAAGTTACTTAAGATAAGTTCAATTATTTTTTTTTTCCAAAGTTGCTAAAGATATTTTAGTATTTATGTAATATATGTGTCGCATCATGTGTCATATATATATCATGAGATACATTTGATTTAAGATACAAATTGATAATAATATCAATTTGCTTCTAAAAAGTATTAAATTGTATGATACGCGTCGTGAATCATAAAGTACTAACAACAGTGGTTTAGACTACATCTTGTTCATCAGTTCTTCTAACTCGAGATTCTTTTGTTTGTATGGTCTCTGAATTCTAATCAATATTCATTTTATTCAGCCAATTTGCAAAGTCGTGTAAAGAAAGGGAAAATGAATGAAGAGAAGTTTTTAAAAACCCTTTCTCTTCTCAAGGGTGTCCTTGACTGTGAAAGCTTTAGAGATGTAGACATGGTCATAGAGGTAATTCAGAATAATATAAATTTTGTTTATCATTTTTCATTTTTCGGTTTCTGTTTTGTTTTCAAGTTTTATAGTACTTCTTGTTGTCAATGCTTCAAATAGGCCGCTATTGAGAATGCCTCTTTAAAGCAACAAATTTTTTCTGATCTGGAAAAATATTGCCCTCCGCACTGCATACTTGCAAGTAACACTTCCACCATTGACTTGAACCCGATTGGGGAGAAGACCAGGTCCCATGACCGGATCATTGGAGCCCATTTCTTCAGGTAATATTTGGAATAACATTTCCATTGTTTTTTCTTGCACCTTTCTTCATGAAAATGGGGTTTAGCAATTGCTTTTTGTAATCTAAAAAAGCTGATGCGTTTGGTAATTGCTAAATTTTTTTTTTGTTTTAGTGGAACAGTTGCTTTTTTTTTAAAAAAAAAAATATAGATTTTTTTAGCTGAAACAAACATGTTTTTTTTTTTTTTTTGTATTTTGGCTTATTTAGCCCAAGCAAAACGACGGCCTAACAATTGATTTTTTGCTTTTTGTTAGCAGGTATTTTAATATTATAATGATCTTCCGAGTTCCAAGATAATCTTCCGAGCTCCAAGATAAGTCTTTGCCTAGTCTCCCATGCTTTTTTTTTCAAGTCTTCTCCAAGTCTATCCTATCTTAACCACCTTGTCTTCCTAGATAGTCTTCCTAGTCTTGGTCTTTGTCTTGGTCTCCTCTTGCTTATCCATTCCAAGACTTCCAGGTTAGTCACCAAGTCTTGGTCAAGTCCTTCTTTTCTTATCCACCAAGATAGACTCTCCTATATATTGAGCTTAGGTCCTATCTAGAGGGACACGAGAGGTGAAGAAGTTTTGGGTTGCTTTGTTATGTCTAATGTGAGATTATCAGGTAAATAAAAAGGGTGTGTGTGATAAAGCTTTGGGTTTAACCAATTGTGCAGTATTGGTGAATCATACGACTTAGTCGAGCTGTTGTATCCTGGGGGGGACAAGTCAAAGTTTTTCTGCTGCATCGGTGTGAGGCTTTGCCTAACCGCAGAGGGTTTGAATCTCCTTAAAGAGAGCGAGTTTCCCGCGCCTCAGCCCTGATAATAAGTTATTGTAATTTTATTATTTGTATTTTCTGGTGTGTTATTTGTAATTATCACCAACAATTTTAAGGAGATTCAACTAGCAAAAGTTCATGGAGCCAATGCTGGAGAAGCCCAACGAGAATACCGGCGATCTCAACAAGCCCTTCCGGTTCAAGGGAGCTCATTTCAAGAGATGGAAAGGCAAGGTGCTTTTCTACCTCAGTCTCCTCAAGGTGGTGTATATCCTAACCGAGAAAAATCCAAACAAAGTCTCCACTGAAGAGATGACCGACGAGGAGTATGCTGCTCATCTTGAAAAAATCGAAAAATACAACACAGATGAGTATAAATGTCGATACTATCTTTTGAATTGTCTTTCAGATCAATTTTACGATTATTATGATACTACTTACACCACTGCCAAGAAAATTTGAAAAGCCTTGCAGAATAAATATGACACTGAAAAGGCAGGCGCTAAAAAATATGCTGCAAGCCGTTTTTTCCGCTATCAGATGATAGATGGAAAATCAATGGTGGAGCAAGTTCAAGATTTTTAGATGTTAGTAGCTGAAGTTAGATCTGAAGGCATCAAAATTGGAGACAATCTTGTTGTAGCAGGTATTGTTGACAAACTTCCATCATCTTGGAGGGAGTTCCAGAATTCGATGCGTCACAAGCAAAAAGAGACGTCCTTGGAGACTCTAATCACACGGATTCGGGTGGAGGAGGAAGCACGAGGACAAGATGCGCTTATGACACAAGAGCATTCCACTGCAAAGGTAAATTTAACTTCTGGAAATACTTTACCTGAAGGTCGATTTCATAAAAATAGTCATTTGAAGCCAGTTAAGAAAATT
Organism: Camellia sinensis; assembly: GCF_004153795.1. Taxonomy (NCBI): domain Eukaryota; kingdom Viridiplantae; phylum Streptophyta; class Magnoliopsida; order Ericales; family Theaceae; genus Camellia; species Camellia sinensis. The sequence continues at coordinate 366,499 of NW_021027595.1, read as the reverse complement.
TGGAAAAATACTGGAAAGCCACAAAATAAAAATTACCCAAGGCAAAAGAAATGGAACCAAGAACCCCCTTCACAAGATCTAACAAATGTGACATGTTTTGTGTGTGGTAAAAGTGGGCATATTGCTCGAACTTGCAAATTTCGGAAACAACAACCTCGACCACAGGCTAATGTTACCGAGGAACCATTTGTGGCTATGATCACAGATATTTTTATGGTTCAATCCGTGGAAGGGTGGTGGGTAGACTCTGGTGCCAATAGGCATGTCTGCTATGATAAAGATTGGTTCAAAGTCTTCACTCCTTTTAATAAGGAGAGGACTGTTATGCTTGGTGACTCCAGTGTAACCAAGGTGCTCGGGTGTGGGGATGTTGATTTGAATTTTACCTCTGGACGCGTGCTTGTTTTAAAAGATGTGTTGTACACACCATCCATGAGGAAAAATTTGATGTTGAGTTATTTGCTCAACAAAACTGGTTTCAAGCAGACTATCGAATCTGACCAATATGTAATCACTAAAAAAGGCATATTTGTGGGAAAAAGGGTATGCCTGTGATGGAATGTTTAAATTAAATGTTGAGAATAAGAAAGCCCATGTTTCTGTTTACATGTTGTCTTCTATGAATTTTTGGCATGCTCGTTTGTGTCATATTAATAGCAATATGTGGGAGTCATGAGTAGTTTAGGATTAATTCCCAGACTAACAAATAAGTTTGAGAATGTGAAGTTTGCAGTCAAGCAAAAATAGCTAAAAGACCTCATAAAAGTGTGGTGAGAAATACTGAATTGTTAGAATTAATTCACACTGATTTATGTGAATTTGAAGGAATTTTAACACGTGGTGGAAATAGATATTTTATCACTTTTATTGATGATTTTTCAAAATACACTTATGTATACTTGTTGAAAAATAAAAGTGATGCTTTTGAAAAATTTAAAGAATTCCTTCTTGAAGTTGAAAATCAATTCGGTAAAAAGATTAAAAGATATAGAAGTGATAGAGGCCGGGAGTATGAATCTTTTGGATTCAACTCGTTTGCTCAGTCTTTGGGAATAATCCATGAAACTACTCCACCATATTCACCTGCATCTAATGGTGTAGCAGAAAGGAAAAATAGAACTTTAGCTGATTTAACAAATGCTATGCTAATTGAAGCAGGTGCTCCTTCAAATTTATGGGGAGAAGCAATTTTAACTGCATGTTATGTTATGAATAGAGTGCCACATATTATATGATAAGTGTTACAGATATTTTAATATTATAATGTGTTATAGGTTTGATTTTCTTTTCTTTCCCTCCAAGTTTTCATTGTCTTTCTCTACAAGTCTCCAAGTCTTCCAAGGAAGTTGCCTACCAATTTCCTTTCCTATTCTTATCCTCCAAGTCTTTGCCAAGTCAAGTCTCCTTCAAGTCTTCCAAGAGTCAAGTCTTCATACCTATCCTCCAAGCATCTTCTAAGGAGCCTCCAAGCAACTTCCAAGAAGGATCCTCCAAGAAACTTGTCCACCAAGTTTCATCTTCTATAAATTGAGCTAATCTCTTATCTTGGGACACACGAGAAAAAGTTTTGTTGCTTTATTATGTTTTGTGTAAGATTATCAGGCAAATAAAAAAAGGTGTATGTGATAAAGCTTTGGGTTCAACCAATTGTGCAGTATTAGTGAATCATACGATTTAGTCGGGCTGTTGTATCCTGGGGGGACAAGTCAACGTTTTTCTGCTGCACCGGTGTGAGACTTTGCCTAACCGCAGAGGGCTTGAATCTCCTTAAAGAGAGCGAATTTCCCGCGCC
>NW_021027595.1:338644-364682 GCF_004153795.1 Camellia sinensis | reverse complement strand
AGGCCGTTGCTGTGCCATGACTGTTTGGACACTGCACAGTTGACTTGATTTGACATTTTCGTAATAGTCATAATACTTATGTTGAAATCTAAGGAAATATGATAACTGGCCCAAAGGCCGTTCGGCTGGCCCGAGGAGACATGTTGTTCTCATATTTGTATGTAACTGTCATGTTTTTGAGATCCACTTTTATTAAGGGCCACTCACACACACACTGGGCTAGAGTTGCCTCGCTAAATAATCGACCGTCCGAGCGTCTATGTAAATCGAGTCATGCCGGTGTTTGTTAAGTGTTAGAGAAGGCCCGCTGTTTCTAACAAAACTCCAAGGGAACAGTCACCAGCACGCACTAATCGAGTCTGCGTAAAGAAGAAATCCCGAAGTTGCGGGAGGAAGTCCAGCCTTGTGTCTCTATTCTTGAGCACCACCCCTTGCCTTTTTGCTATGTGAGGTATTGTTTTGGCTTGTTGGCAAGGGCCTAGTGTATATCTGTAAATAGCCCGTCATAGGTTGACTCCGTGTTGCCATGATACCTGTCTGTAATGAATTTTGTGAAACTGTACTTATTGAGTGTGGGTATTAACGTAACTGAATATGGTCTTTTTGTATGTGACATTATAAGCACGGCTCTAGGACAGAAGTTCTTAATTTTTGCTTCCGTTTGGCCCTTTACTTCAGGACTTAGGTCCTGTTCTCGTTCTGACACTCTGGGCGCCGTAAGGTTAATCACTCAGTTTACTCGAGCGCCAGGTGTTATGTCCTTAACCCATAGGGCGGGTTCGGGTCATACAGAGTGGTTATCAGAGCAGAGTTAATAACTTCAATACAACTTTGTCTCAAAAGAGTCAATAAGCGTCTAGATAAGATCTAAGGATGCATTCATGTGAATAAGTACGGCGGTTTTGGAAACAATGATATATGCTTAATGTTTTGTTATAATAATTATATGTGTATGTTTGGAACTACTGGCATTTGGCAAATTATTGAAATATTGCTCTTAGTGATGCGTACTTGGTGTCCCTTTTTTGTATGAAATTTTTATGCAAGTTTAATCAGATGGTTGAGAACTAGAGGTGAATGATTGAGGAATCCTCTACTGCCAGACTTGGAGCAGAGAATGGAAAGACTGATGCCAAGAAATGGCAGAAGCTTGAGATCAAGCCAACAGTGAGTGGCAACTAACAGTTGGCAGCAACCACACCCGCACACCTCTCCCTTACTCCTTCCGACACCACCTTGTGCCAGATAATCACAAATGATGATCGGATAATCGCTCTCACGACACAAGGAATTCAAAAAAATGAAAACTCCACCAAACAGTTCCATGGGGACCTGAATCCTTTGAAGAGCTTGAGGCTTGGGTTCTTTGGGATTCGAAAAAAACTGTTTGAGGTGTCCGTGGGCTCGGATACACAGAAAGTGCTTCTAGCCAACTTTATGTAGTAAGATGTAATGCGAGAAGATGGTGGAATGTTGATTGAGGAAAACCGCCACAGAGATGTTGATTGGCGAAATTTTGAAATCTTCTATGACAAGTACTTCCCGCCGCAGTGTGTCCGGATAGAGGAAAGTGGCAGAGTTCATGGAACTCAAGCAAGACAAGCATGACTGGTAGCTGAGTAACGAGGCCAAATTTATGAGTTTGGCCAGGTTTGCACACCACACGTAAGTTGAATACTGATTATAAGAAGGCAAAGGGCATTTGAAGGAGGGCTCCGAAGTGACTCCTAGAGCGAGTGAAATGTCCTGAAGTTGGGAGACCTACATCATGGGGTGGCTTGACCGGGCCTCATATCAGAGCTTAACATAGCTAGAAAGAGCTAAGCCAACAACCGATGGAAAGTGTAACAAAAGACAAGGCTTCTTTCGAAGAAAGAAATTTCTGAAAAGCAAAAACACGGGCTCCTCAACTACTTCAAGTTCTTCCCGGACACAGCTCCCATTGTGCCAGCATTTGTTAGTCAAACGGCACCGGGAGTCTGTTACCGTGCATCGGGAGCCTGTTTTAAATGTGGGGAAACAAGGGCACATAGCCGAGAGTGCAATCAGACACGAGTGGGAAACTACAGCTAGTTCAACTGCATCGTTCCAAAGCCGGGAAATACTTTGAGATCTCTACTACTTGAGATACAGTGAGACGAGGGGAGAGTTTTTGCCCTCGTTCCGGGTGATACACGGAATGCCAATGCCGTTGTCCTCAGGTACTATCTCAATATGTAATAGGATTGCCTTTGTATTAATTGATTCTGGATCAACGCACTCATTGTGACATATGCATTTTCATCTAGACTGAAAAGACCCCTAAGAATGTTGGCCATATTTTGTTAATTGTGTCTGCTCCATCCGGGGAATCTGTGTTATGTGACTATATATATCGGTTTTGTGACATGCATATTGAGGATACTACCCTTTATGTAGATTTGTTGCCCTTAAACTTTAGAACATTTCGATGTAAATTTTGGGCATGGATTGGTTGACAAATATTGTGCCACTATAGATTGTGTGACAAAGAGGGTTATGTTTTAAACCACCAGAACAGAAAGAAATTGTGTTTGTGGAAATGGGGTAGTGCCTCCACCATATTTATATCTGCAATGAAGCATGTAAATTGATCAGGAAGGGATGCCAGGGTTATTTTGTGTTATGTATTGACTGAACAATCCGTGAATGTTGAATTGAATGATATTCCCATTGTTAGAGAATTCCCAGATGTGTTTCCCAATGAATTACCAAGAAGAATGGTAGATAGGGAGATAGAGTTTTACTATCGAGACTGTGCCAGGCACACCCAGCCTATTTCTAAAACCCCTACAGGATGGCTACCGCCGAAATGAAAGAATTAAAAGAACAGTTGCAAGCCTTCTTGATAAAGGTTTTATCCGGCCTAGCACTTCGCCTTGGGGCGCACCAAGTGTTATTTGTAAAGAAAAAGGATGGTACCTTACGCCTGTGCATTGATTACCGGAATTGAACAAGGTAACAATAAAGAAACAAATATCCTTTGCCCCGTATTGATGACTTATTTGACCAGTTGCAGGGATCACAGGTGTTTTCTAAAATTGATTTGAGATCTGGTATCATCAGCTGAGGTTAAAGTAGAGGATGTTGAGAAAAACCGCATTCAGAAACGAGGTATGGTCATTTTGAATTTCTTGTTATGCCATTTGGAGTGACTAATGCTCGGCAGCTTTATGGACCTAATGAATAGAATTTTTAAAAACCTACCTTGATGAGTTTGTTTGTAGTCTTTATCGATGATATTTTGATATACTCTAAAGATAGACTTGAAATGAACATCATTGAGGACTGTTTTACAAATACTTCGGGAAAGGAAATTATTGCTAAACTAAAGAAATGTGAGTTTGGTTGGATGAGGTTGTTTTTCTTAGGGGCATGTGATCAACAAGGAATGAATTTCAGTGGACCCGCAGAAAATAGAAGCAATTGTGAATTGGCCCTACAACCAACTAATGTGACAGAAGTTTTCGCAGTTTATGGCTTGGCTGGGTACTACAGGAGGTTTGTAAAGGACTTTTCGAAATTACTTAGCTGTGCCTCTTACCCAATTGACACGTAAGGACAACCATTTGAGTGGAATAATGAAAGAGAATCAGCCTTTCATGAATTAAAGACAAGATTGACCACTGCACCAATTTTGACAACTTGCTTCAGGTACGAAAAATTTCGTGATTTTCAGTGACGCATCTTTATAAGGGTTTGGTTGTGTGTTAATGCAGAACGGAAAGGTTATTGCTTACGCTTCCGACAGTTGAGGCCAACATGAGAAGAACTATCCAACAACATGACTTAGAATGGCGCAGAGTTGTTTTTGCCTTGAAATATTGGCGGCATTAATCTGTATGGGGCAAAGTGTGAAGTCTAACACGGATCATAAGAGCCTGAAATACTTCTTCACTCAGAGGAAGTTGAATATGCGTCAGAGAAGATGGCTAGAACTGATCAAGACTACGACCTAGAGATTCAATACCACCCCGGGAAAGCTATACAGTGGCCGATGCTTGAGCAGAAAATCAACAGGGAGTATAGCTTGTTTGCTTACTGAACAAAGGAGATTTTGCAAGACTTGAAAGGTCTAAAATTGAAGGGTGGTATGTGAACAGGGCGGATTGATAGCCGCTATTAGCAGCTAGCGAACCGGCAATTGTTGTGAGAAATCAAACAGAAACAGAAAGAAGATGAGTTCCTAGAGAAAGGTATAATATGATGAATTTGAAGTAAGCCCAAAAGCGAAGTTCGGTGTCGAGAATGGAATGTGAAATTCGAAACCGAAATGTGTCCCAGATATCACGGAACTAAAGAAGAGGGTCTTAGATGAAGCCCACAGATCCGTATTTGCTATGCATCCGGGATAACAATAAATGTATCGGATTTGAAACCACCTATTTGGTGGCCTAAAAATGGAAGAAAGAGCTTGCAGAATACGTGTCCAAGTGCCTTCAGTGTCAGCAAGTTAAGGCTGAAACATCAGAAACCAGGCGGTCACTTCAAACCCCTCCCTATTCCTGAGTGGAAGTGGGAACATGTGACTATGGATTTCGTTGTTGGCCTAAACTCGGACTTCCCGAGGTATGGATTCTGTTTGGGTTGTAGTTGATAGGCTGACTAAATCTGCACATTTTCTGCCTGTCAAAAACTAATTTACTTGCTTACAGGTTGGCTACTATTTATGTTGATGAAATTGTCCGCTTACCAACGGAGTTCCAGTATCCATTGTGTCGGATAGAGATCCCGAAATTTGTATCTAGATTGTGGAAGAGTTTGCAGGAAGCTATGGGAACAGAACTAAGGTTCAGCACTGCATTCCACCCACAAACATATGGGCAGTCAGAACGAACATACAGACTTTGGGAAGATATGCTTCGCATGTGTGCTTTGGATTTTCAGGGGAGTTGGGAAGACTACTTGCCACTTGCAGAATTTGCTTATAATAATAGCTTCCACTCCAGCATCGGTATGGCACCATACAGGCTTTGTATGGAAGGAGGTGTAGATCACCTATTTGTTGGACAGAGGTCGGAGATAGAGCTTTGCTTGGTCCTGAAATTGTACAGGACACCTCTGAAAAGATCAAAACTATTCGGCAAAAGCTCAAAACAGCTCAAGACCGACAGAAGAATTATGCAGACGTTCGGAGAAGACCTCTTGAGTATGAGGTCGGCGACCATGTGTTCATTCGAGCTTCTCCGGATGAAGGCCAAGTCAGGTTTGGAAAAAAGGGCAAGTTGTCGCCCCGTTACATTGGGCCGTTTCAGATTTTGGAGAGGCTTGGCCCAGTTGCTTATAGAGTTGTTTTGCCACCGGGATTCGAGCAAATCCACTAACGTATTTCATGTGTCGATTGTTGAGGGGTTACCTCCGAGACCCGTTGCATGTGATTGATTATCACCGGGTTGCTATTGATGAAAATATGGAATATGCTGAATGGCCGGAAAGAATTATTGACCGACAAGTGAAAGAATTGAGAAACAGATCCATTCCAATGGTGAAAGTGGAATGGAAGGAACACTATGGGAACAGATGCTACATGGGAAAAAAGAGGAGAAATGCGTCTACGCTATCCACATTTGTTTCCCGGCGAAGGTAAATTAAGTTTGGAGACCAAACTTCCTAAAGGGGGGAAGACTGTAATACCCCTGTTTCTGTAATATGCTAATTGGTCCTTAAATTGAGTGTGATTATGTGTTTACCATGATTTTATGTGCCATTATTGGAATATATGTGATTTTGAAAGTTTTAATCTGTTCACCGTAGGAATATCTGTTTGAATAATCCGCTTTGGAAATTAAATTGAGAGCCTTATCGGCCACAGAACCTGAGACTGAATACGCCATTGCGATTGGCATAATTTTTTAGAGCCTACGGTGAAATTTAATTGAAAATTGATTCTGGTCAATTTAAACTGATTAAAATGATAAATTAAGTACCCCCTTTATTTTATATTATTATATTGACTTAGTGGGGCTTGTTGTATATATGAGCACTACTCAATTAAACTCCCTCTCTAATTCTCACTTGGCTGATATACACTCTAAGGAGAGGAGAGGGCCGGCCATTAGAGAGAGAGAAGAGAGAGGAATCTGTTGTTTGATCTTGAGGGCTTGGAATCTTGAAGTCCAACTCAAATGGACCATAGATTGAGAATTGGACTTCTAGGTAAGCCATTGACTCTTGAAATTATGAATTGAACTTGTAACCTGGTGAGTTCAAGAGTTGTTGTGATCAAGGGCATGTAATAAGTTGATTTTTGTTGAGTTTGAAGTCTTGGAACTCATGCATGTAAGAAGTTACTTTGAATCTGCATATTTGAGCTTGAAACACATGATTCATGTAGAGTTTTGGTTAAAGCTCATGTGGTAATCACCATTTGTACCATCTAAGTTGAGAATGATGAGCATCTCCCACATGCATGTACAAATCATGGGAGTATAAGTCTTGGATGTTTGAATTTGAGCATGTTGATGATGGGTTTGAGATATTTTGGGACATGCATGTAGATAAATCATGAAATTGAGCTTCCTGATTCTGATGTTGTAATCTTGTATTAGTAGCATGTTAGCATGTGTATATTTGAGTTTTGAGCCATTGCATGCAAGTAATGTAGCTGGAAAACCGATTTGGAGCTCAAGAACACAATCTGGGAAACCCAGAATTTTGATGTCCGCTCGAGCTGGGTAATGGCCGCTCGAGCGGGAAAATCGTGCTCCCAGCACTTTTGCGGAGTTGGACGTCCGCTCGAGCGGGGAAACCTCACGCTCGAGCATGGAGTTTTGTAGACAGGCCTTCAGCTCGAGTGCTCTATTACACGCTCAAGCGCATTTTTCAGGCAACCAGTACTTTTGCAGGCCTTAACGGTCCGCTCGAGCTGCTAAATACACGCTCGAGCGGGGACCCTAATTTCTGGAATTTTGTTCATGCGTTCTGTGTTTCGTTTTCCGTTCTCTTTCACTTGTAATCACTGGCGTGTGTTAAACATTATAAATGAGTTAGTGAGATAAGAATAAAGCCTAAAGAGGAATATGTGAATTAAGGAACGGATTGAATTGTTAATGACCCTTTTGTGTGCATGGAATGTGTAGGGTAAAGCTCCAGGGCGAATTTCCAGAAGCCGATTATAGCGATCCCGGGTTTACCCTGTTGTACAGCAGATCCGGACATGTGTCCGTTAGATGTTTGGTTAGTTGTTTATTTATTTCTGGTTTTGCATCCTTTTTTACTTTGTATATTGAGTTTATAGGATGTTGTTGGGCCAGGTTTGTTACAGGTTGGTTGTGTTTGGGAACCTAGTGTTGCTGGCCCAGAATTTTTGGACCTTCGCTCGAAGCGAGGAGTTGGTCGCTTCGAGCGAGAGTTGAGTTCGTGTCTGGTGGGTTCGAGCCAGAGTGGCTTCGCTCGAGCGAGCGCTTGCTCCGGTTCTGGACCTGAGAGTTGTGTTTCTTTGGCTCGAGCGGAGCTTTTCTTGGCTCGAGCGGTCTGGTTTGTTCTTCGCCGAGCGAGGGTCTGTCGCTCGAGCGTGCTTCTTGGTTGCAGACTTGAGGGTTTGAGTTGTTGGCTCGAGCGAGCATTCTTTGGCTCGAGTGCACTTCTGAGTTTCTGGCTCGAGCGAGAGTTCCTTGGCTTGAGCAAGAGTTTTCTGTGTCTGGTCGCTCGAGCGACCATGTCTTCGCTCGAGCGAGCGTGTTTTATATCAACGAACAGTAGCGATTTTAAACATCACTTTTCACTCCCTTTTTCTTTTTCAAACTAGGTCCGACACACTCTCTCTCTAAACTTACACTCTCTCTAAGAATTTATCTCCCTAGAGTGTGAATCTAGCCTAGGGCTTTTGTTAAAAAGATAGAGGGCATTGAGAGCTTTGATTTAATCTGAAAAAGTTTGGATTTTGGAACACGTTGATCTTCGAGTCTTCATCTCCTTTTTTGGCTCAAACTTCGAGGTGGGGATATCCTACTCCTCTCTATGGATTTTTGTCTTTAAATTTTGGTATTTTGAGATGTTGGGGTTTGGTTTGGTAATTTTGTGAAAGTTTGGGGCTTTTGTGTAATTTTACAAAAGTTGGGGTTTTACTCATAATAAACCTAGATGCATGTTTGGCATAGAGAAATGGAATGAATGTTAAATCAATTGATGAAAATGGGAACCTAAGGGTTGAAATGTTAATTATGGGAATTGACCTAATTACATTGTTTAATTAATTGGGATAATTAATTGAGAAGAATGAAGAATGAAATGTTTGATTGAATATCCATTGTGCATTTATTTTCTGTTTAGAAATAACTGCTTTGGGCTATCGTGGAGGATAGTCGTGATTGTTGTAGACAATGCATGATGATTAGGCAAACTGAAACTAATCAATGAAGTGTGTCATGGACTTGACGGTTGATAGAATACATTAACTATATGTGTTGAGTGATTGTATATAGAACCATTGTGTTTGTAATACGTTATGTGTAGAGGAGGAGATGGGGGATGTACTCCGCGGTTTAGGGGAAGATAGGGGATGTACCTCTAAACCGGATAGTGTTGGGAGAAGATAGGGGATGAACTCCGTAGATACAGCTCATATGCTTGTCTAGAGAAGTTGAAGATAGAGCTTATATGCTTATCTTGTGATGTGTGGATAATAGCTTTTATGCTTATCTGTGGATATTGTGGTTATACATATCTGTTGTAGAATATGGATATAGCTTTTATGCTTATCTGTGGATATTGTTGTTATACATATCTGTTTGAGAATGTGGGTAAGTGCTTATATGCCTATCCGTTGAAAAAGGGGAAATGAAAGAAACTTGGACTCATAAGTCGTATGACATAAATATGTGATTTATGTGATTTGTTTCAGTGTTGGCCATCTATCAATTGCTAATATTTTAGTCATTGTTCATGGTGGTTTTTAGTGTATTTCTACTGGGCTGTGGCTCACCCTTATGGGAAATATCTTTCAGGTGCAGGTAGCATGCCACCTCCAAGGACATAGCTTGGGAGGCTAGAGGCGGACATACTACTGTCGTTATCTCTTTTTTGATGTATTACATGTAATTTCAAGCCAAGGGCTTTATGTGTAAACGAGTTAGAACTCTTTTGTTGTAACCAAGTGTTACTTGGAAAGCTGTAAGCCTGTAAGGCATTTTGCTTTTGTTTGTTAACATGTAATACTTGTTATGAAACGCTGATAAATGAAAGAATGTGGAACTTTGAATATCAATGTATGTCTTATTTGTTGGGTTTAATGTTATTAATTTGAGGGCGTTACACCGATCACTGTGAGTAATATCAATATTCGAAAGCTTGTCAATGTCCAATTGTTTATTCCCTTATAAACTTTATGAGTTGTTAATTGGGATTGTGGACAAAAGTCTGACGGGAATGAATGAATGGACCAAAGTCGTTTTGATATAAATGAATGGACCGAAGGTCGTTTTGGTATAAATGAAATGGACTGAAGGTCGTTTTGATTATAGAATGAAATGGATCGAAGGTCGTTTTGATGTGAATGAATGGACCGAAAGGTCGTTTTTTGATGTAACGAATGGACCAAAGGTCGTCCTGATATAAACGAATGGACCAAAGGTCGTCCTGATGTAAATGAATGGAGCAAAGGTCGTTTTGACACATGTGAGTGGGCCGAAGGCCGTTTTGACATGAACGAGCGGGCCAAAGGCCGTTTTGACATAAAGGAATGGGCCGAAGGCCATTTTGACAGAAATGAATGGGCCGAAGGCCGTTTCGACATAAGTGAATGGACCGAAGGCCGTGTTGCCATGAATGTTTGGAACTGCAGTTACTTGATTTGCATTTCGTATAGTCATATATCTTTGTTAAATAGAAATATGAATTGGGCCCAAGGCCGTTCGGACATGTTGTTCTACATATTGCTATGTAACTGTCATGTTTGATATTATTCACTGGGCTATCGCTCACGCTCATTCATATGTTTGTAGGTGAGCCAAGGGAAGTCCAAACCCAGCCCCAGTGAAGTCTGCTAGGAGAAATCCGAGTTTTGAGGAAGTCAGCCTTGTGTCTCACTCTTGAGACCTACCTTGCCTTTTTGTTATGTACTTATGTTTTGTCTTGTTGGCAAGGGCCTAGTGTATATCTGTAAATAGCCCGTCATAGGTTGACTCGTGTTGGATGATCCTGTTTGTAATGAATTTTGTGAAACTGTACTTTTGATGTGGGTTATTAACGTAACTGAATATGGTCTTTTTGATGTGCATATAAGCACGGCTCTATGGACAAAGTTTTTAATTTTTGCTTCCGTTTGGCCCCTTTACTCTGACAATGTATGTCTGTTCTGAATATGAGGCCGTAGGTAATCTCAAGATTACTGGCCGGTTATGTCCTTAACCCATAGGGGCGGGTTCGGGTCATGACAAGAAGAATGGTCGAACGTGTATGATAGAGGATTCTTCAAACCTTGCGCCTACTTGGCTGAAAGAGCTACGAAGGGGGCTCTTCCGGTGAGAATTTTGAAACTGATTTGGGTATTATGATTAGAGTTATGAACTAATTGTTAATAGGTGATGCATTATTAGTAACTGTCTACCAAGATCTGTCCATGATCATGGAATATAAAATTATATAGGACACAAACTATACAAAAAAAAGGGCATAATCTACTGAGTTTTAATCTTCACACTCCTCTATAATTGCCTGGTTAATCTCAAATGCTTTTCTAAAAGGGCAGGTCCAGCGCACTTGATTCCCACCATTGCGGGGTCTTTACGGGTCAGATGTATGCAGTTTTACTCTTATCCTCACTTGGTTCCCACCATTGCGGGGTCTTTTAAGGGTCAGATGTATGCAATTTTACTCTTATCCTCGTGTGCAAAGTGTGCCTTTGTTTTTGCTTGATTTGAACCATCTACGTTTTCGCTTGATTTGAACCATCTATGTTGGGCCACCGCTTATTGCCTTCTTTAGTATGGTGATCTTGCCCCTACTCTCTAAAGCTTGCCACGCCTCTATATATTAGGAAAGCTCAAAACACTTCCATGACCCCTTGCCCTTGGCCTTCTATCATATGGTCTGCATTAGTTTGTTGGTTGACTGGGGCTGTGTGTACATATTTGTTTGTCTTTTCTTTCTTTGAAATTCTTCACAGATCCAAGATCTAAACACCACAAAAAGGGTTCATTAATTTACTGATAACTTAGTTGCTGATATCTTTCCTTGTGATATTCTTTTACTGATAAAATTTGGATCTTTCCATTGCAGAGTACTCTTGTGGAGCGAGCAAAATCTCGGCTATAAAATTTATTTTCTGGTTACATTGTCATCCAATGTGATTTTGCTAATGTATTTTTCTTTTCTTTCTTTGCTTTTTCTTTTCCCTTTCTTTTTTGATGCTGGAGAAAAATGCTTAAGAGAGCTAAATAATGCATTGGATGGATCCAGAACAGGATGTTAAATCAATTTTATATTGCTATTCTTAAAATTGAAATGACTTTTTTGCATGACTAGAAATCTCTTTTAAGGCAGGGTGATCTGCGTCCATTTATAGGAAGTAAATTCTGGATTTCATTTGGAATTATTAAATTGGATTACTGATTACTCTTGAAAGATATGAGTAAACAAATAAAACATCCGAGTTTATTAATTTGCATAATATACTTCTGGGAAAATTACCAAAAAAGAAAAAAAAATTGAATTTTGACCGTTGTAACAAAATAAATATTAAGTTTTTAATTTTGTCAAATCAAACTTTAAACTTTTAATTTGTTTTCAATCTAATCTGTTTATCTTTTTCCGTAAGATAACACTAAAAAAAATGTTGTGGAGCTGTAATTGTTGAGTTTTAAAGCCAACTCTAATGAGCTGGCAGTGTTTTGGTCTTGATTTGTTTTGTTTTGTTTTATTTTATTTTTTTCATTGTCATGTTATTACCAAAATTAATGTTCTGAATCATTGTTGTAAAACTAATGGAAAAAATGATATTTTAATTATTAAACTTAACGGAAATGATATTTTAATTATTCTGCATATAGTTACATTGACTTTAATGATTAACATGTTTTTTTTTTCTTTTTTTGTTTTACTTAACGGTAATGGAAACAAATTAATAGTTTCAAAATATTAGAATTTAAATTAATAAAATTAAAAATTTAGAATTTAGTTTGTTATAATGATTAAAATTTAGAATTTTTTTGGTAATATTTTTTATATTTTTGTATTTCTCATTTTTTTTTTCTTCAATTTCAATTGAATATAGTAAAGAAATTGAAGAGTCAAATCATTAGAAACAACCTTAGATACTTCACGTAGTGGGTGTGGATGGAAACATTAAGCAATAACCCTATGGTTATACTAACTATACTATTATTTATTTGCCAAGAGTAGCTACCTAGAGTACGTGCCGTTTCTGGGCCAGCATAATGTATCTATGTTTGTGTTATAAATAATATCCATTCATATTCAAATTGTAATTTCATTCCTCCATCTATCTTTTTTTTATTAAGACTGACGAAATTTATTGTGTGAGTTAAACATGGTATTTTTTGTCTCATTACCGTTTTTATATTTTTATCAAAATCTTGTTTAGTCTTTGCATTTTCACTAAAATTTTATTTTGATTCATTTACTTTTAATTTTCATTACCAATAGATTGATGGATTCATTGTATTGAAATATGAAAAAATTTTGAGTACGTATTAAGAGGATGTAACCTAATTTGTCTCATGGATTTGTAGTTAAAAAATTTGTTACCTCCTTGGACTACTTGTGGATCTCCCTAGCATTGTTATAGATATTAACTAAATGGACTGACAACAAGTATTTTATATTAGGTCCGCCACTTCTCCAGTCAAGAGTGTTAAAAGGCTCATGAACCAATCCACAATTGCAATTCAGTTGATCGGAGAGAAGTCATATTGCTAGCTAGATATCGGTACTACTTTGTTATAGATCTAAAAAGTCAATTAAAAAGCTAGTAAACCCAAGAAGGAAGAAGACTAGGCAGCCTGTTGTGGATAAGGTTAGATCCAAGTTAGCATTTTGGAAAAGGAAGCTGTTGTCATTTGCTGGTAGGCTAACTTTGATCAAGTCTGTTCTTGATAGCTTACCTGGGATCATTTAGTAAGATTAAAAGGGGGTGGTATAATTATGTATTTTTTTCAAACTTCAGGGGAGGGTAGTGTAATTTACCCAAAATAAAATCACACTTATTAATATTTATAATCTATTTCCTATAAATCTATCCATTTAAACTTGTTGAATCATAAATAGAAGAGAATTATAATATATACACTATTGTTTGAAGAAAAAAATTTGTAAATACTGCACATTATTTTGTTTTACTTTTTTGCTTCTTATTGGAAACAAGAAGGTGATTGATATTATGCCGAATTGATTGAGGAATATTTGCTGACTTTGCTTCTTCATGTATATTGAAATGAAGTGAAAAAGTTGCACACAGACCAGTAAAAGAAAAAAATGTTTTTAAGATCTCTGGCAATCACAGCCAATATTTTTTCAGCTTTCTTATGTTGAAGGTTCTTCTAGAACCTTATCGATAGACACTTGTACATTTAATTTTCTTCATTATCTTGCCACCATTCGTATGATATGGAATGTATACATCAAAACTGCATATGCTCTTAGGCAACTCACAAGGACATTGCCTATTCGCTAAGCTTTTGGAGATGTATGATTTCTTCAACCTTTTCTTTTAGTAAATAGATAGATGTTGGATTTCTACTTGTTCTGAATTTGTGGTGCAACTCATTTTTCTGAATTTGTGGTGCAACTCATTTTTCTGAATTTGTGGTGCAACTCATTTTTCTGAATTTGTGGTGCAACTCATTTTTCTGAATTTGTGGTGCAACTCATTTTTCTGAATTTGTGGTGCAACTCATTTTTCTGAATTTGTGGTGCAACTCATTTTTCTGAATTTGTGGTGCAACTCATTTTTCTGAATTTGTGGTGCAACTCATTTTTCTGAATTTGTGGTGCAACTCATTTTTCTGAATTTGTGGTGCAACTCATTTTTCTGAATTTGTGGTGCAACTCATTTTTCTGAATTTGTGGTGCAACTCATTTTTCTGAATTTGTGGTGCAACTCATTTTTCTGAATTTGTGGTGCAACTCATTTTTCTGAATTTGTGGTGCAACTCATTTTTCTGAATTTGTGGTGCAACTCATTTTTCTGAATTTGTGGTGCAACTCATTTTTCTGAATTTGTGGTGCAACTCATTTTTCTGAATTTGTGGTGCAACTCATTTTTCTGAATTTGTGGTGCAACTCATTTTTCTGAATTTGTGGTGCAACTCATTTTTCTGAATTTGTGGTGCAACTCATTTTTCTGAATTTGTGGTGCAACTCATTTTTCTGAATTTGTGGTGCAACTCATTTTTCTGAATTTGTGGTGCAACTCATTTTTCTGAATTTGTGGTGCAACTCATTTTTCTGAATTTGTGGTGCAACTCATTTTTCTGAATTTGTGGTGCAACTCATTTTTCTGAATTTGTGGTGCAACTCATTTTTCTGAATTTGTGGTGCAACTCATTTTTCTGAATTTGTGGTGCAACTCATTTTTCTGAATTTGTGGTGCAACTCATTTTTCTGAATTTGTGGTGCAACTCATTTTTCTGAATTTGTGGTGCAACTCATTTTTCTTTCTTTTTCCCCCTCTCACGCTTCCCTTTATATTTTTTCAGTATTACAGGGCTTGAAAGAGTGGTATGAGCTAGCCTTACAAAGAGATGATGTGAAGGCAATTGTTGTTACTGGTAATGTGAAGAGATGATGGCTTATCATTTTCTTATGATGAGATACGAAGCTAATACTTCTGTTACTGGATCAGGTGCAAAGGGCAAGTTTTCTGGCGGTTTTGATATAACTGCTTTTGGTGGGATGCAAGGGCGAAAGAGTATGTATATTTGTTTATGCGTTATATATTCTTGTGCTGGACAATTACGTATTTCCTAAAATTGTAGTTCTGTTTTTTCACAGTTGCACCTCCAAAACCTGGTTTTATATCAGTAATGGTTCTTACTGACACTGTGGAAGGTAATCTTGTTGCGTTTCACCCTTTTCCTCTGCTCTCGTCCTATATAATCATAAAAGTTTGTGTTACTTATTTTCGTGGCTTCTCTTCGCTCAGCTGCAAGAAAGCCTTCTGTTGCTGCTATTGATGGCCTCGCTTTAGGTGGAGGGCTAGAGGTTGCAATGGTATGTGCTGCTTCATCTTTTTGACAAGGGACTGTTCTCTTGAATTCATGTAAATGATGTTGTACATTTGCTCTGCCAGGCCTGCCATGCACGGATATCTACTGTTAGTGCCCAACTAGGCTTACCTGAACTGCAGCTTGGGGTAATTCCTGGATTTGGAGGTATAGATCATTGTTTAAATTTGCAGTGATTTATTTTTTATTGTTTGGAGATGAACTAGAGGTTGGAATGGATTTTAGTTGAGTGTAACTATTAACTTCTTATTCAATTTTAAATAATCAGAACTTTGCCACTTTATTATAGCATTCTGTGGAAATGGAATATATAAAGGGAAATTTGGATAAAAACTCTCGAATAAAAAGAGCTTATGAACGTAGTTTGCTGGAAGCAAATAGTCTTTAGCCCAAAAGCAGCAGAATGTTTTTTTGTTAGTTCCTTGAGCCCTTTTACTAAACTATTTTAGTCAAGCAAGCCTTTCATCTGAATTACATACAAAAAAGCACTAGCCAGGCGCCTGTACTGATGAAAGCCTTAATGCTTTCATTTATACATGAAAATGTTTTATGTTAACGTTGTTGCTATGATGTTTACAGTGTCAATTATGGCTAAACCCTGTTTTTTCCCCTCCTTTTCATCGACTCATTCTCCTAAATTGTCTTAGGTACACAGCGGCTTCCACGCCTTGTTGGCCTCTCTGAGGCCCTTGAAATGATGCTGGCATGCTGGCTTGCTTTGCATTTTGCCTCATTTACATACAAAAAAATCCTGGTGCAGTCGTTGTAATCTTCTTAAATTAATTTTTGATCTCTTTCTCTCTCTCTCTGATAGACATCAAAGCTGATTAAAGGTGAGGAAGCTCACGATTTGGGTCTAGTGGATGCCATAGTCTCACCAGATGAGTTGATAAATACTGCTCGTCAATGGGCACTAGATATTTTGGAGGCAAAAAGACCATGGGTTAAAAGCCTTTATAAGACTGACAAGATAGAGCCACTTGGTGAGGCAAGGGAAATACTGAAGTTTGCAAGAACTCAGGCCCGAAAACAAGCTCCCAACCTTGAGCATCCAATAGTTTGCATTAATGTTGTTGGAAAGGGTATAGTTTCTGGTCCCCGTGCTGGGCTTTGGAAGGTTCTGAACTGTCCCTAATTCTCTTTTGCATCCTTCAAATTATGGCTAGCATACCATAATATGACTGTAAGTGTGTGATATTCACAGGAAGTTGAAGCGTTCCAAGGACTCTTACATTCAGATACTTGCAAGAGCTTGATCCACATCTTCTTTGCTCAACGTGGAACCTCAAGGGTATGATGAAGTTATAATTTTTATGAGTGTTAGAATTGTTACAAGTGTTGCCACTTCGTTTCTATCTCATGTTGTAGCCATGCTTTCGATGGACAACTTCTTGGTCCTCACTTAGAAGTGAGGTTTTGAAAATTTAATGTCTCACAGTTTTATCACAAAAATCAGTTTGTAGATGATTTTTATTATTATTTATTATTTATATAATTGCAGGACACGTGGCATCCTCTTATTCATTAGGAAGTTAAAAGAAGTTATAGAGATAATGGAGAATATGAAGGACAAAGTGGATGAGTGGGAGGACAAAGTGGATGAGTGGAACCAACATTTTAGCCAACATACTAAAATCAGTTTGTAGATGAATAGTGAAATTTGAGGTAGTTTGCTATTTGAATGGCAAAATAACAACTTATTTTTATGAGGTTTTAGACTCTTATGAGTTACTTTTAATGTTGGGTACCTTCAGAATCAATTTTCTGAAGTATTAACTTACCTGGTTCCGTCTTAATTTGCCCCTCCCTGATTTGATACAATCTAGGTAGGGGTGGGATACTGCAAACGCGCCCAAAATCCACACTCCCTACCTATGCTAATTTTATTATCCCATCCAATTGACAACTAGCACCCTCAATTTTTTATTTTCAGTTTTTTGTCTTTTGTATACAATATGATTATAAAAATTATTAAATATTTTCGGATTATCATATAACATTGTCTATATTTTTTTTTATCGTCATATGACATTGTCTATATGATAATTAATCTCGGCAAATGAGAAAAATCACAACACACAGTCATCATTTGTCATTTAGTTATCTAATAAAGGTATAAATCTCCATATTTCAGTCATACAATATTTTACTACATGATTAATTTAGAATATCACATAAATAATATTACATAATGTTTTGAAATTACTAAATAATTACCCTATGATCATGGTTTTTCTACCAAATTATATGTTAGGATTGAAATTTCAACACTTCTTTAAAAAATAAAAATAAAAAGTAGCATTATATAAATGAATGTAAATCATCATGATAGTTTACACGAATCTACATTACTTGTTACCTCTTTTCTCTTCTCTATTCTATTGGATCTTATTTGATTCTTATGATGATTTTTGTGACATGAATAATTTTACAAATTAATAAAATTTAAAGAGACAAAAAAGAAACATGTGATATTTGTTTCGTTAACCCATCAAGTGATATTGTCACGACCCCATTCTGCTCCTAGTGGAATGGTGCCGTGATGGCCAGTAATCCGAGATTACCGAAGGCCAACTTTCAAAAAAAATTCACACACAATCAGAATATTACGTAAGGGGCTAACAAGTGCGGAAGCAATAATTTACAATACAAGTGGTCCATAAGAGCAGTGTATAGATCAAATGAAATGGCATACATCTTTAGCATGGTCTTACATCTTGAATATATCATAAGCAAAAATACATATTACAACAAAGGCTTCTCAAGCCGACATATACAAAACACATGCACTACAAGTCAAGAAACATAATCTTCAAGATTGCCGACATAACATGGATCAAACATCATCTTGCAAATAACACATCTCGGCGTCACCGCCTTCACTTGTTACCTACATATATATAAGGAGAGGGTGAGCTTGGATACTCAGTGAATGGTATAAGTAATAAAAGGGTTAAATGAATGATTACCGAGATCTCTGCAAAACATACATATCATAGCTTGTACAAAACATGGGATGAATCTAGTTCATCAACCTTGATCTTACAAAAATTACTTACTTACTTTGGATGTTAATAACATCTACATAATACAAGGGATGACATTAACAAGGTTGTGCTACAAATGCTTATAGTTCCCTAGCACGTACGGACTTGTGCCACAAAAGCTTATAGTCCCCTGGCACGTACAGACTTTCAAGAATGTGCTACAAGTGCTTATAGTCCCCTAGCACGTACCGACTTTCAAGAATGTACTACAAGTGCTTATAGTCCCCTAGTACGTACGGATTTTCAAGAATGTGCTACAAGTGCTTATAGTCCCCTAGCACGTACGGACTTTCAAGAATGTGCTACAAGTGCTTATAGTCTCCTAGCACGTACGGACTTGTGTCACAAAAGCTTATAGTCCCCTGGCACGTACGGACTTCCCGAGAACGTCACCCAAAACAAAACTTACTTGTTACATAAAAATAGGGATAATCATTCATGCTTAAAAAATACTTTCAAAACAAAGCAAAGCAAAGCCTTCATCAAAACATATAACATCGCTTTATTAAAAATACCACTCACTTAGCTCTTCGGACGTCGGGATCAAGGCAAAGGTCCAAGTCCTATAACCACATGGCAAAGTATACTAAATGTACTTCTCAAAACAAGTCTTACATGCATGCAAATGATCTCAGAAAAACATGCTGGAAGTCAAAACACTGCTTTACATGTCAAGAAGACATGCTGGGCACCAACCAGGTCTTAGCCGAGGTCTCACACCTCCTGGTCGTGGTGTGGTTACCTAGGCTTCGGCGTGCGGCTGCATGCCGAGGTACGCACAAGACAAACTAAAGGTGTAAGTGATCATGCAAGGTAGGCCAAGGTGAGATACGATGCTTGGCCTATGTGTGAGGTCTAGGTAAGAGTGATCTCGGCGACTACACTTAGGGAAGTGAGGTCTGCAGATCTGGGTTTCCACCCGTGAAGAACATGAAGAACATAAATGCTAAAATCATAACTTCTTTATTACAAGATCTGGGATTTCATGTTATGAGTTGGAAAACATAGACCTGGATACCCATACTTAAAGATCATATGAAAACAAACACGAAAACATGCATCTTGATACAAACTTTCAGATCAAATCATGACTTTTCTTGAAGAACACATGAATACTATTTTCTCTTTCTAAAACCGAACTTCAAAGCAATGAATGGCTTACAAATCATATTCAATCATGCAATGCAATAACATGAACATAAAGAACAACATGAGCAGATCAAGAATCCAACCTTAGAACACGGATCTAACAGTTCGATCTCTAGGGGTCGAGCTTGGAAATCCACTCTCCCTCAAGAACTCCTCTTCCCCTCCTAGAGCTTCTCTCTCCTCTTCAAAAATAAGGATATAACAAATGATAGGTTTCTCCCTCTGCCGGCTGACTTAACACTCAGCTCGGACACGTGACAATGGCTGGTTGGTTCTCCACAAAAAGGTGATAGATGACAAGACATGTGTAAGACAAAGGCTTCGTTTGGGAAGTTGCTATTTTAGTAGGCTATTTTAGTTTTTGGCTATTTTAGTAGGCTAAAATTTTTGTGTTTGGGAAGATGATTGGATTTTTTTGTGGTTTGATGTGATGTTTGTGAGAGAAAAAGTGAAATGATTATGGGTTTGATGTGATATTTTGTCTTATTAGCTATTTTAGCCTATTTTGTCTTTTTGTGAATTTTAGCCTAAACTTGACTATTTTTTTTCTTGCCAAACACCCCCAAAGCGTATCTAACAAGCTACCCGGCAAGGCACTCCGGCAAGTGATGACATCGGCTAAGGACAAAGCTTCGGCAAGTAAGGTGACAACGACCTCGGCTAGGAAGGACAACACTTGACTAAGCTGTGCCACACCTTGGCCCAGATTTGCCACACCTCGACCTAGGTCATACCACTCCAGGACAAGATCACTTAGGTGCAAAGGTAACATCTCGGCCTAGATAATACACATCTCGGCCTTGGTGATGAACACCTCGGCGCATACTTAACAAGCTACACGGAGTGGCACTCCGGCAAGGAGTGACATCGGCTAACAAAAGACTTCGGCAAGTAAGGTGACAATGACCTCGGCTAGGAAGGACAACACTTGACTAAGCTGTGCCACACCTTGGCCCAGATTTGCCACACCTCGACCCAGGTCATACCACTCCAGGACAAGATCACTTAGGTGCAAAGGTAACATCTCGGCCTAGATAATACACATCTCGGCCTTGGTGATGAACACCTCGGCCTAGATAATGACATCTCGGCCAATATGTCAGGGCGAAGGTGGAGGTCAAACAAAGTGGTTCCAAGATAATTCTAGACTGAAGATAACCTCGGCTAGGAATGATCTAGGCTTAACATAACTTAGGCTTGAGACACCAAGGAAGGAACAAAGCACACATACAACACTTAGACAAATCACATGAGCACAAAACAAGGCAAGATTCATGAATGCAAACTTAACAAGACAAAGTTATGTAAATGAACATGAACATGACTATGACATGAATATGGGTTGTTACAGATATGAAATTAAACTTAAGAGGTTGTTTGGGAAACTGATAAAATAAAATAAAATAAAAAATCAAAAAATCATTAAAAAAGTTTTAAAAAATCATATGAAAAAGTTAAAGATTCATTTCTTTCTTTTTGTACTTCTTTTTGTAAAAATTCAAAAAATTATTCTCAAACACTTTATTTTTTTCACCTCATAATTTAACAAAATTACTAAAAAACCATTTCCTTTCAAGCCCTAAGTATAAATGCATATATTTATTTTTTTTCTACTCTGATAAGAGCGTCTCAAACTTTTACTTAGATTTTTCATCAAATTTAAATTTGTTAAAATACGCACACTTTTGTTGCTCCAACCATGGCATCAAACCCATATCAAATGAAAGGAAAATAAAAAATTTCATCAAATTGAGGGTGGCTTCATCGTTCGTCAAATTTTTACAGATAGCCGTTACTTTTGCAGAGGCTTCACCATACACCGGATGACCGGCCGATTGTCCTCCCGATCAACTGATTGTTTGATGAAAATCTACATAAGCCGAACGACCTCCTGGTTAACCAGTTGTTTGATAAAACTTAAAAAATTAGCATTGGAACACAAAGTATCATATGAAACTTTTCATTAATTTTTTGTTCAAATTTAATATTAATTTTTTTTTTTTGAGTAAGTGTTAGAGATACTCTAATAGCTGTCTAATTGTCTAGCACATGATCTGGGTGCCCATTATCCCCCCAATACAACCAAATGGAAAAAAGAAAAGCAACTCAATGAGGACACAAAGAGGAACATACCGATACATACATGGTTATTGGAGACTGGAGAGAGAAGAGAAGATGGGCTGGTTCATCTCCAAATTACAACAACATTATTTATTAGAATGCCTTTAACCCAGATTGATTTTATTATATAAATGTATGAAAACAATTTTATCTCGTATTCTTGTGAGCTTATTTGATTGTCTCAAAATTATATATTTGATTATTTAAAACAGAATTTTTAATTAATTAATGTGTATTTGATTTTGTTGTTGAGCCAAATAAAATAAAATAAAATAGAATACATATTTAGCTTTGGTTGTGAACCTTGGGAAAAAAAAGAAGAAAAAAAAGGTCATGTTGGGTTGGGAAAATCCAAACCCATTAGGAGATGGAGAGGTTAGTACTCATGGGGAATGGAGAATAAGGAAAAATTATTACAGGGGAATGGAAATGGGGAATTAATATCCATCCCATTAATCCCCATTGCCATCCCTAGCGATAGAGAGAGAGAGAGAGGAGAGGAGTAGAAAATAAGAAGAGGGAGAGGGAGAGAGATGCTGAAGAGAGAGAGATCCAAACCCATTAGGAGATGGAGAGGTTAGTACTCATGGGGAATGGAGAATAAGGAAAAATTATTACAGGGGAATGGAAATGGGGAATTAATATCCATCCCATTAATCCCCATTACCATCCCTAGCGATAGAGAGAGAGAGGAGAGGAGTAGAAAATAAGAAGAGGGAGAGGGAGAGAGATGCTAAAGAAAGAGAGAGAAGCGCTGGCTTGTTTAGAGTTTGGTTTGGAAACAAAATATATATATATATATATGATTATTAGTCATTTTACACAATTCGCGAATAAGCATTTTGGTCGCCAATTAGTTTTATAAATCCCTCCAAAATTTGAAATGTCTCCCTCTAAAAATTTTAGTTTTTTGGCAACTAAATTTTTTTTTAGTCGTTGAAAATAAATTTTTGTCGATCAAACTTTTGGTTGCCAAAGATAAAAAGTAAATTTTTATTTTTTATTCTGTGACTAAATTATTTTAGTAGTCAAAACTAACTGCATAGTGACTAAAATATTTTTTAATTGCTGAAAATAAATTTTTGATGACCAAACTTTTGGTTATCAAAGATAAAAAGTAATTTTTTATTTTTCATTCAGCGATTAAATAATTTTAGTAGGCAAAACTAACTATATAACGACTAAAAAATAAATTTTTGGCGACCAAAAGATAAAAAAGTAAAATAATAAATATTTTACCTAATAAGTCTTAAAATAAGAACCATTCAAATTATGAAAATTAGGATAGACTCTGCGGATCACTCCTCCCTCCATATTGGAAATAATTCAAATTATTCAAATTATGGAAATTGGGATAGACTCTGCGGATCACTCCTCCCTTCATATTGTAAATAATTCAAATTATGAAAATTATTCAAATTATTAGGATAATTATTCAAATTATTCAAATTATGGAAATTATTCAAATTATTCAAATATTATTCAAATTATTCATACTGTAAATAATTCAAATTATTCAAACTATTCAAATATTATTCATATTGTAAATAATTCAAATTATGGAAATTATGGAAATAAGCATATCAGGATATATTGCCTTTTGGAAATTAGGAAGGAATGAAGGAATGAAACTTCCAGAGAAGAAAGGGAAAGCGTGTTCGAAGAAAATAAGGAATGTAAGAAACATACTATATACTACTGATGTGAGAGAGGGAGAGAGTATATTCATGTTCAAATGTGTCTCTCTCACTCAACCATCACTGTCTGAAAAAAAATCTCACTTGCCTTCAGGGATCCCCTGTCCCCTCTGTCTATCCATATATATTAATCACTTTCAGTTCAGCCATTCCACACAGTCTCTCTCTCTCTCTCTCTTTCTCACGACAGTTTTTGCAGCCATTCACACAGTCTTCCTAGCTCTCTCTCTTTGTCTCTCTTTCTCTCATGACAGTTTTTGCAGCCATTCACACAGTCTCTCTCTCTCTGTCTCAAAATGACCAAGTCACAGAACAAGGTTTTTGTCGCCATTTGGTACTCCGGCATCCTCCGCCGGCTCCTCTGCACCGACAGCAAAAAGGAAGATCAAAAGGAAAAAGTGGAGTTAAGATTTTTGATCTTCATCATTTTGATCTTCACAGTTTGAGTCCTCATCAACCAATGTCTGCGTTTTTGGCGTTCATAACTGAAGGCATAAAGCTGTTGGAGGAAGAGCAGTTTCTTCAATTGAATAAGTAAATTCAGTAATTTTCTCTATATTTCTCTCTCCCACTTCTTCTTCTTCTTGTTATTCTCTCTCTCTCTCTAATCTTTGTCTCATTGAATTTCTACAGGAAAGAAAAGGACCCGTTGAAACCGAAGCAACCAATTTCAGCATTTTTCATGTTCAGAAATGAGCGAAGAGCAGCTCTGCTTGCAGAGAGCAAAAGTGGCTGGGATGTAATTGAAGAATGGAATAACATGACAGAGAAACAGAAGAAGCCTTATGAAAAGGTTCAATTAACTTTGTCTTTCTCTGTGTGTGTGTGTGTGTGTGTGTGTGTGTCTGTGTCTCTGTAACAACAATTTCATATTTTGGGAACTTGCAGATTGCAAAGCAAAACATGAAAAAGTATTTTGAAGAAATGGAGGCTTACAAGCAGAGGAAGGAGAAAGAGTCTACCAATCCTAAAAAAGAAGAGGATGAGATGATGAAAATTCACATGTAAGAAGCCTTGGAATTGCTCAAGAAGAAAGAGAAAACCGATAACATAATCAAGGTTCGGCCTTATAACAATGAATTGTCGATACCTTCTTGTGAAGCTTGGCTTTTGTGACCACTAAATTATGTATGCTCTTGTTACAGAAAACAAAAGAGAATCACCAAAAGAAGAAGAAGATTACTAATCCCAACAAACCGAAGAAGCCCGCATCCTCATTCCTTCTATTCAAGTTAGTCATTTTAAAATATGTTATAAGCACCTATATATATACCTAACAAGATTA
This sequence comes from Camellia sinensis, assembly GCF_004153795.1. Lineage (NCBI taxonomy): Eukaryota > Viridiplantae > Streptophyta > Magnoliopsida > Ericales > Theaceae > Camellia > Camellia sinensis. The sequence goes on along the minus strand of NW_021027595.1, from coordinate 340,183 downwards.
AAAGTAAATACCTAAAATTTTGGTCATTTTATTTTTATTCACAATGATGCTGGAATTGCTAGTAGTCACGGATTAGCCATATGGAGGTGAATCAAAGAATTAGCAAACATTAACAGTACAACAAAATGTAATGAAATTTCCTTTATATTTTCTTATACTATGTTATTTTTGTTGATAATACAGGAAAGAGGCAAGGAAGAACTTGTTGGAAGAGAGGCTAGGAATAAATGACTCTACCCTTAATGCCCTCATTTCAGTGAAATGGAAGATGTGAAATTTAACTGTTTGTTTGGGTAATTCTTTTTTTGAAAATGTAAAAAGAAGTACTGAAAATTTTGGTTTTGTACTTGTAGGAATTGAGTGAAGAAGATAAGCAAACCTGGAATGAAAAAGCTGTAGGAGCCAAGGAGCCAAGATGGCATTGGAAGAGTATAACAAATCTACAGCAATGGAGGAGGAAAACAACAATAACCCACAACAGTAAAAAGCAAGCTTGAATATTGATGAAGGAGGCTCTACTTTTGTCAATGTGTTCAAAACTAATTCTTTTCATGTTAACATCTGTTAACTACTACTGACCCCCCGGGCATGTTAACATCGTTGATTTTTACTTTTTTTTTGGCCATTTGAATGTTGAATCTGTACTTCAAGATTGAATTAGTATGATGATTCAAAGTAGTTTGCAAAATCAACAAAGTTGTGTTTTCCAAACATTCCAACTTGTGTGTTGAATTAATTTGATGATTCATATCAAAGTAGTTCCCAAATCAATGAAATTGTTTTCCAAACATTCCAACTTGTAAAAGAATCTTCCAAGGAATGTTTAAACTACTATACAACTGTTAGGTTTTATTCTTGGCAACCCCGTTTGACAAAACTCCTTTCAGTTGTATTTGTTTTCACACCTTTTATTTCAATGAGGGTATGAGTTTATTAGATGCGAATCCAACCCGAATCGTGCCTTTGTCAATTTCCATGGATCAAAACCGAGGTTGTAAGAGGATCAAGTTTTCCAGATTTTCCAATTTTGGTCGTCCCATTCGAGCGAGGAAAGTGACGCTCGAGCGGGGATTACAAGCTCGCAGCATCTCTACTTCGCCTGAAAAAGTACTGGATGGTGTGATTCGATGTTCGAGCATGGAAACTTCTGCTCGAGCGTGAAGCCTATATGAATCACACAATTTTGAAGCCTCCGCTCGAGCGGGAAGTCCCACGCTCTAGCGGACTGCGCGAACACAGATTCTTGGATTTCTATAAGGAATTGGTTTTCTTCCAAAACTAGGATTACTTTGGATTTCTATAAGGAATTGGTTTTCTTCCAAAACTAGGATTACTTTGGTTTTCTATAAGTAGTTGGGTTTCTCCCAAAACTTGGACAAGTCCTCCAGATCTTCTTTTTGGATTCTAAGGTTTATATCTAGGGATATTTTGCTAGTTTTCTTTGATGTTTTTTTATTGAGTATTCAACTCATGGTTTAAGAAGCATACATCAAAGGTTTGTTTGTCTAATTCTACACAAAAGAGAGAGTTGTTCTTCAA
>NW_021027595.1:230335-333562 GCF_004153795.1 Camellia sinensis | reverse complement strand
AAAACTAAAAACTAAGATTACTTTGGTTTCTATAAGTAGTTGGGTTTCTCCCAAAACTTGGACAAGTCCTCCAGATCTTCTTTTTGGATTCTAACGTTTATATCTAGGGATATTTTGCTAGTTTTCTTTGATGTTTTTATTTGAGTATTCAACTCATGGTTTAAGAAGCATACATCAAAGGTTTGTTTGTCTAATTCTACACAAAAGAGAGAGTTGTTCTTTGGTGGATTCTGAAGAATTCGAGCCTGAAGCTTTGGTGGATTCCGGAGTGGCTCATCGTCAAGACAATTCCGAGGTGAAGATGGGGTTGGAAGAGGCACATAGAGGTTGGTTCAATTCGGGCGTGGATTCGCTAGGTAATTGAGAGTATACCTGTGTAATTCCTTTATATCTTCTTAGTGGATTGTTTTGTGGCTGTTGCCCGTGGTTTTTTATCACAATTGGAGGTGTCCAATTGTGATTTTTTCACGTAAAATCGTTGTGTCGATTTGTTTTGATGTTTTGATTGGGATTGTTATACACTGCTTAAAATTGATACATAATCACAAATCAACATCTAGGGAATTTCAAGATTTTCAATTGGTATCAAAGCAAGTCATTCTATTTTTTTTTTAAAATATATATTTTAAGAACGATCTGTTTGTTTGATTTGTGATAATGGATTCAATTCGTGAGGGAAATTCTATGGTTCGACCACCTCTACTTGACGATCCAATTATTCTTTTTGGAAAGCTCGGATGAGATCGTTTTTGAAATCTATAGATGAAAAAGTTTGGCAATCTGTCATGAATGGGTGGACTGAACCGACAATTACCATTGATGGAGTAACTTTCCCCAAACCAATTGAAAAGTGGGACACAATTGATTACCAAAATAGTAGCTGGAATAGTAAAGCTATCAATTCTCTCCTTTTGCGCTGTCACACCTGAAGAGTTTAGTCGAATTTGCATTGTGAAGTCGCAAAAGAGACTTGGGATATCTTACAAACTATTCATGAGGGCACCCCTTCTGTTAAACGCTCAAAACTTCAAAGGCTCACGTCTAGTTTCAAAAACCTTTCAATGAAAGATAGTGAGACATTTGATGAATTTTATGCGAAGTTGAGTGACATTGTAAATTCCAGCTTCAATTTAGGTGAAAAAATACCAGAATCCAAAGTTGTGGGAAAAATTTGAGATCCTTGCCCGATCGGTTCCAACCAAAAGTTACGACTATTGAGGAGGCTCAAGATGTTGACAACCTCAAGCTAGATCAGTTGGTTGGAAATCTCCAAACTTATGAGTCACATAGGAATTTCAAAAAGAAACAAAAAGATATTGCTTTTAGTTGCTCATAGAGTTGGACAGGATTCTGATGAGAGATTGTGAGATAGATTCCAAGATTACGGCTTTTTGTTAAACAATTTAAAAAATCTTTTTTGAAAAAGAATCCTAATCTTTTAGAATCTACTCATACTCATAAATCTAAAGGCAAAGATGAACTCAAAATTAATTCTATAGCCAAGAAGGAGAAAGGAAAGATACAAGGAACTCTGAAAGACTCCAATGCTATGAATGCCAAGGATATGACCACTTTTCTTCAGAATGCCCCACTCGATTGAAGAAGAAGAAAGCCCTCGCTATCACTTGGGATGATGAATCAGAATCTGATGAAGATGAAAGTGACATCGAAGATCAAGGTGAAAGAGGACATAAACAATTCCTTGCTTTCATGGCGGCTTCTAAAACTGAAGAACAAACAGATTATCCGAAGAGCCCAGTTGAGAATGCCACTGATGATGAATCCTCGGGAAGTGATGATGAAGAGCTTGAGCAAACTTATGAAAAGTTGTATAAGGAATCTCTTGAGTTTGAATGACAAACTCACTATGAAACTCAAAGCATGTGAAAGTGAGAATATCAAACTAAAGGAGGAGATTTCCGAGGCTAGGAATAATGCCCTTAAGATTACTAATGATCGACAAGCTCTTGTGGCAAAACTCTTGACTTGTGAGACAGAGAGGAATGAGCTACAGCAAATCTATGCAACATATGAAGAAAAATTGAAACTCTCGAGATGTCTCAAGTTGCTTTGGAAGAACTAATGATCAAAAAGAGGGAAGAGCTCAAGTGTGCTATGGCTACCATTGGTCTTTGGAACAAAGGATCAAAGACTTTGACAATATCATTGGTTCTCAACAAATTTGTTCTGACAAGAGTGGCATTGGCTTTGGTGGTAAGAAAGAGTAAAAAACAGAGTGCATCTACATCTCATGATACAAGAACTCAAGGAAAGGGGGAACAAAAAATTCAACATAAGGATGGACTCTCAAACTTCCTAGAGTTGGTAAGGTAAAAGAAAAGAAGGTACATCCTGTTTTTATTTGTCATCATTGTGGTATGCATGGTCATATTCGCCCTTATTGTTATAAGTTGCATGGGAAAGTGTATTTGCCTAGACCTAGGAATAGGAAGTTGGAAACCACGTCGAGACGGGTTCCCATTGAAAGAAAAGGGAATCACAATGTCAAGACACCTCCCAAGAATGCAATGCTCACAACTTTGTTTGTACTAAAACAGTTTGGGTGAGAAAACTTGACTTGTGTTAATTTATTTTGTCATTTTAGTTTTTGAGTTTCTGTGTGTTTTTTTTTTTTTTTTCATTACATGTGTGCTTGTTCGTTTTTTTGTCTTGCTTGGGTTAAGAAAAAAAAAATAAAATAATAAAAAAAAACCCAAAAAGATTTTCTTAGTATGGTTTTGCAAGCTTGAAATTTTTGAGTGGTCCTTGGTGCATATTGGAATTGATGAGAATAACCATTACATGTTAATATGTGTGTGCTTTCTGTGGTCATTACTCATTTTGGAGTGCGTGTTTTTTGATTAGTATGTCTCATTCTGTACACACTCTTGGATTAGCAAATTTTGGAGTCTTCCGCCTTAGTGATTTTTTTTTCTCTATGGACTTGTGTCATTGATCTTTTGCGTTTCTAGAGGAATTGACCTATACTAGCATATCATGGGTGATGTTGAGTCTCTTCACCACCTACCATCTTTTTGCATCTCCATGGCTTTCCCCTCTATTCTTTGTAGTCCAACCATGAGGAAAAGGCTACCTCAGAGTCACCAACCAGGCCATTCTTATTATATCCATACTCTTCTGGTTCGGTTTCCATACTCTTGAGCGTGTCAGCCGCCAATGAGTGTGAAAAGAAAAAGAAAAAGAAAAAGAAAAAATATGCAAAAGAAAAAAAAAAAAAGAAAAGATTCATTGATTAAGGGGAGCCTCCGCCTTTACTCACCAAATACCCCTTGATTCCTAGTGGTTTGACTTTCGTTAGTTGGCTTAGATTCTCTTGCCAGAGGTTCAACTTTCAGATCACTACTAGGATTGAATCTAGTGTTTGTCGAACTCCAAGAGTCACACACACACTTTTATCATGAGATCTATGCTTTCACATAATGCATCACTTTCTTTCATGAGGAATCTTCTACAGACTGTGCACATTGTATTTACTAGTAATTGTGCTTCTTGGATAGTCTTGTGTGTTTTAAGGTACTAATCTGTAATTTCTTGCTTGCTCCACCATAGTATTTTTGTCATTTTATTCTTGTTCATTGGTTTTTAGTGTTTGTGGTTGATTTTAGTCAGGGGGAGTTTGGTTCATCTTGATTTGGGTTGGTAAGGGAATTTGGTTTTTCATTGCAAGAGTTGTTTAGCATGAACACTTTGATATGTTTGGTAAGGGAGATTGGCTATATGTTTTGCATGTTTCTATGCATTATTTGCCCTTCTTATATGTTCCTGGTATTTACATCGTCATATCATTGCTTGTGTGATTTATGTCTTACTTTTTGTGTTTGACAGTTGTTTTTCATGAGTCTTAATTTTCATCTATTCATGTTTTCCATCTCATGTTTCAAGATAATCGTGTCATATGTCTATTGCTTTTTCATATACTCTTGTGGAACTAATAGTTGTTTTGGAGATTGTGGCACTAATAACTGTTTTGCATATCATGACCTTGAGAAAGATGTTGGCTTTTGTTGGCTGTAATAGGTTGGGGTGTTTAGGATTTTATTTGTTAGATGTGTTTTGTCACGGTATTGCCAAAGGGGGAGATTGTTAGTTTTATTCTTGCAACCCCGTTTGACAAAATTCCTTTCAATTGTATTTGTTTTCGCACCTTTTATTTCAGTGAGGGTATGAGTTTATTAGATGCGAATCCAACCCGAATCGTGCCTTTGTCAATTTCCATGGATCAAAACCAAGGTTGTAAGAGGATCAAGTTTTCCAAATTTTCCAATTTTTTATAGCGATCCCGGTTGTCCCTTTACTGTTCTGTTGTATTCCGGACTCGGTTCGCTGAAGTTAGTAGTGGTATCTATTTTGTGCCGTCCTTTAATTCCACTTGATTGAGTTTTAGGATGTTTTGAACAGGGTTGTTACAGGTTGATTAGGCCTTGGTTTCAATTCCTTGTCGTCCAGTTTTTTTTTGGCGATCCGCTCGAGCGGGTCTTATTGCGCTCGAGCGGGGATTGCACACCTCCAGTATTTTGTGTTCCTGCAAAACTTCTGCAGATGTGATTTTTATGCTCGAGCGGGTTTGTTTACGCTCGAGCGGTAGCGCTCGAGCGGGTTTGTTGGCACTCGAGCGGGTAGTACTTTCTAGATATAAGTTTTGGGAGGGGAAATCTACGCTCGAGCGGGACTGGTTTTCGCGCTCAAGCGAAAGTGCTTTATTCTTGTGTCTTGGCGCTCGAGCGGGCCTTATTGCGCTCGAGCGTGTCTAGATTTTTGTTCTTGGCGCTCGAGCGCTTGTGTTCTCTGCTCGAGCGGGTCGTGCGTATATGAGTTATCCGCTGGGTGATTTTAAATCACTTTTCACTTTTCTTTCTCTCTCCTACTTTTTCAAAAAAACATTTTTGAGAGCTCCTCTCTCTAGAATATCCCTTCTCTCTAAGGTTTGATCTAGCTAGGGTGTTCTCCTTACCTTTGGCCTTTGTAAAAGTTGGGTTGATCGTCAAGGGCTATCTTTTGATCCGAAAATATTGAGTTTTGGAGCACGTTGAGTTTCTTCATCTTCTCCGTGAGTGTCATCTTTTGAGGTAGGGATATCCTACTCTTCCTTATGGACTTTGTCTTTAAATTTTAGCATTTTGATATGTTGGGTGTTGTTGGGTAGATTTGAGAAAGTTTGGGTCTTTTGTGTAATTTTACAAAAGTTGGGGTTTTGTTTCAAATAGACCTATATGCAAGTCTGGTATGAAGAAAATGAGTTGGATGATGGATCGTGGATGAAAATGAAACCTTAGAGTTGTTTTGTTAATTGAGGTAATTTGCCCTAATTGTTTTAATTAATTAATGTATATAATTGATTAAAGGAAATGAGGAATCGAATTGGAAGTGTTGAAATTGGGAATGTATGGGACTAAAGGGTGTAGTTAAACCATTTATTGCTCACCTAATTGAAATGTTGATATATTATCCATTTGTGCATTTATTTCCTGTTTAGAAATAATTGCTTTGAGCTACCGGTGGAGGGTAGTATTGATTGTTGTAGACAATGCATGATGATTAGGCAAACTAAAACTAATCAATCGGATGTGTCATAGAGTATGACGGTTGATAGAATACATTAACTTTATGTATTGATTGATTGTGTATATGACCAATGTGTTTTATGCATTATGTGTAGACGGTTGATAGAATACATTCACTTTATGTATTGATTGATTATGTATATGATTCTGTGTTTACATGCATTACTTGTGTATGGGAGGAGATGTGGGATGTACTCCACGGTTTAGGGGAAGATGGGGGATGTACCTCTAAACCGGTTAATGGTTAAGGGAAGATGGAGGATGGACCCGGGATGCAGCTCATATGCTCTCCCATTGAAGTATTGATATAGCTCATATGCTTATCTAATTGAAGTATTGATTAAGCTCATATGCTTATCTAGTTGAAGTGTTGATATAGCTCATATGCTTATCTATTGAAGTGTTGATATAGCTCATATGCTTATCTATTGGAATGTTGATACAGCTCATATGCTTATCTGTTGTAGTCTTGATATAGCATCTTACAAGAAATCCTTCACAGATATGCTTATCTGTTGAAGTATTGATATAGCTCATATGCTTATCTGTTGTAGTAGTGATATAGCTCATATGCTTATCTATTGAAAAGTTTGTTTGATTTGATATAGCACTAAAATGTATATCATCATCGTTTGTGAAGTATGGAAGTAGTTTATGTGTTATTGATACAACACCAAAATGTGTATCCACCTTGAATTTCGAAAGTGTTCTAGTGATGAACTATAATCTCATCAAATGTTTTGGCCAGAGTACTGAGCCTTGTTTTCAAACTCAAAGTTGAATAAGAAATGGAAAGTGAATTGTAACATAGACTTGGCTGTCATGGAATTGTAATAAGATGTAAATGGAAGTGTAAGTATTGACCATCTATCAGTTGCTAATCTTTTAGGCATTGTTCATAGTCGGTTTAGTATGTTTCTACTGGGCTGTGGCTCACCCTATATGGGAACATCATTTTCAGGTACAGGTAGCATGCCACCTCCAAGGACATGGCTTGGGAGGCTAGAGACGGATAGACTTTTGTTGTCTTATTTCCTTTTGATGTATTACATGTAAATTCAGGCCAAGGGCTTAATGTGTAATTGAGTTAGTACTCTCTTTTGTAACCAAGTGTTTTCTTGGAAAGCTGTAAGCCCGTAGGGCATTTGCTTTTGTTGTTAACATGTAATTCTTTTGTAATGAAATACTCTGATGAATTGAAGAATGTGGATCTTTATATGTAAATGCATGTTTATATTGTTGGGTTTATTGTTATTATTTTGAGAGCGTGACAATTTTGGTCGTCTCGCTCGAGCGGGGAAAGTGACGCTCGAGCGGGGATTGCAAGCTCACAGCATCTCTGCTTCGCCAGAAAAAGTATTGGATGGTGTGATTCGACGCTCGAGTGTGGAAACTTCCGCTTGAGCGTCAAGCCTATATGAATCACATAATTTTGAAGCCTCTGCTCGAGCGTGAAGTCCCACGCTCGAGCGAACTGCGCAAACACAGATTCTTGGATTTCTATAAGGAATTAGTTTTCTTCCAAAACTAGGATTACTTTGGATTACTATAAGGAATTGGTTTTTTTCCAAAACGAGGATTACTTTGGTTTTCTATAAGTAGTTGGGTTTCTCCCAAAACTTGGACAAGTCCTCCAGATCTTCTTTTTGGATTCTAACGTTTATATCTAGGGATATTTTGCTAGTTTTCTTTGATGTTTTTTTATTGAGTATTCAATTCATAGTTTAAGAAGCATACATCAAAGGTTTGTTTGGCTAATTCTACACAAAAGAGAGAGTTGTTCTTCGGTGGATTCTGAAGAATTCGAGCCTGAAGCTTTGGTGGATTCCAGAGTGGCTCATCGTCAAGACAACTCCGAGGTGAAGACGGGGTTGGAAGAGGCACATAGAGGTTGGTTCAATTCGGGCGTGGATTCGCTAGGTAATTGAGAGTATACCTGTGTAATTCCTTTATATCTTCTTAGTGGATTGTTTTGTGGCTGTTGCCCGTAGTTTTTTTTTTATCACAATTGGAGGTGTCCAATTGTGGTTTTTCCACGTAAAATCGTTGTGTCGATTTGTTTTGATTGTTTGATTGAGATTGTTATACACTGGTTAAAATTGATACATAATCACAAATCAACATCTAGGAAATTTCTAGATTTTTCAACAACAAAAGCCAAGACAATGCTTTTCGTGTTAATATCTGTTAACTACTACTTTCCAAGGATTGTTCAAATTATATAACAAAAGCTATGTCAAATCTTTCCTATGCTTTGGGTCTTTTGCATATATCTAAAGAGTTATCAAGATTAAAATTGCAGATTTTCTTTGTTCAATCTGATGCCAAACAAGAAAAACTCACAGCTAAAAACTCATCATTTAGGCTTATAAATTTAGATTTTTCAATAAGTATATGGACACAACCATATAAAAATATGGGTTCCACACTCTAATAATATGCATAGCAAGATTATGTCGTTTTTCATCGTTTTAGTTGTTCATTTTTCCACTATTTTCTCTAGTATGTTAAATTTGAAATTAACTCAAATTTGTATTTTTTTTCTTAATGTTGATTTAGAAATTCACTATTTTGAATTTTCTCTAGTATTTCCACTATTTTGAAATTAACTCATTTCTTGTGACTCTTGAAATGGGTGAATTGTGTGGTGAATTTATGAATCTAAATAATGTGAGTTTTTTGATTCCACGTATCTTTAGGAAGAAATAGTTGTGGATGTAGTGGTGGGTGTCCAAACAATTATCATGTAGAGCATTTTTAAGGGAGTAGTTAAAATTGTGGGTTAATTAATAAAAAAATAATAAAAGTAAAACTCAATTTTGTGTGTTAAGAGCATCTGTAGCATTTATTCTTTTTTGTTTTCATCAAATTTGAGTAAAAAATTCATTTGATATCGAGTGTTCTAATAAAAAAAATTCTTTTTTGTCAAATTACTGGTCGATTGGGAAGATGTCCGGCCCGTGGACCGGTTAGTGTAAATTTACGGAAACTCTTAAGCTAGTTGTCCAGTATATGATTCTAACGGCTATCACTTGTGGTGAAAAATGTTATGAACCATTTTGATAAGAAAAATTGTGGCATATTGTGATGTATATTACTAATGTTATGAACCATTAGGGTTGGTTTGTTTCCCAAGAAAATTCGGTCATTTACTTTTGTGATTGTTATTTGGTCTTTCATATTTGATGGTGCTGATGTGAGAAAAGATAAGTGGTTAGAAAAAAAATTTATTTTCTTTTTTGCTAATAGTTGGAGCTGTTATGCTCATTACATGCTATAGAGCACATCTCTGCATTTTATTTTCTCTGTCTATGTGCATGTGGGTGCATATGTACTGTTATGATGCCTTCTGTTTGTTTGATACCAAAATGTTTTCTCTTAATAAAATAGACAATGTTTCTTCGTTGTCTTAATTTTTTTGGTGAAACTACTGATGGGGGAAAAAGACAATAGAAGTGTTAATGTGAAACTAATCATTGTTATTTAACAATGAACCAGCGATTTGGAAATATGGCATCATTTATGTGCAGTTGCTTACTTACATATGTCACTTGTTCTTGAAACGCAGAAAAGAGCAAGATATTCGTGTAGCCTCTCAGCTTTTTATGCTTATGGACTCCAACAAACCTACATCAAGATCTGTGCCACAGGTGGTTGTGGTGGCATCTATTAATAGGTTAGTTTTGCACTCCTATTGTCTTTAAGACCATCTGTTTCTTGGATATTTCAATAATATTTTATTATAAGTTTTATTTTTTATGTTCATGTGTCTCATGCATTATGCAAATCCATGTTAACCTTGCATTCATGCTGCTGTCGTCAACGCCTTCCGCCACTATTACGACCTTTTCTATCCGCCAAACCTCCCACCACCAGTCTTTCTCTCTACAAAAATTCACCTCCAAACTTTTCCAGGTAACATAGAACCCACGTCCAAACTTTTGCAGTGCAACAAAAAAACATTGTGTTTTGTTTCTTTCAATGGAAAATTTATATTTGAATATCCTCTTGGCCTCTTCAACTTATCCTTACCCCTTATCCCCTGGTGGTTGCATGCTTGCACGCATCCATAGTAAAAAGAGAGACATACATGTTTCATAGTTTTATATATGTAACTGAAATTTAATAAGAAGGAAACTCAAAGTAACTGAAAACACTAATGGATTGTAAAGGGATAGACATAACAAGGGAAGAAACCAATTTTTTGTTTTACTTATTTTCTCTTTATTGAAGGCTGTGAAGTAAATATTGTATATAACCTTTTGGTATCCTGTTCTTGTGAGGTAGCGTATCTTTAATCTCTGTCGGAGTTACCAATCCAATTTAGAGACAAAAACCATAGCTAATTCCATCAATATTTTCAAATTGAGCATTGTCATTTTTGGATCTTATTGCTTTGCATCATTTATCAGATCCTTAGAATTTTAGTCTTAAATTTAACATATATTATGAGATTTATTCTTGCCTTCTAGTTTACATGTACAAAGAGCGGATGTAATTGACCCTGCACTAAGAAGGTCAGGGCGTTTTGACACTGAGATTGAAGTTACAATCCCTAATGAAGATGAACGATTTCAAATACTTAAGGTAAATTGAATTTTTAAGAGTTTTTGTTTGGAAATTGTTCTGTAGCACCCCTCACCTTTGGATAATTGCTGTGAAGTAAATATTGTATATAACCTTTTGGTGTCCTGTTCTTCTGAGGTAGCGTATCTTTCATCTTTGTTGGAGTTACCAATCCAATTTAGAGACAAAAACCATAGCTAATTCCTTCAATATTTTCAAATTGAGCACTGTCATTTTTGGATCTTATTGCTTTGCGTCATTTATCAGATCCTTAGAATTTTTGCTTTAAATTTAACATATATTATGAGGTTTATTCTTGCCTTCTGGTTTACATGTACAAAGAGCGGATGTAATTGACCCTGCACTAAGAAGGTCAGGGCGTTTTGACACTGAGATTGAAGTTACAATACCTAATGAAGATGAACGATTTCAAATACTTAAGGTAAATTGAATTTTTAAGAGTTTTTGTTTGGAAATTGTTCTGTAGCACCGCTCACCTTTGGATAATTGTTACTGTTACTCAGCCTAACGTTGAATTTATGGAGTCGAAGGCAATAATGCTCTTTTCTTATAACATTTTGCAGTTCTATACAAAGAAGCTTCCTTTGGATCCCAGCGTTGACTTGCGATCCATAGCTGCATCTTGCAATGGCTGTGTTGGGGCTGATTTAGAAGCTTTGTGTCGCGAGGCTGCCATGTCTGCAGTAAGAAAATCTTCAGATGCAAATGAGGAAGCTGGTATGCGTAGCTTAACAATGGATGACTAGAAGCATGCAAGATCTGCCGTTGGTCCAAGCATAACAAGGGGTGTTACTGTGGAAATTCCCATGGTTTCTTGGGAGGATATTGGAGGATTAAAAAATTTAAAGGTTTGTGAACATTACACAATCAGTTGAGACTGAAACTCTTACTGACCCCTGACAGTGTCTCTATATGTGGTATAGAAAAAGCTCCAGCAAGCTGTTGAGTGGCCTTTAAAACATTCTGCTGCATTTTCAAGGCTTGGAGTATCACCTGTTTGTGGGATTCTTCTTCATGGACCTCCAGGGTGCTCAAAAACCACCCTTGCCAAAGCTGCTGCTCACGCTGCCCAAGCTTCTTTTTTTTCCTTGAGGTTTGATCATCTTTCATTAATTTTAGCAAGATAAGGTTAAAAGCATAAAAACTTAACATAATTATAAATTTTAAGATGCGTTGTGAAAACCTTGTGGGTAGTTCATAGGATGGATACTGTTGTATGTTACTTCACCCAAAATTGGAGCCAAACATTTATCAAAGTCATAAAAGCTCTAGCTGAAAACTTCTTCAAAACTATTTGTAACAAGTGGAATAGTCATCTCAACTGGGGAGTGGAATATTAGGTTATAAAAATTTAACCTTGTTAAGGAAAATAGGGCTAAGAAGAAGAAAAAAATTTGGATATCTTGGGATTAGGTAGGATTTGTTAAATAATCATGTTTTGCCTGGATAGAAGCCATTCAGGAATGTTTCCAGTCGATATTGCCAGATTGCTTTTAGGCGGTGGTATCTTTTCTCTCAGAGCCTACTAAATAAAATTAATAATTAAGACAAGTTTCAGCGTTAAACTAATAGTTTTGAAGACTTTGTGTACTGAATTTTTAATGAAAATTTTAGGTTATTTTTTTCTTTGATCAGCAAAAAAAAAAAAAAAAAAGAGATCAAATTTGTCCATTAAAATGAAGAATAAAAATCACAGTCCATTGCATGCCTTGAAAAGGGGCTCTTTGATTAAAATTTTGTACAGTTGCATGTCTTGAAAATTTATGAATGATGAATTAGTGGTGCAAAATTATATTCAACGTATGTTGGAGAAGGTGAAGCTTTGTTGCATAATACGTTCCGGAGGGCTCGCCTTGCGGCACTAAGCATAATTTTCTTTGATGAGGCAGATGTTGTTGCTGCCAAACGGTTAGTGTTCTATTTTCATTTGGTTTAGTCCTTCATTTTGTCAATTAAAACTTAATGTGACTCATCTATTACATATAATTGTAGCCTCCCTTTTATTTCTCTAGTCAAGTTCATGAAAATGTAGGAGCAAGAACAAAAATTTTCTTCTTATTTTTTTGACAAGGTATAAGAATGTACATATGATTGTATAATTGAATATATGTATGCTTGTCCTTCTGAGTCACAGTGCAGTTGATAAATGAATAGAAAGAGGAATGCACTTCCAAGATCACACATCTTTATTCTCTACATTGAGGCTTGTCTTCCCCACCACCTTGAAGTAATGATTTTGTTTCATTTTGGTTCTACTTTTTTGCTCTGTTTTGTTACTTTTCTACCTTTCAATGATAGAGGAGGCAAATCAAGCAGCAACATTACCGTAGGAGAGAGGCTTCTATCTACCTTGCTAACAGAAATGGATGGTTTAAAACAGGCAAAAGTAGGCATTAAACTTCATAAATTATTTTGATATCTATTAATTTCAATCATCATCATGAGAGAGAAATTGAAGATAAGATTTTAAAAACTTCACTTGATATCTGCTGATTTCTTTCTTAGGGAATTCTTGTTTTAGCAGCTACAAATCGCCCTCATGCAATTGATGCTGCTCTTATGCGGCCTGGACGCTTTGATCTGGTAACAATTTTGTCTAAGCACTTGTCCATTGCTCCTTGTTCTTGTGCCTTTTGGATGTCCTTTCTAGCTAGCAGATAAGCAATGCTAGCCCTTGAACTAGGTTTTTTTTTTGTACAGTTCATGTATAATTATTACTGTGGATTGTTTGACTTTTTCCTTTTATAGATGTCTAACATATATTTGTTTTGGGGGAATAATTAATATATTTATTTTTACATCCAAGTCAGGTGAGCAAAACAAAAAGTAAATAGTTAGCTCGTTGCCAAAAGTCCTGGTAATTTCTTTCCTATGAAATTGTAGGTCCTTTATGTGCCACCACCAGATTTAGAAGCTTGATACGAGATACTTAGGGTGTGTTTGGTAACGTTTACGTTTTCAGTTTATATTTACAAAAATTTTATAAACTGATTTTTGTTTATTTTTTGTTTATTTTTAGAAAAACATAAACTACAAACGCGTTTGATAATTGACAAAATATTTAAAAAATTTTAAACAAAAAACTGAAAACGTAAGTGTTACCAAACAGCACCTTAGTGTACATACACGTAACATGAAAGTGAGCAATGATGTTGATCTCAAACAAATAGCAGAGGATACTGAGCTATTCACAGGGGTGGAGTTGGAGGGCCTATGCAGGGAAGCTGGAATTTTAGCTCTGAGAGAAGACATATCTGCTAGGGTTGTGTGTAATCGTCACTTCCAGACTGTCTGAAAGTCATTGAAGCTAGCCCTAACGAGAGAAGAAGTCAATTCGTATTCATCATTCATGAAGAACCCATCTCTGATATCTGCTGGCTCATCCAAAGCCAGTGCTAAACAGAACAACAAGCACACTATGAGTTTGTTGGGTTCAGTGGGTCCTATTTCGATTGGCATCTTAAGCTTTATTTTACTTGCCGGTGTTAAATATTTTTTCATGCAGACTGATCGTTTTCCAAATGAACTATCAACAACATAAAGAATTTGCTGATGCGTTATCGCATAACCGGTGAGCCTCTCAAAGCACAATTCTACTAAAAAACTTCACTATTAGGAGCTTTATTTGTCAAATTTACTTGTTCTTTAGAAGTTCATCCTGAAAAGGACATTGTGGATGCTTTTCTTTTCTTTTTTGTTTTTTTGATATTTATTTCAGTGGTTGGAAATTATCAAATTAGAAGGAATACTGCTAGTTTATGCACTTTCTTGATCAATTTTGATGGAAAGTTACACTGTTAGGAGCTTTATGTCACGTCCTTACAAAATTCTCCAAAAATATCTAAAGTCTCGCATGCAAGTGAGTGAGGTTAACGGAAGAATCTAGAACTCCCTAGAAATCCTAGCACATATGAGGACTATGGAGAATTCTAGATGGACCTAGCAAAATCAAGAACCTATACACTTGTACATAGAATTAGATATTTGTATGGATAGTTCTAGAAGGCATTCTAGAACATTCTTGTAGCTTGTAAAGGAGGCTTTAATGGGAAGCTTCTAGATAACATATTCTTAGAATGCTCCTAGGGAGCCTATAAATAGGAGAGAAGCTCATTTGCTCAAATGCATCCAAGAATTGTAAAGCTTTCTCTCAAGAGTGAATACAAGCCGTTCTCTCAAAACTCTCTTGTCTTCTTCTGACTTCTCTTTCCTATAAGTTTGTGAGTTAGGCTGACTTAGCATTATCAAGTAAGACTTGAAAGGGTGTTAGAAGTTAAAAAAGCTACCAAGGACAGATGCACCAGATTTGAGCAGAGCAGGAGAGAACCCCATTCCATCAGCAGACCTCCTGAACCTATCAGTTACAGGGCTGAAGTTCCGTATTCAGGCCAAAGATCATTCGCTGAAGTATTAAAAGGGGTCACACCCACTGTGGCTAGGAAAGATATCTTGTCCATAAAAGCCAATGAAGAGGATCTTGGATGGCTCCATGGTAGTGTAATTGTCAGACTTAATTCTGAATTTTCTAATATTAACATTGGAAATGTCTTGAAGGAGAAAGGTTTGGATCATGTACTGGTCAAAAAAAGGGGTGGTCGAGTTATAGTTCTAACATTCAAATCTAAAGAGGAGTTGAAATCAAATATTTGCAATATCAAAGAATGGTTTAAGAAATGGAGTCAGTTTGTGATGGAATGGAAGCCAGGACTTTATCTTGAACAAGAAAGATGTGTATGGTTGAGGTGTTATGGCATTCCCTTAAATCTTTGGAATAGAGGCACACTCAACAACATTGGAAGCATGTGGGGTACTGCCCTTAGCTTGGATGGTGACATTTGTCGACCTAAGTCCTTTTCCTACACCAGAATCAGAGTGGCTACATCTTGTATGGAGTTTATTTACAAAACTAATGGCATTCCCTTAAATCTTTGGAATAGAGGCACACTCAACAACATTGGAAGCATGTGGGGTACTGTCCTTAGCTTGGATGGTGACATTTGTCGACCTAAGTCCTTTTCCTACACCAGAATCAGAGTGGCTACATCTTGTATGGAGTTTATTAACAAAACTATATCTTTGGATTGCAAGGGTAAATTACACCCCATTCTTGTGTATGAAGATCTTTCAACATAATTTAGTAGCTTGAAGCGCAATGGTTTGGAAGAGTGCAGCTCCAACGAAATATATGGCAGTGTTGTGGAAAGAACAAGTCCAAAGGAGTGTTTTAGGGAGAAGGAGGCAGACCATGTGATGGAGGTAAACACAATTGTTGAGGAGTCAAAGTGGGATGAAGGGCTCATCAGAGTAGAGGAAGTATGTACCAAGGAAGTAGATTAGAGGACAGGGTCTAATGATTGTCATTTGGGCGAGGAGGTAAACACAGTTGTCGAGGAGACCATATTGGAGGAGTCAGTGCACAACCCAAATTGTATTGTTGAGCAAGTATCTACACCTGGTTTTATCAAAAGCTTCAGTGGATCTCGTGATGGAAGTGGTTTTGGTATCAATCTTGAAGTGGATTTGGCTTTTAGTAAGAATCTAAATAGGAAGGGTTTTCTGAGCATTAATCAGTCAGGCTTAGTTAAGCAACCTACTTCTGTCCCAAAACTATTGCGGAATGAGAAGAGGAAAAGAAAGAAGAAGGTTCAGCTAGAGGGGTTCACAAGCTTTGCTAGACTTCATGGGCAGAAAGCTGCAGCAGTCAGCAAGCACACTTCTAGGTCTGTCATTTTCAGACCAGTAGCAGCTGCGATTGCACGTTCAGATCTGTCTGAGGGTGTTACTAGTCCGAACAATCTTCTCCTCAATGAAGCTAAAGCCACTACACAATTAGGTAAATCTTTTGGCATCAATTTCAATAGGAAAGAAGATGATGTGCTAAACAAGATTATTAAGCTAGAGCTAAAGGACAAAGAGAGATCCAAATAGGAGGGTTTGGTCTTAAAAGGTTGATGGATGGCATCAAGTAAGCTTAGCTGGAGTTTTCAGTGGGTATAAGCTTTGTTAGCTAGTTTTTTGGGTTTTGGCTTCAAGTGTTTGTGGTCTTGCGAGCTAGTGTTGGTTTCTCACCAACACTATGCCCGGTTTCTTTTCTTGTCCTTTTTTCTTTCTCTTCCTTGTTGATGCTATCTCATATGCAATGTATGTTTTCTTCATCAATAAAGGATTTTCTTTGCTGAGAAAAAAAAAAGGTAAGACTTGAGATTGTCTGAGTGCCACACGGATAGCTTGGAAACAACCAAGGCCATGACATTTAGGTGTCAAATTTACGTATCCTTGAGAAGTTTACTCTGACAAGGATATTATGGATACTTGTTTTTCTATACCGGTTGTGGGAAATTATCAAATTAGAAGGAATGCTCCAAGTTTTGGCAATTTTCAGAAAAATTCTGATGGACTTTTTTATTTTTTATTTTTTACGTCTGACTTGCAGGTGTGTGCAGTTTTTGAACCATTATTTTGGAACTCTGCCTGCTGTAATGTGAAAACATCTCTGATGTGTTTTTGATGATTCAGCTGCTCTCGTGGATACTTGTTTGGATCGGACCTTGGTCTCTGTTTTATGGTTTTGAGAGCATCGGTGGTGGCGGGGGCTGTTAACTTGGGTTGTGAAGGGGTTTCATTATTTATTTTTTTTTTTTTGGTACTAGAATATCGGCTAATTCAATTTAAGTTTGATGAGTTTTAAAATCATGTTAATTGAATCATATACACATATATGTAAAGATACCGCATAGTTAATTTGAGTTGTAAATTGTTTGTGAGACTACCAAAAAATTGAGAGAAAAGAAAAAAAAAGAGAGAGAAGGGAATTACATATTAGTTGTGGCTTTTGGGGGCAAGAATTTATAATTCAGTGGAAAGATTTTGAAAATTATATGATAGTGCCATGTTCACATATATGTAAAGATACCGTATAGTTAACTTGAGTTGTAAATTGTTTGTGAGACTACCAAAAAATTGAGAGAAAAAAAAAAAGAGAGAGAAGGGAATTACATATTAGTTGTGGCTTTTGGGGCAAGAATTTATAATTCAATGGAAAGATTTTGAAAATTATATGATAGTGCCATGTTTAAAAATATTTACAAATTAATGGAATTTAAAATTTGTAGGAGAAATTTGCTCTCTATTTTTGTAGGGTAAATTACACTCACCTCGAATGAAATTAATACAAATGGTGAGTATCTATTGAAATAAATAAAATAAATATATATTTTAATTTTAAATAGATGACAATATCTTTTTTTTTATACGAGTAATGAATTATTGAAAAAAAAATAATGTAATTGTTATATGAATTAAAACTTCAAAGCAGTCCAGTATAATTTTATTAAACGCGTGTGATTAATTGTATTTTCTTCAAACCTTTAGAAAATGTGTATTTTAATCTTTGGGTAAATTATACTATGCCCTTTTTATATTTGACCATTTTTCCACTTTAAGTTTTCTTTTCCCTACTTGACTTTTTATGTTTTAAGTTTTTTTAAATTTATTTTTAAAAAATTAACTTATTTTTAAAATTAAACAGAAAATAGCAAATTGACAATCATGTGATATAAAAATATTTTATTGACAAAAAATCAAATCCTAATATAAAAATATATTTTTTATGTTATGCGACAATTAATGTGACATTTTTTGTCTAATTTTGAATAGAATTTAGGAGTAAATTGAGAAAAACATAAAATATAAAAGTCAAAGTCGAAAAAAAAATTCAAGGGGCCAAAGCGAAAAATATCAAATATAACGGGACAAAGTGTAAAAACACTATATATATATATATATAATTTTTTGTGTTTGTGTTTTTTTTGTCTTCCGGATCCAACTGTCTGAGGGTTTTGTTTATTATAAGTTTCTTCTACTCCACTCCTCTTCCCCCCACCATTGTAGCCTCTACATATTTTCTCCATTGTTCATTATATACACACACATCACCATATATACATATATATATATATACATTCCCTCGTCTTCCACAGCTAGCTTTTGAAGATAACCTTCAATGGCTTCTCTCGGAAGCAAAAACTCCGTACAGAGTAATAATCAACCTAACTAAAATCTATCTAATGACTACACCAAATCAGACTTCTTCTCCAAGTTCCAATTTCTATCTATTCTATTTATGTGTGTATGTATATATATATATGTATGCATGTATGTTGATATGATTGTACTTGTAATTCACCACACAAGAAGTAGAGGATTGCGCAGCAGAGAAAATCTCTACCAATTACCACTGGTATTTTCTTAATGTTTAAATACTTTTTTCTTCTTATTCTTTTTAGGTATATAGTTCCTTTCAATCCTTGTTATAATGGGTTGTGATGGCCTTCTATGCAATGATTATTAACCTTTTAGTTCATAGGAATTGGCGTTGTCTTTTAATTTTGAAAGGATATACAGACTTTTTTGTTGACTTTTTTTCAGTTAGTGATTTTTTTTTTTAAAAATTTTCAAAAAGCTTTAGACTTTAAGTTCTACTCAACTAGACGAATAGGAAAGTAAAATCAGATTTGCAAAAAATTCTGCTAAAGACGTGCATCTCCATCATACTAAAACATAATTTAGTACTTAACTATGTGATTCAATTTTGTATATGTAGAATTACTCTTTGATAATAGTACTCGTTAAACAAATGACGATTCAAGTGTCGTGTTACCTAGAGAAGCATTGATAAATAGGCTGGCTCCTTGATGGCATTGGCATATAACTCTACCAGCAATCCTTGGGGGTGGAAATTATCTTTAGGTTTCCTTGTTTCACTCAGATTCAGTGCAACCCTTTCACTTAAAAAATGAAACATTGCTTGCCAATTATTTCAGCACTATTTTGGATGTTGGCTGAGTAAATATTTGGTTACCTTATTGACTTCCAGTATTTTCGTCCCATTTCTTTGTTTATTTCCTTCATTTGTTCACAACACCACTCCTTTTTTTATACTACTTGCTCAACACGATTTGAGTGACACGTAGCCCAACCACGTAGCCTCTCTATTAGCTGCCATCATCATGCTATATAGATTTGAATCTTAAATATAGATTTGAATCTTAAATGGATAAGTTTAGATTGTTGCCAAATAGATAAGTTTAGATTGATGCTTAATTATACTTGGGCCAACACTACTAAGGGAATTGCTGGGCCAACACTACTAAGGGAATTACATCACTAATTTTCCTTTTATTTATTTATTATTTTTTTTGGAGCTTACCATACTGAGGTTTATCTTTAACAATCATTTTCTTAATTATACATTCCTCCTAA
Organism: Camellia sinensis; assembly: GCF_004153795.1. Classification (NCBI taxonomy): domain Eukaryota; kingdom Viridiplantae; phylum Streptophyta; class Magnoliopsida; order Ericales; family Theaceae; genus Camellia; species Camellia sinensis. The sequence continues at coordinate 314,132 of NW_021027595.1, read as the reverse complement.
CGTAAATCAAATTACACTTTATCGCTTATCATCATAAATTAATTATTTAATTTGACCATTACTATCACTATTATTGTTATTATTATTATTGGTTGTGATATTAATTAAATATTTAGGGTGTTACAGACTGGACCGTCTAGTCTTGATCTCCAATTGGAGACAAGCTGGATGTTGTACTATATACACATGTTATGTATTTTTTGAGATAAATATTATGTATGTTTGTGGTAAATGTTATGTATTTTTTTTCTATAGGAGTTACAATAATTTGTGGTTAAAAAATGAAGTTACGCATTTTGTGATAATGTTACATATTTTTATGGTAATGTTATACATTTTTTTATCTAAACATTTTCTAACCACAATATGTAACATTACTACAAAGATACATAATTTCATTTCCCAACCACAAATTTTCCTAATTTCTACTAGAAAAATATGTAACATTTACTACAAAAATACGTAACGCACTTCAAAATCACGTAACAAGATACATATAGTACAAACACTTGGAAGAGGTGTTTAATCATAGAGAAAATATCATTTTGTCCCCAAAACTATTACTCAAAAATCAATTCAACCCATGTTCTTTTAATAATATTAATTTTATACCTAAATTATCTAATTTTACATCAATTTTGTCCTCACCCTCAATTGCCGTCAATGATCAAATGGAAGTTGTTGATGTGGCACCTAAACTTCATTTGAAATTTTATCTTATCCCCTAAACTATCTCCAAAATATCAATTAGACCCCTGAATAAAATGGAGTTTGGGGGTCTAATAGATATTTTAGAGATAGTTTGGGGGATAAAATGAAATTTAAAATGAAATTTTAGTATCATGTTAGCAACTTCCATTTCATTATAAATGATAGCCAATGATAGGGGTAAAATTGATCCAAAATCAAATTATTTTGATGTAAATTAATATTATTAAAAAACAAGAATTGACTTGATTTTTAAGTGATACTTCAGGGGGCAAAATGATATTTCATCTTAATCATACATCAATTTCTTCCACTTACATAGTACACATACTCCTGTTATGGATTTTTGTGGTATATGTCACATATTGTGATACGAAAATTTATGATTTAGAAATAAAGTTACTCATTTTGTGATAATATTATATATTTTTTTGGTAATGTTACACATTTTTTTGTTAGAAAATGTTTGAAAAAAAAAATATGTAACAGTACTTTAAAAAAATACATAACAATACCACAAAATACGTAACTTTATTTTTGAACCACAAATTGTCGTAACTATAAAAAAGTACATAATATTTACCATAAAAATACATAATATACATCACAAAAATACATAACATGATGCATATGGTGTCTACTAGAATTTCCCAAAACTTTATCCAACCCATCTTTAATGGTGTTCATATTTTATTTCATTCTTTGATATATATTTTGAGTGTTGTTAAATGCCCCTATTTTTCCTCTTAGAACCCCCTCACTTTTTTGAACCCACACCACCAAAATTGCTCATTTCCTCATTTTTCTTTAAACCCCTATCATAACCCCTAATATGCGCTTTAAACCCTCACCCAATACTTCAACCAGCACTCCCACGCCCACCCCTACCTCCAACAACCCTTATTCCTCACCATTGTTTCTTTCACCATTAACCTTCTCATAGTCCTTATTTTTCACTGGAGACCCTTCTTCAGCCTTTCTTTCTCACAGACGACTCCTCTCTAACAACAACCTAGCTCCCTAGCTCCATCTTCTTTCCTCTTTCTCCACCATTGATCCTCTACCTCATTTCTTTCACCCAAATCTTTCATTCCTTCAATCTCAGTCATTTTCCATCATCGCCACCCACACAACTACCCTAGAGCCCTCTCCCACCATGCTCGTGTTTGTTTTTTCTTTATTTGAAATCGTCTTGTATAGTTCAGAAAACTAGTATTGAACAAATAGTGGTAGTTCGGTTATAGACTATCGAACAAATGGTGGTGGTTCGGGCTTGAACTACCGAACTGAATTTAGGGAGATTTCAAACAGTGTTGCAGTCGTGATGATCGTGCATGAAAGTTGATTGCTACCATCGTTGACCTTCTGCAATTGCAATTGAGATTGGTGGTAGGTATAGATAGATTGGGAAGGGCAAAGCTTGAAGGGTAGCGAAGAAGTGTCTAAGAGTGGCTTAGGTGGTAGCATTACTGGTGGTTGGTGAGTGGGGTTGAGGGTCTTGGGAGTTGGAGGTGATGTTGGTGATGGTGTGACGGAGGTTGCCAACTGGAGTAGGGGGCAGCGGAGTTACGAATCACATGTAGAAGAAAATGGAGGGTAATTGGTGTTGGGGTGCTGGAGATGATGGGCGACGAGAATGGGGATGGCTGTTGGGAGTAGGTTTAGGGTTTAGGAAATTAGGGTTAGAAAGTTAAGAATAAGGGTAAAAATGGAATTTCATGTTTGGACAATACTGGAATTAAAAAAAATGAAATATGTGGGAAGTGGAAAATTCTATTTCAACACACTTACTTCAACACACACACTTGGTGGTTGTTTGGCATGTACTAAAATAGCACATGTTATTTTAGCACATTATCCTATTTAGGTCATAATCATCTTATTTAAATCACATCATCTCTTTACCACATCACTTCAAACGCAATCCATATTTCACGTTTTTTCATAAAAAGTCAAAAAGTATACTAATCTAGCACTTCCCAAACAACTTCTTAATAAAATATTATTTTAATAACAATTATATCCTAAAATAAAATGACTAAAAAGGGTATCAAAACACACCCATAATATTATATTAAAATATTCTCTATACACATCTTTTAAAATAAAAAAATCTCAGCATATTAAAAAAATCTAAACCTTAATTTCTCTCCATTGTTCCCAGTTGTCTAAAACCCTCAATCTCATCTAAAATTCACCTCATTGTCATTTGATCTCTCTCGATTCATTGAAATCTAAACCCTAATTCGTTGTCCAAACATTGAAGATCGATCGCGAGTGGAATAGTTTTTGATTTCATATAATTGAATTGATTTCAGTTTTGATTTCGAGAATGTTCAACAGGATGATAGATCCTGAGTTGATGAGAAAATTCATGTGCAATTGAATGTAAATTTTATGAATTCAAGATATTGGTGGGATTTTAGCTAATAATTTAGATGAATATAGGTTCTTTTGGTGACCTGTTTGGTTTTTATTTGTATTTAATATGAAATTGCTTCAAATTGAAGAAAGAAAGAGATGAAAATTGTCTCCTTTTATCTTTTCAGTGTTTTATTTTCCTGTTGAAATATTTCAGAATCATCATGAGAATATTTCTCTTTGATTTTTTTTTTGTTTTTTTGTTTTTGTTTTTGGTCTTTAGTTCGTTGGTTCATAGTAATTTTTATTTATTTATTTATTTTATATTTATGATAGGGTTTTCAATGAAATGGAGGTCTTCAATAGAGGACTGTGGTCTTCCTTGTCTAGAATGGAACTGTAGCAGTGGGTCTACAATTTTCAACAAGTGAGGGGAACGAGAGTTAAGGTGGTGTGTGTACAATGATATGAGTGAAAATTATAATTGAAACATTTAGTGTGTGGATTGAGAAGAATACTTAATAAGTATGTGTACTGAGATAAGATGTGCGCTGAGGTAAGTAGGTGTGTGAAAATAGAATTTCCAGTAGGGGGTTGTAACAAAAAAGGTAGAGGTAAATACCAATACTCATATATTTTTTCACACCTTAGTAAGGAGGTTTGGGTACCACCTAAATAAGCTACTTATTGGCTTATTGATTTATTTATATTAAATTACTTCTCTACTCTTTGCACGTATGTTTGAAATAAGCAACCCAAATGTGTTGGCAAGATGATTGAGACTAAGGCTTTCTTTGGAAACATATTTTTTTAAGTAACTTTTTGACTTTTTGGTTAAAATATGATATAAAAAAAACTAGTATATTTGGGATGATTTTTTGATTTTTTATGAAAAGATGTGCAAAAACTAGAGAGAAAAAAGAATTTTTAACTTTTTGGTATAAATTGTTGGTTTTTTTAATTTTTTTAGTGACTTTTTGACTAAAAAAGCAACTTGCCAAACAAGGCCTAAATTAGCTTACTAAAAAACAAAATAGGCTGAAAAGTCAATAAGATAAAATATCGTATGCAAACCATAATCATTTCACTTTTTCTCTCACAATAATAATAATAATAATAATAATAATAATAATAATAATAATAATAATAATAATAATAATAATAATAATAATAATAATAATAATAATAATAATAATAATAATAAATAAATTAATAAATCCCGAAAAATTCATTCCAAACAAAATATTTTTAACTAGACTAAGATAATAAATAAATAAAGGGGAACTTACCAATAAGTCCCATATACAAAGTTCAAGATCTATCTAATCCCCAAACAAAACACTTACACCAATTAGTCCTATATAATTTTAATTGTTACAAAAAAATCCTTTTTTTTTTTTCAATTTACAGATGCTGTTACATTCTACTACCGTCAAACTTCCGTCAAACGGTCACCGGAGACTCGTCGTAATATTCAACATCATCGGAAAGTCGCCGGAGTGCCTTACTTGTCAGCAAGTGAAGGCCGAGCATCAGAGGCCAGCGGGTTTGCTGCAACCCTTGCCTATTGCTGAGTGGAAGTGGGAGCATGTCACTATGGACTTCGTTGTAAGTCTTCCGAGGACTCAGCGGGGTAGTGATGCTGTTTGGGTGGTTGTAGACCGGTTGACTAAGTCGCCGCACTTTATTCCTATGCGTGTTAGAGATTCAGTCGATCATCTGGCCGACTTATACATTCGGGACATAGTGAGGTTGCACGGGGTCCCAGTGACGATCGTCTCAGATAAAGATCCTCGTTTTACTGCCAGGTTGTGGCAGAGTTTGCAGAGTGCCTTAGGCACTAAGTTGACCTTTAGCACGGCTTACCATCCTTAGACTGACGGGCAGTCCGAGCGTACTATTAAGATCCTTGAGGATATGCTTCGGGGTTGTGTTCTAGACTTTAGTGGGTCGTAGGAGAGGCACTTGCTGTTGGTGGAGTTTGCCTACAACAACAGTTTCCAGTCTAGTATCGGTATGGCACCATTTGAGGCCTTGTATGGCCGACCGTGTAGATCTCCTGTTTGTTGGGTCGAGGTGGGTGATGCACCTCTATTGGGTCCGGAGTTGGTGAGGGAAACGACGAAGAAAGTTGAGCTTATCCGTAAGAGGCTTGTTACAGTACAAAGTCGTCAGAAATCTTATGCCGACCATAGGAGAAGACCTTTGGTGTTTGACATGGGTGATCATGTCTTTCTGAAAATATCACCTAGACGGGGATTGATGAGGTTTGGGAAGAGCGGGAAGTTGTCCCCTCGGTTCATTGGTCCTTTTGAGATCCTTGAGAGGATTGGCGAGGCTGCCTATCGTTTAGCTTTGCCACCGCAGTTGTCCGGAGTACATGACGTGTTTCATGTGAGTATGCTTCGGAAGTATGAGCCGGATCCATCACATGTGTTGGATTGGACCGATTTAGTGGTTGATGAGGATGTCTCGTATGAGGAGAGACCGGTTCGGGTCTTGGATAGGCGGGATCAAGTTTTGCGAGGCAAGACCATCCCTTTGGTAAAAGTTCTGTGGAAACATCACGGAGTGGAGGAAGCCACTTGGGAACGTGAGTTGGAAGTCCGCGAGAAATATCCGGACATGTTTATTAATATATAATCCTGTATTTAGATTTTGTAATATTGTTGGACTTAAGAGCTTTATTTATGTCATAAGTCGGAAAACGTTGATAATGTTTTGGTTTAATGATAGTAGTTTGAAACCTGTCTCATAATGGAAGTAGACTGTAACATTTATATGTTGAATGTGTGGTATACATCATGAAATTGAATATGATGTGGAAATGGAAATCACGTATATTGAAATTATTGAAATCGGAAGGAAAATTGCATGTTAATAATGCAGGTTGAGATGTATTTGAGATGCCTCTTGATAAGAGATGAAATGACCAGTATTGGGTCAAGTTGTGTACTATTGAATTGTCATATTATTATTAAAAAAAAAAACCTGTTTTCAAAAAACTTATGCTTAATTTCGGGGACGAAATTCTTTTAAGGGGGGGAGGTTATAGTGACCTCGGTCTTTTCCCATTTGATTATTGTATCCGGACTTAGGTTCCGTATATTCTGTCATTGTATATTGTTGTTATCGTCCTTTATTTTCTCATTTGGAGTTATAGGATGTGTTGGGCAGGTTTGTTTCAGGTTGGTTGGGTTCGTAAACCAAGTGTTGCTGTCCAGTTTTTGGGTAGGTCGCTCGAGCGAGGGCTTGGTCGCTCGAGCTAGGGTTGTATTTTGTGTCTAGTGGCTCGATCCAACTTTTCTTCGCTCGAGCGAGCGATTGCGTCTAGTATAGACCTGAGAGCAGTGTTTCTTCGCTCGAGCGAGCGAGGTGTTTGTTTTTCGAGTTCCTCGCTCGAGCGAGAATTCTGTCGCTCGAGCGAGGTTTTCTTCGCTCGAGCGAGGTTTTCGTGTGTCTGGTCGCTCGAGCAACCAAGTCTTCGCTCGAGCGAGCCTGTCAGGTTTAAATAGGCAGCAGCGTATTTCAGATCAGTTTTTCATACACTTTCAGATTCCAAAACCCTAGTTACGAGTTCTCTCTCCCTCTACACACCTTCTCTCTTAGGATTGATCTACTTAGAGTGAGTTTCTACCTTAGATCCTTTATTAAAAAGATAGAGTGGGTCGAGGGCTTCCATTTAATCTGAATTGTTGGTAGTTTGGAGCACTTTGGAGTTTGGGCTTTCATCTCCATCTTCTCTTTTGGGGTTATTTCTTCGAGGTAGGGATTTCCTACTCCATCCTATAAGTTTTGTTGCTAGTTTTGGTATATTGATATGTTGGGTTACTTTGGTAATTTGGGAAAACCCTAATTGTATTAATAAATTAATTTGTATAATTAATTTAAGGAAATTGGGGAATTTAGTTAAATTCATGAAATTGAGGAATTCATTGATTAAATGGTGTAGTTGGATGATTTAAATCACTCGCCTATTGAATTGTTGATATATTTATTTCCAGTCTAGAAATAACTGTTTTGGGCTATCGGTGGAGGATAGTCGTGTTTTGTTGTAGACATTGCATGTGGATTAGGGAAAATTGAAACTAATCAATTTGTTTAAGTTATAAATTTAGACTATTGAATTAATACAGAAAATAATGTGTTGATTGAGCATTGCATACGCATATTGTTTGGGAGGAGATAGGGGATGTACTCCACGGTTTAGGGGAAGATAGGGGATGGACCTCTAAACCGGATTTTGTTTGGGAGGAGATAGGGGATGGACTCCATTAGCATCACTATTATGTGTGCTTATTATATTGAATGTTTTTACATGTCATTGATACAACACTAAAATGTGTATCAAACGGGAAGTATGAAGTGTTTTGATATGAGCCTGAGTCTCATTTGTTTGTTTGATATTGGAAGTAATGTGAATATAACATATATAGTTCATTGTTGTAAGTTTGGCCAGGTTCTGAGCCATATTGATAATCAAGAAAAGTGAAACGTGTCAATAGACATTAGCGTCATGAACTGTATAATGATGTAATTTGATTATCTTGGTTAACCATCTATTGAATGCTATAGCTTTATTCAATGCTTATATTTGGTTTAGTATTTTTCTACTGGTCTGATGGCTCTCCCTTTATGGGAACATCATTTTCAGGTCCAGGTGATAAGCTACCTCCAAGGACTTAGCTTGGAAGGATTTGGATTTTGAAGACTATCTTTAGTTATTTGTTTTTATTTGATAAACATTCAAGCCTAGGGCTTTATTTGTATTTGAGTTAGAACTCATATTTTTGTGTCCAAGTGTTGGCTTGGAAAGATGTAAGCCCTTAGGGCATTTAATTTGATGTTACATGTAATGTTTTTATTTAATAATACTCTGATGAGTGGGATAATGAATTGTTTTCTTTTAATATTGCATGTCAATGATATATATATATATAATGGGTTTATTTTGAGTGCGTGACAACTTTAATTCATGGAGGCAAACAGTTTAGAAACCTTTATATGAACTACGTACCCTTCAAATTTTTGAATGATCCACTAATCTAGTTATAGTTGGTAGTCAATAGTGTTAAATCAGTTTTGTAATTTGGGTTATTCAAACTTGCAATCATGATTTCCAGCTTAATCTGAAGTTACCTGTGAACATATTGGTGATTTTGAAATACATTTTAAAAGCTTTTAAGAAATCGTACATAAGCACAAAGCTCATAATATTGTTCCCAATAATTTTTGCTAATGGAAAAAGTGATTATTGCTTTTTGTAGAAGGCTAATCTAGATCACAATCCAATATTTCAGTTAATTTTTTCCCTCTCTTTTGTTTGTGGATAGGCAAAACCATTAATTTAGAGTCTTATGCAGCATTACCTGAGGTGACACTGAAAACATTTTATGTTTAAATTTACTAACACATTTGCTTGCAATTATGAACAGGTTCCTGGGATCAGTGATCGGGGTCTCGTACCAAGACGAATAAGTAAGGTTGCTATTGTTGGAGGCGGATTACTGGGCTCTAGCACAACAACTATCCTGTGGTCTTGAAAGAAGTTAATGACAATATAGCGATCCCAGTTTCTCTTCCTTTGATTGTTGTATTCCGGACTTAGGTTCCGTGGAGTTGGTGGTTGCATATCTTGTGTTATCCTTTAATTCGGTGTGTTTGAGTTTTAGGATGTATTGGGCGTGTTTCGAACTGGTTGGTTGAGCTTTAGTCCCATTCCTTGTTGCCCAGATTTTTGGTGGTACGCTCGAGCAGGTCCCTTTGCGCTCTAGCGGAGTTTGATTTTTGGTTGTCCGCTTGAGCGGGTCTTCTTGCGCTCGAGTGGGACTTACACACTCTCAGCATTTTGTGCCTCTGCAAAACTTCTGCAGGTGCGTTTTTCACGCTTGAGCGGTTTTCCTTACGCTCGAGCGGGTGTCTTGGCACTCGAGCGGGTAATTCATTGTCTGTTAAAGTTCTGGAAGGGGGGAATCTACGCTCGAACGGCTTTCCCTTGGCGCTTGAGCGGGTGTGTTTTGTAGTTGTGTCTGGGCACTCGAGCGGGTCCAGTTTTTGTGTCTGACGCTCAAGCGTCTTATTCTCCGCTCGAGCGGGTCATACGTATATCAGTAGACAACAGCGGGATTACACTTCACTTTTTCATCTCTTCCTTTTTCAAAAACCCTAGATCTGAGCTCCCTCTCTCTCTAAACAACTTCTCTCTAGGGAATGATCTACTTCTAGTGGGTTTCTAACCTAGACTCTTTGTAAGAATGATAGAGGGTGTTGAGGGCTTCCTTTTAATATGAAAAATCTTGTATTTGGAGCACTTTGGATTTCGGTCATCTCCTCCATTTGAGCTCTTCATCTCGAGATAGGGATAACTACTCATTCCTATGGTCTTTGACATGTATTGGGCGTGTTTCGAATAGGTTGGTTGAGCTTTAGTCCCATTCCTTGTTGCCCAGATTTTTGGTGGTACGCTCGAGCGGGTCCCTTTGCGCTCTAGCGGAGTTTGATTTTTGGTTGTCCGCTTGAGCGGGTCTTCTTGCGCTTGAGTGGGATTTACACACTCTTAGCATTTTGTGCCTCTGCAAAACTTCTGCAGGTGCGTTTTTCACGCTCGAGCGGTTTTCCTTACGCTCGAGCGGGTAGCGCTCGAGCGGGTGTCTTGGCACTCGAGCGGGTAGTTCATTGTCTGTTAAAGTTTTGGAAGGGGGGAATCTACGCTCGAACAGCTTTCCCTTGGCGCTCGAGCGGGTCCAGTTTTTGTGTCTGACGCTCAAGCGTCTTATTCTCCGCTCGAGCGGGTCATACGTATATCAGTAGACAACAGCGGGATTACACTTCACTTTTTCATCTCTTCCTTTTTCAAAAACCCTAGATCTGAGCTCCCTCTCTCTCTAAACAACTTCTCTCTAGGGAATGATCTACTTCTAGTGGGTTTCTAACCTAGACTCTTTGTAAGAATGATAGAGGGTGTTGAGGGCTTCCTTTTAATATGAAAAATCTTGTATTTGGAGCACTTTGGATTTCGGTCATCTCCTCCATTTGAGCTCTTCATCTCGAGATAGGGATAACTACTCATTCCTATGGTCTTTGACATAAACTATTGGTCATTTTGATGTAATGTTGAGTTGGGTAATTTTGGGTGTTAGGGTTTTCAAAATGTATATAAGAGGGGTTTTGTATTTTGAGCCTATACATGTATATTTGGGCCTAGAGATGGAATTATTGGTGTTGTTGATAATATTTGGACCTTTGGGTCAATATTGAGCTTAAGGGAAAAATTGCCATGTTTGGGTATATTTGGGTCATTAGTGTAATTAATGACATTTATTATGGAATTATGAAATTAAGTTGGAAATAATGAAATTGGCTCATTATGAGATAGAGTGGTGGAGTTGGATTTGTTAATCGCTCACTTTTGAAAATATTAATAATTTATCTGTCGCTACATTATTATCTGTTTAGAAATAACTGCTTTGGGCTATCGGTGGAGGATAGTCTTGATTGTTGTAGACACTGCATGATGATTAGGTGAATTAAAACTAATCAATTGGTGTATTGGTTGTCATTGTATATGATGAGTGTTTGAATATATGGGTGCCGATCCCGCAGACGAAATTTCCGTAAAATGGCAATTCAAATATAATTATACATGGGTGCCGATCCCGCAGATAAAATTTTCGTAAAATGGCGATATAAAAACATCTATACATGGGTGCCGAGTCCCGCGGACGAAATTTTCGTAAAATGGCAACTCAAACATAATTATACATGGGTGCTGATCCCGCGGATGAAATTTCCGTGAAATGGTAGTTTGTAGTATTGTTGGTATGAGATGTAGTCTCACTTCAGTTATTTGGCCAGGTTCTGAGCCATGTTTATAAGTTGAGTTCTGTTAAGTTAAACATTTATCAAGTGCTAATGTTTTAGTTATTGCTTATATTATGTTTAGCATATCTCTACTGGGCGTTGGCTCACCCTATATGGGACATCTTTTTCAAGTACAAGTGTTATACCACCTCCAAGGACGTAACTTGGGAGGCTTGAGGCTGTCAGACTCTTTGTGTTGTTTTTGTTATATTACATATATGTCAAGCCAAGGGCTTATTTGTGCAGAGTTAGTACTCTTTTTTTGTAACCAAGTGTTGACTTGGAAAGTTGTAAGCCTATAGGGCGTTTACTTTTATTGTCAACATGTAATACCTTTTGTAAGAATACTCTAATGCTTATAATATGAGAACTCTTTTATTTATCATGAATGTATGCTATGATGGGTTTATTTTTTAGGGCGTTACAGACAATTTCCTACAAATCAATTTCGGGTTCTGTGGCCGATAAGGCCCTCAATTTAATTTCCGAAGCAGGTTATTCAAACAGATATTCCTACGGTGAACAGATAAAACTTTCAAAATCACATATATTCACATAATGGCTCATAAAATCATGGTAAACACATAATCACACTCAATTTAAGGACCAATTAGCATATTACGGAACAGGGGTATTACAAAAACTCTTTTTTAATGAGTTCATTAAATTTTTTTTACAATATTAAATTACATAAAATAAGTCAATTAGTTCTTTTTTCAAAGTTGCTAAAGATATTTTAGTATTTATGTAATATATGTGTTGCATCATGTGTCATATATATATCGTAAGATACATTTGATTTAAGATACATATTGATAATAATATCAGTTTGCTTCTAAAGAATATTAAATTGTATGATATGTATCATGAATCATAAAGTACTAACAACAGTTCTTCTAACTCGAGATTCTTTTGTTTGTATGGTCTCTGAATTCTAATTAATATTCATTTTATTCAGCCAATTTGCAAAGTTGTGTCAAGAAAGGGAAAATGAATGAAGAGAAGTTTTTAAAAACCCTTTCTCTTCTCAAGGGTGTCCTTGACTATGAAAGCTTTTGAGATGTAGACATGGTCATAGAGGTAATGCAGAATAATATAAATTTTGTTTTTCATTTTTCATTTTTCGGTTTCTATTTTGTTTTCAAGTTTTATAGTACTTCTTGTTGTTGATGCTTCAAACAGGCCGTTATTGAGAATGTCTCTTTAAAGCCACAAATTTTTTCTGATCTTGAAAAATATTGCCCTCCGCACTGCATACTTCCAAGTAACACTTCCACAATTGACTTGAACCTGATTTGGGAGAAGACCAGGTCCCATGACGGCATTATTGGAGCCCATTTCTTCAGGTAATATTTGGAATAACATTTCCATTGTTTTTCTTGTACCTTCTTCATGGAAGTGGGGTTTGGCAATTACTTTTTGTAATCTAAAAAAGTTGATGGGTTTGGTAATTGCTAAAAATTTTATTTGTTTTAGTGGAACAATTGCCTCTTTTTATAGATTATTTTAGCCGAAACAAACATGTTTTTCTTGTATTTTGGCTTATTTAGCCCAAGCAAAACGACAGCCTAACAATTGATTTTTTGCTTTTAATACAGTCTAGCTCGCATCATGCCACTTTTGGAAATTGTTCGTACCGAGAAGACTTCCCCACAAGTAATTGTCAATTTACTGGAAAAAATTTCATGAGGTAATGCAAGTTATGATACCGTTTACATCGGTTCATAGTAGGAGTCTTACGCCCGAACAAGTACAACAAGGGGGCCATCCACATTTACGGTCGTAGCAACGGTACCGGCTATTCAAGGTGACAATTTTCATAAATGTGCAAATTTTTTAAAGCTTCGAAAAAAACCATGATTAAGTTATGTTAATTTGTAAAAAATTGGTGCGTTGCGTAGGACTGCATCGGTGCATTGGACAAGACGCACGTGATGGCTCGTGTCTCGCAAGAGTACGCCACATCATACTATGGCCGGAAAGGCGTGCCGACACAGAATATAATTGTCGTATGCGACTTTAATTTGTGCTTCACATTTGTCTCTGCCAGTTGGGACGGGAGCATGCACGACAGCCAGGTTTTGCACTACGTGACAACTGAGCCGAAACATCGCTTCTCGCACCCCGCACCAGGTAAAAAATATTAAACAAAAATATGAATACGTAGGAAATATAAATATAAATATTTTCAATAATATATTTTCTTGGCAATAAAATTGTGAAAATTATTGTCTTTTTTTATTTTTTTATTTTGTCAACAAAATCAGTTGTCTAATGTAGTTTATTTCCCATTGTTCAAAAATTTTGCAAACAAATTAAAAAAATGAAACAAATGAAAATGAAAAGTTTCGAAAAATAATTAAGTGGTAAATAAGAATGTGAAAATGAAAATGAAATGAAACAATTTACAATTTAAATTAATAAAAAAAATTGGAAATAGAAATGTTGTTAATGAAATAGAAAGTAATTAGAAATATAATTTCGTAATTGGAAATATAATTTTTCACAACAAAAGAACTTCACAATGAAATAGTAATTGAAAACAAAAATGGAAAAAGAAAAATTTCCTAACGAAATAATTGACAGCTCTTCATTCTTATAAATTGAAAAAGAATTAATTATTATAATTCGTAGAAAATGCTGTAATTGGAAATATAATTTTGCACAACAAAAGTAATTGCGAAGAAGAGTAATTGAAAACAAAAGGTCTTAACAAGAATAATTCATTATTAGACAAACAAAAAACTGAGACAAGTTAATTGAAACATAATTTAAGTGGTAAATAGTAATTGAAAACAAAATTGGGATAAAAACAATTTTTTCTAATGAAAATGTAATTGTCATAAAAAAAAATTAATTATTATAATTCACAAACAATGCTGTAATTGGGAATATAATTTTTGAGAACAAAAGAAATTGGGAAAAGGAGTAATTGAAAACAAAATTGGGAAAAAAAATAATTTAGTAATGAAATTATTCAACAAATTTATTATTATTAACAAAAAAAATTACGAACCAAGACAAGTTAATTGAAGAATAATTTAAGTGGTACATAATACTGTCAAATTGAAAATGAAATGAAACAAAGTTTGCAGGAAAATACTATTTGGTAGATAGCGGTTACAACAACAAGACATGGTACCTAGCCCCCTACAAGGGGTATAGGTATCACCAAAATGCCCATCGAAATAGAACACCGCAGAATCAGTTCGAAATGTTCAACAAGGCACATCCGTCACTGCGTAGTTGTATCGAGTGGACATTCGGTGCCTGGAAGTCTAGGTGGGGGGCATTGCGGAATATGCAGAAGTTAAGTTTTTCTAATCAGGTTACGTTTGTATGTGCGTCGATGGCGTTACATAACTTCATACGCCGACATAGCGAACTTGATGAGGTCACGATGGCTATCTCAGACAGTGATGATTACGTGGCCCCCCAAATGCCCGACCACGACTAATACACACGGGTTGCTGATGTGATGGAGGAAGGGGATTCCGACCCTGCAATGGCCGTTGTAAGAGCGAACATTACGAACGAACTCGTACAGCAAGTGCACCGGTAGGGGCGAATTGGAAATACAAGAATATTGGTTGAAGGTTGTTAATATCTGTAACTGAGATTCATATTTGTAAACATGTTTGGTTTTAATAGTTTCATGTCTTTCGGAGCGTAGACATTTTCAACAAATTTTATTTTTAAATGAAGTATGTCCACTAATTAACATCTATATAATAAGGCACAAAGGTTTTTGAAAAATGTATCAAAATGTATGTGAGATACATTTTGATCCAATGGCTGAGATCAATTCTAATATCTATCCATGGCTCAGATCATTTCTAATATCTACACATTTCTGTTTCTCCACATTTCTGTTTCCCGCCCAACATGGTTGTTTCTCCACTCTTCTCTCTTAGTATCTAACCTCTGTATCTAACCTCTGTCTTCCCATCACAAATGATTTGCCTCCCCATCTACCCTCTGTCTACCCACCTTCCCTCTTTATTTCTCTGCCTACCCTCTCTATCTCTCTATTCCTCTCCGTTCTTCTTCTTGATTTTTTTTGAAAATCTCAGCTTTTGCCTTCATCACAGCCTTCATCAGAGTCTTCATCAGAGCTTACACCGTTGTTCAAATCAGAGCCTTCATCAGAGTCTTCATTAGAGCTTACACAGAGCCTTCATTAGAGCTTACACCGTTTCACTCTCACCGTTGTTCACTCAGGCTCGACATCACTTCGGCTGCTGGGTTAGTTCATCACTTTGGCACTGGGTTAGTTTATCGGCAACTGTTTCACTTTGGCACTGGGTTAGTTTATCGGTTGCTGGGTTAGTTCATCACTCCGGCTCGACATCACTTTGGCTGCTGGGTTAGTTCATCATTTTGGCTCGATATTATTGCTTATTGGCAACTGTTTCCTGTTTTTTTAAAGAAAGTGCTAAAATAACTCAATCTAATAGAAAGACAAAGAAAGTGTTGTTGAATGAATTATAACAATTTGACTTCTTGTAGTCATCAAATTCTGTAGTCATCAAAGTGTTGTTCTTAAATCAAATTTAACTTCCTGTAGTCATTACTAAAAGGCAGAGTTTATTTAAGGCAGAGTGGAAAATCTGTGTTTCCATTACTAAAATGCAGAGTTTATTTGAGGCAGAGTGTAACTCAAACAATTTTATATATAACAATTTTGTGTTAAAATCTGTGTTTCCATTACTAAAAGCCAGAGTTTATTTAAGTGGAAAATCATAACTTCTGAATGATTTGACACAATCATTGAAGTGTGAGCTTTGCTCAAATTCTCCTGGTCCCTGAACAACCACAAAAGAAGAGAGAGAGAGAGAGAGAGACAGAGAGAGAGAGAGAGAGAGAGAGAGCTCTTTTTCCGTAAATAGATTATGTTTATGTTCTGTCATTTTTTTTGGCTACGGTAATGGCCAAAACATAGATTATGTTTAGCATGCCAGGATAAGATACATGTTGCTTATTGTATAATCTTTTTTTTCTTTTTTTTAAGTGTCACTTATTGTATAGTCTACCTTAAATTGTTCAATTTTCCACTTTGAAGTTGGATGAACATATGTTTATTATATTTGCTAATTATTTTTACAGGTGTCGGAGGCTATTCATATTTTTATGAGCCACTTTGGTGGGCTAGCATATAACAAGTGAGTTTATTTTGTGCTTTCCTTTCAATAGATAACAAACTAAACTGGTTAATGCTGTATTGCTATTGCATTATGTGATCTCAGTTTCCTAAGTTTTTTTAATTCATAATCTTCCCATTCTTAGTTTCTGCAGTCAAGGATTTTATTTTGCACAGAAGTCAATGACTCTAGAATTCAAACTTCACATTTTCCTTTTTACCCCCTGTTTTACCTTTTATTGTGTGGAAACTTCCTTATCAATTTTTTCATATTATACATCCTACAAATCACAATGCAAATGCAGAAAAGCACCAATAATAAAATTAGTAATTAAACAATGAATAAAACAAAACACACTGACTTGGTAAGTAATTGTTTTGTAACAAACTAACCGTCATCTATAGATTTTTCTCTTCAAGATAACATGGTCTCATGTTTAAATATTCACTGAAAGATTAATGGCGGTTATAATTAGCATTAAGGGTATAAATACAATTGTTGCTTGATACATGGTGTGTAAGGTGTTGATTTCCTGTTAAATAACTCATGTTAATAAGTCACGCTAAAATAAAGGAAACAGAATTTCAATAACTCATGGACAATTAATAAATCATGTTAATAACTCATGTTAATTTCAGAATTTCAATAACTCATGTGTTATCTCATGTTAATTTCAGAATTTCAATAACATGATATTGAGCCAATTCAGTATTGAAAACATGATATTTGAAAACATGACTTTAATAGAGTTTTGAAAACAAGATATTATTTAGTGTTGAAAACATGCTATTTGAAAACATGATATTGCTGGGTTCAATAGAGTTATTGAAAACATGACTTTAATATTCTTCTTGAATTTTTTCTTCTTCGGGTAATCGTTCTTCTTCTTGAATTTTTTTTTTTCCTCTCTCAGCTTTTGCCTTCATCAGAGCTTTTGCCTTCATCACTTTGGCTGCTCGGCTATTCACTTCGGCTGCTCGACATCCTACTCGGCTGTTTGGTTAGTTTATTACTTTGGTTCTTATTGTTTTTCTTTTGTTGTTGCTTTAGTAACGTTTGGCTTTTGCTTTGATATTGAGTCAACTGATATATATTGCTTTGCTATTGAGTAAAACTGAAGAAGAATTCTGCATATGATTTCGGCAAGAATTCTGCATATGAATTCTGCAGAATTTTGGCTGATCAATCCACCATAAATACCAATGACACGGTTTCAGTTTTAATTTTGATTTTGAAATGGGTTTGAATGATTTCGGTTTTGATTTTGAAATGGGTTTGTATGATTTCGGTTTTGATATTTATGTATTTTGAAATAAGTTTGAGGGATTAGTGAAATAAGTATGTCAGATTTATCTAGCACTACACCTGCTTATTTTTGTTACTGCAAATAGTGGTAAGTTTTTGCTTTGCTTTTCCTTTTTTTGGTTACTCAAATGCTTTCCTTTCACTTTGATATTCACCATCCAGAAGATTCAGAAGTTGGAGGACAACTCTTTTAGTGAGCTTGAAAAACCCAAAGGCCCTTAATTTGATGTGAAATCTAAGGGTAAGTTTGTTGGTAATTATTCAGTGGTTTCAAAATGACATTTGACAATATTTATGGAAAGTTCTTAATCAAGTAATAAAGAGTTCTTTTGAGAAAATGATTAAAAGTTAGATTTTTATTTTTTATTTTTTATTTTTTATTTTTATGTTGTTTTTGAAAAAATATGACATTTTTTATGACATTTGACAATATTTTTTATTTTTATGTTGTGAGAGATTATATGATTCAAAATGCATTAAAAGTTAAAAGATGACTTTTAATTATCTTTTTAAAATAGTCTAAAAAAAATTATGAGTGGACATAGGGTCTCACCATTGTTAAGCAAATTGAGAGAGAGAAAAAATAATGATTAATGTGTGTTATTTTTTTGTTAATTTCCCAAGATTTGTTAATTTACCGAGAGAATCATGTAGGTAATAAACATGATGAGTCACCCAGCCCCTCAGCTACAATGCACCATGCGATTTGATCTTTATTACAATATATAGCGATCCCGGTTCATTCTCCTTTGTTTGTAGTATTCGGACTTAGTTCCGTGGATTCCGGTTGTTGTTTTGAACTTGTTTCTGTCCTTCAATTCTTTAAATTTGAGATATAGAATGTTTTGGACTTGTTCGTTCCAAGTTGGGTGTGATTGGGAGCAGGTGGTTGCTGCCCAGGTTTTTAGTCCTTCGCTCGAGCGAGCTGTTTGTCGCTCGAGCGAGCGTGGAGTTTTGTTTCTGGTGGGTCGAGCCAGGGTGGCTTCGCTCGAGCGAGCGTTGCGTCTGGTACCAGGACCTGAACACTGGAATTCTTGGCTCGAGCGAGCTTGTCTTCGCTCGAGCGAGTCTATCGTATTTCAGTAGGCAGCAGCGGGGAAAAAGATCATTTTTCTCCCTCTTTCATTCTTGAAACCAAAATGGATTTTCAAATTTATAGTTTATTTTTGAGTGTTTTCAAAACCTTAAATGTTTTTCTTTGGACAGCATAAAATAAGTTTGGGGCTTTGTTTCACATCGGAAAGAGGGGAAAATATAGAGCACTTAATAAAAAGCTACATGAAATATTCCTTTGAATATGGTATTATGGGAAGAATTATTATTTTTATTCCTTTGAATAAGTTTGGGTTCAACTGTTTGATAATAATAATAATAATAATTATAAGCTTTTGTTTGTTTGTTTGTGTAGAAATTCAGTATTTAAAATTTTGGTTTTTCTATGTTTGTTATTTAAAATGAAATTCAGTGCTCTTAAAAAAATAGATGATCTTGGACAAATCATGTGAATCATGTGAATCTGTGTGTTTTGAACTTTTGATTCACATGAGTGTCTTGGATTTTTTTGTCTTATCAACTTCAATTGTTTAGACTTAGACTTAGACTTAAATAGTTTGTAATTTTTCCTTTTTCAATTTTTCAAATCCTCTGTCAACTGAATATGCTCCATTTTAGTAGTCATCTTGGGCATGCAATTGATCATGTATATGCATATGCATATCTTAGCTTGGTGGCGAGTTGTTGATTTTGCTAAGATAAGAGGCTTTTTTTCCATAATTTTAGCTTGCTAGATTTGTATCAAGGTTCTGCCTCAAGGTTGAGGCCTCGCCCGTTGGTCATGTAATGAAATCTCAATGGATAAGCATTCTATTTCACATTTAATTCACTACACTTTCACAAATCATGCCTCTCTTTCTAGATAGCACACCACCAAGTTCCACATGGATTGGATTCTGAATTTCAGACATCACCTAGCAAGATACATAGATCAATTTCCATCACACATGGACATGTGCATGAACACTTCAAAAATGCCACAAATATACCAGAAATTCCATGTGATAGTTATCCCCACGTAGAAAAGAGAACTGATGCCATTATTAAATGTGCAGTTGGACTTTGACAGATTAAACTATGAATGATTCCATTTTTCCAACAAAATTATTAAAATTATAAGTTCCTTTTTTCATATTATGAAAGTCTTAATGTATGTACCAAAATAATACCTATTTGTATCAATAGATGCATGTTAAACAAATTATGTGTGTGTGGTTCAAAGTAACATTCTAATAAATGACATATCTTCAGGGAATGAAACTCTTTTTAACCGATCAATTACATTAGTAAATACCAATCCCATTAGATAATCAAGAGACAAAAGCAATTGGATGATGACTCCATAATGTTTTCCCTTTCTATGATCACACTCTACCTCCAGATGGTATTTTATATTTTGGACCCAAAACTACCAATTCTTTAATATAAATTTAGCTCATGACAGTATCCAATGCTAAAATGGAGGGGGAAAAAAACATCCTAGGAGATGGTGGAAATACAAATAGCCAAAATTGGAAAGAATAAGCCTTCTTGATCAGCCAAAATTAGTTTCTGTCAGTGTTTACAATTTTTTTTTTACTTGCTCTTATATTTGGTAGAATATCACATATTTCTGCTTCTTTTCTTTTTTTCATTACTAAGATGAGTTGAATGCCTACATTATACTGATGTGCTTTAGCATATAGATTTAGTAATATTTTTTAGTATACAATAACTTTAGTTTCTGTCAGTGTTTACAATTTTTTTTTTACTTGCTCTTATATTTTGATTTGCAGTATTGGTGAATATTAAAAATCTTATATGTTTATTTCTTAATTTGCATTAACATTAGGGAGAGTTGTTATTTTATTTGAGTTTTGTAGAGCATGTAATACAAGAAAAAATGTTACAAGTTCTTTAAGAAAAAAAAATTTAAATATATTTTTATAACTGCATTTTAATCTTAAAATTATTTACATCTTGCCTTCTGTCAATTTTGATTAAACATTGAGCAGAATTATTGTGAACCAAATTTCTCTCAGAACTATTAAACATTGAGGAAATGTGTCTCTCATCACCAAATTTCTGTCAATGTTTAATCAGAATTATTGTCAATTTTTTTAATCAAAAAAAAATATTAAGCAGAAATTGGTTTGCTGTTCAAAAAAAAAAAAAAAAGGTTATACACATTGTGTTTACTGTCAACTGTGTATAATAGTTGGTCTGTCAATTATTGCCAATTATTTGAACTATGAAGCAGAAATTATTTGAACTAAATTTCATCAAGGAATTAAAAAAAACATTATGTGAACCAAAATTTCTGTCAATTTTGATTAAACATTAACCAGAATTATTGTGAACCAAATTTCTCTCAGAACTATTAAACATTGAGGAAATGTCTCTCAGCACCAAATTTCTGTCAATTTTTAATCAGAATTATTGCCAATTTTTTTAATAAAAAAAAACATTATGCAGAAATTATTTTTTCATCAAAGAATTACTGTCAATTATTTGAACTATTAAGCACAAATTTGGTCCTTACACATAAGGTTGGTCTCAAAATTATTTGGCTTTTATACACAGGAAAAACATAATAGATCCAAAATTTTCACTAAATCAAGGATGAACAAAAAAATTCACCAAATCTCCAATAATAATACTTTTAATCTTTCTTGATAAAATTTTAAAATAGAGTATGGATAGGAGATGGTTTTTAGGATAAGTTTGGAATTTTTTTGAAAAGATTTGAAGATGCGAAGAGAGTAAGGATTGGAGTATTCATATCAGATCAAGCTTTTAATCAAATTTTCACTCAAATTTGATGAACACACACACAGAGAGAGAGAGAGAGAGAGAGAGAGAGAGAGAGAGTAAGTTAAGTAATTTACTAATCATAACCATCATGGTTTGGTTGTCCTGACTCCTTTTGTTGTTGTTAGAACTTAAAGCTTGGATTAGGATTGGTTGTCCTGACTTCGGTGGGTAAATTGAAGTGTAAAACATTTAGCTGATTACGTCGCTATTCATAAAATTGGTCTGTCTTAAATTTTTAAAATTTGGTCAAGATTTGTTTAAATTTGGTCAATTTTGCTGCATTATTAGAAAGAAGTCAAGTACTCTCTCTCATACCCTAACCCAAAGACCTTCACAATTATTTATTTTTTGGTTCTTCTAGGAGGCTTGAGTGCTAGATGTATTAGTAGTGGGTAGTTTTGTAGATTAACTTGATATTGAAAATCATGTGTGCACTGCTACTTGCATTGTGCCCTTAGTGAGGCATAGTTGGGTTGCTTCATCGCAGTTATGTGATGATATCTTTTGATGTAATATGGGCTTCTATTCTCCCTTTTATTTATTTATTCTTTCCAAAATAAAAACCTAGGCTTAGGCGCCTATAGGATTGTTTGACAAAAAGGCATTATTCATTTCTATTCAACTTACTAAACCATCAAGTGCATCACTAATCACTGGAATGCTCAGTTGAAGAACTCTACATGCTCAATTTTGTTTTTCAAAAATAGATGCAATCAACCATGATTTAGTCACCCTTTTAATGAAAGAACATTTCATTTAGTAGGTCACACATGTATGCAAGATATAGAGAGAGATATCACTACGATATACCTTTACACAAAAATTGTACCATTCAAACGTAGTATATTTGTTGTGTGATTCTAAAAAGAAAGGGACTGTTTTTTTTCATTTAATTTTTTTTTTGAATATCTACAGTTCCTAATTAAAAGAAAATTTTGAAAGACTTGGCATTTTAACATTTATGTGTAATATGGCAAGAGAGTTTATGTTTTTTTTTTTTTCTTTTTTGGTACCTTTTTAAATGAGTATAGTATTCTATGTTGTATTTCAAAAAAATCTAGTGAATGTATATATGTGTATATTACTTTAGTTGTCTTCATGAAAAAAAAATGTATTAAACTTACAAGTATTTAACTTAACCCAAGTATTTAACATAATCCGTTTTGCTTTGAATCAAATTCACCAAGTATTTAACTTAACTCACAAAAATGTATTCAACATTTTATTATAAAAAAAAAAAATTGTACCATTCAAATGCAATTATATTTGTTGTGTGATTCTAAAAAGAAATGGAATGTTTTTTTTTCAATTTTTTCATTTTCTTGAATATCTAGAGTTCCTAATTGAAAGACTTGGCATTTTAATATTTATGTGTAATATGGCAAGAGAGTTTATGATTTTTTTTTTGCACCGTTTTAAGGGAGTATAGTATTCTATGTTGTATTTCAAAAAATTCTGGTCAATGTATATATGTGTGTATTACTTTAGTTGTCTTCATGAAAAAAAAAATGTATTAAACTTACAAGTATTTAACTTAACGCAATTATTTAACATAATCCGTTTTACTTTGAATCAAATTCACCAAGTATTTAACTTAACCCACAAAAATGTATTTAACATTTTGTTATAAAAAATTAAAACAAAAAATTGTACCATTCAAGTGTAGTATATTTGTTGTGTGATTCTAAAAAGAAAGGGAGTGTTTTTTTCAATTTTTTTTTTTTGAATAGCTAGAGTTCCTAATTAAAAGAAAAATTTGAAAGACTTGGCATTTTAACATTTATGTGTAATATGGCAAGAGAGTTTATGATTTTTTTTTTTTTGACACCTTTTTAAGGGAGTATAGAATTCTATGTTGTATTTTAAAAAATTCTGGTCAATGTATATATGTGTGTATTACTTTAGTTGTCTTCATGAAAAAAAAAATGTATTAAACTTACAAGTATTTAACTTAACGCAATTATTTAACATAATCTGTTTTACTTTGAATCAAATTCACCAAGTATTTAACTTAACCCACAAAAATGTATTTAACATTTTTTTATAAAAAATTAAAACAAAAAATTGTACCATTCAAATGTAGTATATTTGTTATGTGATTCTAAAAAGAAATGGACTGTTTTTTTTTTTTTTTTTTTTTTTTTGGACAGTTTTTTTTCAAATTTTTTATTTTTTTGAATATCTAGAGTTCCTAATTGAAAGAAAAATTTGAAAGACTTGACATTTAAACATTTATGTGTAATATGGCTTTTTGCACCTTTTTAAGGGAGTATAGTATTCTATGTTGTATTTCAAAAAATTCTGGTCAATGTATATATGTGTGTATTACTTTAGTTGTCTTCATGAAAAAAAAAATGTATCAAACTTACAAGTATTTAACTTTGAAA
The DNA here is from genome assembly GCF_004153795.1 of Camellia sinensis. Taxonomy (NCBI): domain Eukaryota; kingdom Viridiplantae; phylum Streptophyta; class Magnoliopsida; order Ericales; family Theaceae; genus Camellia; species Camellia sinensis. The sequence continues at coordinate 290,524 of NW_021027595.1, read as the reverse complement.
AATCTAGAAATCCCCTAGATGTTGATTTGTGATTATGTATCAATTTTAAGCAGAATATAACAATCCCAATCAAACAGTCAAGACAAAGAGACACAACGATTTTACGTGGAAAAAAACCACAATTGGACACCTCCAACTGTGATTAAAAAACCACGGGCAACAGCTACAAAACAATCCACTAAAAAGATTTAAAGGAATTACACGGTATACTCTCAATTACCCAGCAAATCTACGCCTAATTGAACCAACCTCTATGTGCCTCTTCCAACTTGTCTTCACCTCGGAATTGTCTTTACGATGAGCCACCTCGGAATCCACCAAAGCTTCAGGCTCAAATTCTTCAGAATCCACCGAAGAACAACTCTCTCTTTTGTAGAACTTGCAAAACAAACAAAACCTTTGATGTATACCCTTTAGAACATGAGTTGAATACTCAATCAAAACATCAAAGAAAACTCACAAAGTATCCCCAGATATAAACCCTAGAAACCAAAAAGAAGATCTGGAGTAGTAATACTAAAATCTGACCCAACACGCGAATTTATAGAATCTGTCCCGCGATCTCCGCTCGAGCGCCCAACAGCCCGCTCGAGCGGCTTTAGCAAAATATGCGCGTGATATAACAGAGGTCCGCTCGAGCGCTAGAGAACCCGCTCGAGCGCAAAATCACACCTTCCAGTATTTTTACAGACCTGACAAACTTCTGAAACCCAGCATTCTCCGCTTGAGCGGACAGGCAACTTGGTATGCATTTTTGCATTTTGCTTCGGGGGCGCTGCCCCTCGACCCCGCCGTGGCGCTGCCCCGGACCCGCCAAGGGGCGCTGCCCCCTCGACCCCCGCGAGCTGACCGGGCAGTTCGATCCCCGTCATAATCAATGAAGTGGCAATCTTGAAAGCATTAGCATCACAAACTTCTCTGAAAGGCTTGATTCGGGTTGGATTCGCATCTAACAACTCATAGCATCACTGAAATAAAAATGCGAATAAAATTACAACTCAAAGGCGTTTTGTCAAATGGGATTGCCAAGAAATAACAAACTTAACACAAGTATTTAACATAATCCGTTATAGATATCCTACAAGTATTTAACTTCACCAAGTATTTAACTTAACTCAAAAAACTGTATTTAACATTTTGTTATAAAAAAAAAAAAAATTGTACCATTCAAATGTAGTATATTTGTTGTGTGATTCTAAAAAGAAAGGGACTATTTTTTTTCATTTAATTTTTTTTTTTTTGAAAGACTTGGCATTTTAACATTTATGTGTAATATGGCAAGAGAGTTTATGTTCCTTTTTTTTCCACTTTTTTAAGGGAGTATAATATTCTGTGTTGCATTTCAAAAATTCTGGTCAATGCATATGTGTGTATTACTTTAGTTGCTTAATGAAATAATTATTCATTATTGCTTATAAAATGGCTTTCTTATGTGGTGAATTTTTTTTTTTTTGGCATAAATTTATGTTTGGACTTTCCAAGTCATAAATGGTGAACTTCAAAATATTTATGATTATAATGGGTTTTAATTTTGGTTTTAATTTCATCTCTATAAAATTGAAGTCGGTTAAGAAAGAGAAAAATTCAAATTCGGACAATTATTGTGCTCGAGTTGTAATTTATCATTTTAATGTGATTGTTAAAAAACATCTATTCTAAATGCTGGGTTGACTCAGAAAATGTGAGTTTGATTATGGGTTTCTCAAAGAATGTAGGGAGAGAGAGAGATATAGAGATAGGTTATTTGGGACTTGGTTTGTGATTAGTGCTTTGTATTGTACAAATTAGTCTGATAGGGAATGAACTGTTTGTTTGGAGCAATTTAAAAATAAATTAAGGGTGATTCATTTAGTTGATCTTCCTGCAACAAAAAAATTAAACTCACACTCAAAAAAAATTATTTAACATTTTATTTGCTGTGTAATATATTTATTTAGCTGTACCATTCAAATGTAATATATTTGTTGTGTGATTTTGGTTTTAATTTCATCTTTATAAAATTGAAGTCAGTTAACAAAGAGAAAAGTTCAAATTTAGACCATTTTATTGTGCTCCAGTTTTAATTTATCATTTTAATGTGACGGTTAAAAAACATCTATTCTAAATGCTGGTTTGACTCAGAAAATCTGAGTTTGATTATGGGTTTCGCAAAGAATGTAGAGAGAGAGAAGGGGAGGGGGAATGGACTATTTGTTTGGAGCTATTTAAAAAGAAAGTAAGGGTGATTTATTTAATTGATCTTCCTGCAACAAAAAAATTAAACTGGCACTCAGAAAAATTTATTTAACATTTTATTTGCTGTGTAATATATTTATTTAGTTGTACCATTCAAATGTAATATTTAGTTGTACAGATGATAAATATTTTTCATTTAATTTTTTTGTGAATATCTAGAGTTCCTAATTAAAAGAAAAATTTGAAAGACTTGGCATTTTTACATTTATGTGTAATATAGCAAGAGAGTTTATGTTTTTTTTTTTTTTTGGCACCTTTTTAAGGGAATATAATATTCTATGTTGTATTTCAAAAATTCTAGTCAATCCTTATGTGTGTGCATATTACTTTAGTTGTCTTCATGAAAAAATATATATATTAAACTTACAAGTATTTAACTTAACACAAGTATTTAACATAATCCGTTTTGTTTTGAATCAAATTCACCGAGTATTTAACTTAACCCCAAAAAATGTATTTAACATTTTGTTATAAAAAATTTTAAAAAAAAAAAACTGTACCATTCTAAACAGAGAAGGCACGTGCCTCTGGTATCTGTTGACCTTTTTCTTTTTCTTAGAAGTTTATATTTTTATTTATTTCTTTTCCTCTTGTTTGTAACCCGTTAAGTATTTCCTATTCATGGCAGTTATTTATTTAAATAAAATTTTGAATTTTATTATTCGATTTGGTCGCAACATATTTGGAAATAACATTTCATTGCCAATGAAATCCATGTTAACTTTTATTATTGCTAATTTTTTTTGTTTCTTTGTGTCTAAAATTATATAACCAATTAGGTTGAAGTACAACAGTTATGAACAATATCACTATTTTTGGTCAAGTAAGTTTTTTTTCTTCTTTTTTCTCTTCATATAAATTTAAGTACCTCTCTTATAAATTTAAATACAACAGTTATGGACAATATCACTATTCTAATTTTTTTTTTTCCTCATGCTTTATAGGTGGATGGGGACTTACACCGAACCGTAATATCACCCCCCTTTACTAATTTTCTTATTTATGTGTATAAAGTTTTATTTATCACTCCAAAGTTTTTGTATGTATAGGTTCGATTTCTTCAAGAAAGAAATGTTAATGTTGTTATTCGCGATGAGCGTGACCTTAATACTATTTGCATTCATGAGATAAGCCTAAAAGTCACTTGAACATTGGACATGTATTTTCTTATCATTTTAAAAATAATTTATAAATATATTCTTCTTATTTTTTACAGGCAAAGGCAAAGGAAAAAGACAAAGCAATATCAAAGGAAACAAAAAAAGCTATTCCTTATGGCAAAGGAAAGGAAAATGCACATCCCATGGTGTGGTTTCTCAACAATTTTTAAAAGTTTCGTTTTTGAATATTATATAGATTTTTTAAGGAATTGCATAGTGTCATATACTATTTTTTATGTATATTTTTCAAAAGTTTCTTTTTCAAAAATTTATTCAATTCTTTTTATTAAATGTGAAATGTTTTTCTGAAGCATGTTAAAGTAAGCATTTGTACAACATGCTAATGCATTTGAATGAACATTAATTTGAATTTTTAATATGTTTGTCTATTTGTATGATAAAAATATGTTGCATTTGTACAATATGTTGCATCTACAACATAACATAATAAAAATATAATAGAAGAAAACGAAAAAGGAAAATAAGAAGAAAAAACAAATATGTGATGAAAAGGAAACTACATAATATAATTTTTTTAATTTTTATTTTTCTTATAAGAAGTTCTTAAGGAAAGAAGAAAAAGACAAAAAATGCATTTTTGTATAACAGAAACAACAAGAAGAGAGAAAAGGAAAGTACAAGACATTACACGCTAATATTCACATTTTACGTAACCAATGATCTAATATTTACCTTTTCAACGTACATTTTGTAAAGAGATGGGTAGTGTCTTAAAACCAATAAGTGCGTGCATAGTGAGTTTGCAGTTTTGTGTGCTTAATGTGTTTTCAAATTATTTTTCCCCTCCTTTTTAAATTTCATAAATACATGCATTGGTTCTTATATGACTAACAACTTAACCGAGTGAAGAGGAAAAGTTAGTTAAAAGGAAGAAAAAATACATGATGAAAGGGAAGCAAGTTAGTTAACCTTCACATTTTATGCACCTTCTTATATAATATTCTCATTTTAGGCACACAATGATAATGTGTTATCAAAAGCTACATTGGCCCAACGTGCACGGCGAGAACGTGAAAAAAATCAAAAGCCATGTTCTGCATACCAATTGGGACAACGCTTGCGACGAGAACAAGAAAGAGAAAGATCGAAGGAATGTATTAACCCAAGACAACCTTCTTTAACACCAAATTGGTAAAAAGAAAAAGAATTTTTTACCCAAGACAATCTTGAATTTTTTTACTCTTACTATTACCACTTTATTATATAGATTTTAATTTGTTCACAATCTATTTCTGTAGGCCTCCTCCTATAACTCCATGTAGAAATGTTGGTGTGGTCATCCGTGGTGAGCACGACCTTAATGTTATCCGTGTTCGTGCAGTAAGTACAAAATCAAGTCAAACATTGTATGTATTTTATTTATATAAGATTATATAAGATTTTTTTAATCTTTTCAATATTTTATTTATATTTGTTAGGCAAAAAATAAAGAAAAGGTCAACCCAATGTCTAAAGGAAAAGAAAAGATGGCTCATTCCGGCAAGAGAATGACAAATGCATGTCAAGTGGTATATATTCTTTTTTAAAAATATGATGCAAAACTAATCAAAATTTTGAATAGTTAAAATATATGAGTGTATAAAATGAATTTATTGTATTATGTTGTTTTTGTAGAATGATTGTAATATGTTTTCCTGTAACTTGCTATTATTTGTATGTGTTTTTCAAATTTATTTATTCTTATTTTGCATGGATACATGTGCATTTATAATGTACCATCCATAAGTTGCTACTTATATAAAGAGAATAGGAAAAAATAAACGAAGAAATAAAGAAAAAATATATAAAGAAAGGAGAAACTAAATAAGATAGGTTTTTAATTCTTATTTAATATATAAAATAGAAAACAAAAAAAGAGAAAGGGAAAGGGAAGAAATAGGAAGATAGAAAGTGAAGAAATAAGAAAAAAAGAAATAAAGATAACACTATTAAAGGTATAAAACAAATAAAATAGAAAACAAAATTAAGAGAAAGGGAAGAAATAAGAAGATAGTTTCATTTTAAGCACAAAATATTCACATATTTTGCTTCAATGATAAAATATTTTCTTTTTAGGCACAAAATGATAATGTAATATCAAAAGCTGCATTGGCCCAACGGGCACGACGAGAGCGTGAAAAAATTGAATTTCAATGCTTGCAACGAGAGCAAGAGGGATTAGAAGAATGTGTTCAACTAAGACAACGTTCTTTAACACCAATTCGTCGCGATCGCACTCACTTGGAGTGGGAAACAATAACTGAAGATTCTCAGTCGGCACAAAAACGAACAATGGTTACCCATCATTCTACATGTTCATTTTCTATGCCAAACACATCTTCAAACTCACAAAGGAATCGGTAAATTACTGTGTCTAATCTTCAAATACATACTTTTACTCATACCGTTTTGTTTTACAGAATTTTATTTATACACAAATATTCATAGGTCTACTCCTATAAATCGATTTCTTCAGCAAGATCTATGTACTGATGATGAATTACAAGATCTGCCTACGAGTATATCAATTGACGCTCGGGCACACAAAGATTCTTACCGCCATTATCTTGGCAAGATGGATGTATTATGTCCTTATTGTTCAGCCTTACATTTGATGGATGGAAAATTGACAAAATCATCTATAAAGCGTCCCTTATTTGGAACTTGCTGTTTGGAAGGAAAGATTAAGCTACCTTTACTTATTACACCCCCTCCACCACTTCAGGCATTGTATGATGGGAATAATGATCAATCAAAATCCTTTCGAAGTTATACTCGAGTGTACAATGCAGCCAATGCTTTTACAAGTCTTGGTGCTACATTGGATCCTAGAGTACTCAGTGGAAGGGGCCCTACATCATTCACAATTCATGGGGAATTGTGACATCGAACAGGATCACTACAACCACAACCAGGGTAGGATGCGAGTTATGCTCAGCTGTATATCTATGACCCTTATTCAGCTTTAGAAATTCGTAATCGTAGAAATCCTAACTTGAGAAGGGATGTTCTCAAAACTATTCAGGATAGTTTGTTGCAAGTCTATGCATTTGTAGATAAATTTCGCCAAGCTCATGCCATTTTACATCAATTAGACTCGGCAAGACACAATCTACCTGCTTATCTTCATTACAATTCAACAACTAATCGATGTCGGTATAACCTACCAACTACAGATGAGATTGCAATTGTAATACCAGGTGATGGAACAGAGGTAAATGGAATGAGAGATATTATTTTACATTTCCGAGGAAATAATGAGTTGATGCAAATTAATGAATGTCACCCAGCATACTTGCTATTACATTATGTTCTATTATTTCCATATGGTGAGCTTGGATGGGAACCTGAGTTGAAATTGTGGAATGTTCAGTATGATCGACCTTCAACTGATCGACTTACTCAAATGAATTTTTATAGTTATCGTTTGTTTGAACGACCCACAGAGTATTCAACAATTTTGAGAGGTGGGAAACTATTTCAAGAGTTTTTGGTAGATGCTTGGGCTGCAACTGAGCAAAATCGATTGACATACTACAAGCTTAATCAAGGAAAACTTCGGGCTGAGCTTTACTAAGAGTTGTCAGATATGGATCTAGATTATGTGCGACTTGGACAAATTGGTCAAAGGTTTGTTTTGCCATCTTCATTTACTGGTAGTCCTAGACAAATGTTTGAAATCTTTCAAGATTCAATGGTTATCACACGATACAACCAACACCCAGATATTTTTCTTACCATGACTGCAAATCCCAATTGGCCAGAAATTACTTCAGCATTATTACCATATCAAAAACCTATTGATCGTCCTGATTTAATTGCCTGTGTTTTTGAGTTGAAGAGAAAATGTTTGATGAAGGAGATAGAAACAAATAAAGTGTTTGGAAATAAAGTTGCACATGTTTTTACAATTGAATTTCAAAAACGAGGCCTCCCTCATATGCATGCACTTTTATTTCTCAAGGGTCCAAACAAAATTCGGACATGTGCTCAAGTAGACAAATTGGTCTGTGCAGAATTTCCAGACCCAAAAGATGATCCTATGCTTTTTGAAACTATCAAATGTTGTATGGTACATGGACCATGTGGTGCTCGAAATCCACAAGCACCATGTATGGAAAATGGTAGATACACTAAGAGATATCCTCGAGCTTTCACAGAAACAACAACTATGGATCAAGATGGATACCCTATCTATCGTCGTCGCAATAATCAAATTGGTCTGTGCAGAATTTCCAGACCCAAAAGATGATCCTATGCTTTTTGAAACTATCAAATGTTGTATGGTACATGGACCATGTGGTGCTCGAAATCCGCAAGCACCACGTATGGAAAATGGTAGATGCACTAAGAGATACCCTCGAGCTTTCACAGAAACAACAACTATGGATCAAGATGGATACCCTATCTATCGTCGTCGTAATAATGGTCAAGTACATACTGTGAGAGGGCAAGAAGTTGATAACAGGGATGTCGTACCATACAATGCATATCTTTCAAAACTTTTCAATTGCCATATAAATGTGAAAGTTTGTGCCGGAATAAGATGTGTCAAGTATATACATAAGTACATTTATAAGGGTTATGATCGTACAACGATGGTGTTAGGAATGATAAATGAGATTCAACAATATCTCGATGCAAGGTATATTGGACCTCCAGAAGCTGCTTGGCGAATATTTGGTCATCCTTTGCATGCAGAGATGCCAACAGTTGTACGATTGGCACTTCATTTACCTGGAATGCATCGTGTTGTTTTTAACCCAGAAGAGTCATTACAAACGATTCAATCTAGAGCTGGTCAACAAATGTCAACTCTTACTAGCTTCTTTGCATATTGTGCTGCCAGTGAAGATGAATGTCTATTCACTTATCAAGAATTTCCACAACATTATGTTTGGCTCAAGTCAGAAAAGAGATGGAAATCAAGAGAAAGGGGATATGCAATTGGTAGAATGTACTTTGCTAGCCCTAATTGTGATGAAAGATTTTATCTATGTTTGTTACTAACCGTTGTCAAAGGACCAAAGTCGTTTCAGTCTTTACGCACGGTCGATAATGTTGTACATGATACATTTAAATTAGCATGTGTTGCAAGGGGACTTTTAGAAGATGATGAAAAATTGATACAATGCTTGAAAGAGGCTGCAGTCATAAAAACTGGATATCAATTGAGGACATTGTTTAGTATTATTCTCACCCAGTGCTCTCCACTAAATCCATGTGCATTATGGAATCAATTTTCAACGCATATATGTGATGATCTTGCACAAAAGATTTGTACATTGTTTGTTATTTCTAAACCAACTGAGGCTCAAATTGAAGATTATGATCTCCATCTTTTGAATCAAATGCTTCATGAATCAGGCAAAAGTTTAATTGACTTCCCACTCATGCCACAACCTACTGCAAATTGGAGTGCAGTAGTTGGTAATCGATTGATAGTTGAACATTAACAACTGCAGAGTGAGGCACAACATGCAGATCCACAAATTACTATTGATTGTCTCAATAATGGACAGCGGAATGCTTATAATGCAATCACTTCTTCAGTTTTTCAAAAAAAAGGAACTGTTTTCTTTCTGAATGGGGGTGCAAGAACAGGGAAAACATTTCTATACAATACGATTGCATTAAAATGTTGTAGCCTTGGGCATATCGTTGTTACTGTGGCTTCATTTGGAATTGCATCACTATAGCGATCCCGGTATTTCCTGTTGTTGTATAACTGTAATCCGGACTCGGTTCCTTAGATTCGTTGTTGTCTTATCCTCATTTCTATCCCTTAATCTTGGTTTTAGAGTTTTGGGCTGTGTTGGGCAAGTTGGGAATAAGTTGGTTGTGTTTTTAAGCTTTGAATTTTTGCCCAGGTTTTGGTCTCTCCGCTCGAGCGGCGATTTGATGCTCGAGCGGGCTTGTGTTGTTGCCTTTCCGCTCGAGCGGCAGTTTGGACGCTCGAGCGTGAATTTCCTTCCCTTAGCATTTTGGACGTCTGCAGAAAATTCTGGGTGAGTGCATCTGGCGCTCGAGCGGATCTTTGGACGCTCGAGCGTGAACCTGTGTCTGACGCTCGAGCGGGGTGTCGTACGCTCGAGCGGACCTGTTTTTATATCAGTCCGTGAAATCACTTTTTTGCTCACTTTTTGATTTCTTTTCTCTCTCTTACTTTTTCAAAACCTCCATTGGAGAGCACCTCACTCTAAAACCTAGCTTCTCTCTTAGGATTGATCTAGCTAGAGTGTTTTCCTCACCTTGGGCCTTTGTAAGAAGTGTGTTGATCGTCGAGGGCTTCGTGGTGATCCAAGAAATTTGAGATTTGGAGCACTCCGAGTTTTGCTCTTCTTCTCTTTGAGTTCTCCATTCGAGGTAGGGATTTCCTTGTTCTTTTTCAATACTTCGTCTATAGATAGACATGTGGTAATTTTGTATTGCATGAAAATCATATCCATGTTGGATTTGTTTGAAATCATGAGAAGGAACCTAGGGTTGGGCGTTTGAAAAATGGTTATGTTATCATTGATGGTTGTTTTGGGCTAATTGGAGTGTAAATTAGCATGTTGTAGTTGATGAAGGAAAAAGCCCTAAATCATATTTTGATTGATAAATTAAAATGAAGGATAGTGAACCTATATTGTAAATCTCTAGTGTTGATGTGGGTTGGGTGAAGGTGTTAATGCCTAAGGGGTTAACTTTGGCTTTGGAATGGTTTGAAATGAATGTAGTAGACTAATGTGAGTTATGACTCTATTATCAATGGAAGTGGTTTTGTAAAACAAAGGAATGAATTTGGTTTTGTAACAACAAAAGGGACGGAGTTGGTTTTGTGAAAACAAAAGGAACATGGAACTTGTTTTGTGAAATGGGAAAAGTATTTTGAAATACGTATGAAAATTGGATTGTTGTTTCATGAGTGTTGAACACACATGTGTGGGATTGTATCTTAAATTACCCTAAATGTTGTTGTCGGATTTGTGGTCTCATAGTAATTGAGTCTTTAATAGATGTACTAAATACATGCATCTAGAGGTTTTGTGAGGTTTTGTCCTTGGTCATCGGTGGAGGATGTCACGGTTGCGTTGAATTGTCGTGTATACATTACACCATTGTTGATTGAACATTTTATGTGATGAAATGTTGAGATGCATTATATATGTATACTTGTTAGGGAGGAGAGAGGGGTTGTACTCCAGTGTGTGTGAGAAGATAGGGGATGGACTCCACACACCTATGTGTTCATATACCTTAACACATTGTTGGTATCCTGATAGTTTATATGTATGTTTTACACATGTTGGTTGTACCTTGTTATATTGTGATTGTTGGTGTTATACCCTGCGCTGATAATCAGAGATACCGTTACCTTCCAGCTAGCGCCTGGAGAACTGAATGCGCTGAGAATCTAAGGTACCACCCCCTTCCAGCTAGCGCCTGGTAAATTGGTATGTTGTTGAGAGAACTGACTGCGCTGAGAATATAAGGCACCATACCCTTCCAGCTACCGCCTGGTAAACTGGCATGTTGTTGTGAGAGGTGTATCTTTGGCTTACTACCCACATGGCTAGTAGAGCAAAGTTTTGTTGTTGATATTTCAGTATGTTTGAGAATATCATGGATTGTGTTGATTACGGTCTTGGAGGGCCGAGTTGCCTCATTGGTTTATCTTATGCCTGTTGGTGAGTTGTTATCTCTTTTATAACAATGCATGTATAGATTTGATTGTATCGGGAAGAAGCCAAAATGTCATATTTGTCTTTTGGAAAGTGTGAAGGAAAACGGATATTTTTAAAAGAAATATATGTTTTGAAAAGACCTATCTGTGTATGTTTGGGAAATGGAAAAGAGTAGAGGACTTAGTGAAATTACTTCTTAAGTAATTGTTAATGTTATGAAAGATTGGGAACAGAGATTAATGAAAAGAAAAGAAAATTGAATCGCCTATGGCGTTGATTGAAATGGTTGTTTTCAAGAAAAGTTCATACTTATGTATATTTTGTATAAACTGTCACATTACTATTCTAGTATGAGATTGGGTATTCATGATCATAGCTATCTGTAAGTTGTTATTGTTGAGGGCCATGTTGAGATCCCTACTGGACTATATGTTCATCCCACGTTGTTGAATCTTTTTCAGGTATTAAGCAGATTGAGCTGGAAGATTTGGACCTACTTATTTACTGGCCACAGGGCCTCAGTTATGTTGGCGGAATGCCATTGTTGTAAAGGGTTACACCCTTCTTCTTGTACCTTAAGTGATGTAAGCCCAAGGGCAATTTATTAAGTATGTTCATGTAATATTTACTTTGCATACGAATGAGAGTATTGTTAATCACTTCTACGGATTGAATGTATGAGTTTATTTCCGCATGTTATCTCTGAAATTGAATTAAGTTAATGAATTTGGTAATGACTTCGAGTAATAAAAAGTGGGGCGTGACAATCACTGTTACTGGTAGAAGGTCGCACTGCACATTCAACATTTTCCATTCTGTTAGATGTCTTGGAAAATTCACTTTGTGGGTTTAGCAAACAATCATTACAAGCTGAGTTATTTAAAGAAACAAAACTCATAATTTGGGATGAAGTTCCTATACAACATAGACATTATGTTGAGGCGGTTGATCGTATATTGAGGGATATTTGTGATAGTGAAAAGCCAGTTGGGGGTATTACTGTTGTTTTTGGAAGAGACTTTCGACAAATCTTACCAGTTATACCCAAAGGAGTTCATGAGCAAATTGTGAATGCATCATTAAGACATTCTGTTCTATGGAAGCATATATATATGTTAACTTTGGATTTTAATATGCGCTTGAATCATGAAGGCCATGAAAATGCTAATTTTGCAAATTTCTTGATGGAGGTAACACTACTTTAACCTGTATTATATAGATTATTTTAAATTAATAAATTGTGTTTACACTTACTTTTTTATTGATTTCACTTTTTTTTAGATTGGGACCAATCGTCAAGAAATCGTTAACCTTCCATCAACAATACACAAATGTCAAGATTTGAATGAATTACTCTTTACAGTTTATCCACAATTGAATATGATAGAGACGTCAACCCCAACATTTTTAACTGAATGCACAATTCTGTCTGCGCGTAACGATGATGTCAATGACATTAATACTACTACGTTGAATATCTTTCTAGGGAGATTATATACTTATCTTGCAGCAAATAAAATTTCTGAAGATAATGAAATTGATCTTACCATTACAAATAGATATCCCAATGAATATTTAAATTCATTGGATCCTCCTGGGTTGCAAACTTTTAAGTTAGAGTTGAAAGTGGGTTGTCCTATAATATTGTTGAGAAACATTGCACTGAAAGATGGACTATGTAATGGTACAAGATTAATGGTTACTAGGTGCGGCACTCGCATAATTGAAACTCAAATTTTAACTGGAGAAAAGTTTGGCAATTTGGCATTCATACGAAGGATATCTTTGACACCATCTTCTTCAGAAATGCCTTTCCAAATGACAAGACGTCAATTTCCAGTCCGATTGGCATATGCATTGACCTTTAATAAATCTCAAGGACAATCTGTGAAATTTGTTGGGGTTGATTTACGTATACCAGTGTTTAGCCATGGGTAATTATATGTGACATTGTCTAGATGTACATCCTTTGATCGTATAAGTATTCTCCTCCCTAAAGATAATTTGGATTCTACTTCAAATATTGTTTATCCTGAAGTATTGCTGTAGTATTCTATGCAGATTAAATGACATTTTATTAGAAGGTAACCACGTAGATTTATTTCTGTTGATTATATAACTTTTTAAAAAATTTCAATTTAATAATAATTTGAAATTTGGACTTTTGTAGGATTGGACCGAAAAATCTATGGAGCTTAAAAGGAGAAATACGACTACCTTGCTTCAATGGGGATGTAAATCTGAAAGTATTTTGACATGTATATTTCCAACAAATGTACTAATCTATATTTTTTTTTTGTTTCCACAAATTACCAGATTGTTGTGCATATTCCTCATTGAGGATACATAAAAGTTGATACAAAGACTTTTTAGAAAGTAATGAGGAGGAAGTTTGGGCAAACGCATATTTGAAGACATGTTATTGACACATCTTTTGTAAAGTATACATATTTTTGGTGTATGACATATTAGTGACACATCTTTTGTAAAGCATACATCTTTTGTAAAGCTTTAACCCACTTTTTGTAAAGTTTTAACCTACTCTTTTGGTGTATGACAGTATAACTTTATTTTTGTTTTTGTTCAGTGTTTACACTTTTTTTTACTGCCTTTTATATTTTGATATGCAATATAACTTTAAATCTTATATGTTTGTTTCTTAATTTGCATTAAGATTAGGGAGAGTTGTTATTTTATTTAAGTTTTGTAGAGCGTGTAATACAAGCAAAATTGTTATAAGTTTTTTAAGAAGAAAAATATTTCAATATATTTTTATCAAAAAATGACACAAACTTTATAAATTTCAACATAATACGTATAAATTATAACTACATTTTAATCTTAAAATTATTTATGCCGTGCCTTTAGGCACGGGCATACGCTAGTATATAAACATGGGGGAAGTTTTTGCAATATCTTTTATAATAATTTGTTCTCAACCTGGCATAAAAAAATTATTTCTAGCCACTGGTCAGAAAAAAAAATAACAAAAATAAAAAAATAAAAAAAAATTCATGACTGGGCATGTACGTGATTTATCTTTTTTTATTCACATGTTATGATATGAATTTCAAAAATACAGAGCAGACCTGCAATAACAACTCAAACAAAATAAGGAAAAAAAAAATAAAAAAGTTATATTTCGTACAAGTGGAACATTGTGCGTCCGTGTTCCACTCGTTTCCAATTTTCGGACAATAATGGAACAATTGCAACCTCTGCTTGACATGCACGGAAAACAAGGAAGTCACTTTCTCTTCAGTATGAAGAGTAAAATAGTCATTTCTGTTGTTCTAATAATATTTTATTACACATTTATTTGTAAAAAGTCAAAAAGTTAACCCAAACCTCCATAATTTTTTTTCTCAACTTTTTAGTCCAAAAAGACAAAAAGTGTACTTATTTAGGATACTCCAAATAACCCCTTAGTTTTAGAAAGTTTTACATTTTGTTGAAAGTGTATATACCCTAAAAACAAAGATTAACAATACAAATTAAATAATGTATAATCATTTTAAATTCATTAATTAATATTCATAAGTAACAAAATGATTGTAACCCTTAAAAAAGCTTTCTTAATTCACCTACAATAATATATCATGTTACATATTAATTTTTAATTTATCATAAATTTAATCATGTAACACCAGGGAGTTGTAAATTGTATATTGTGATTGCTAACAGATTTTAGTAACAAAACCCATTGAATAATGTGGGCGGGCGTGAATACCTAGAACTTAAATGCTTCTTAATTTAAGGTCTTAAGTTAATATTTTCCCAATCTATCTATAAAAAAATAATAATAATAATTTCCCATATTAAATATGCTATGCTAATGACGTGGTGTGGTTATTACAAGCCACTCAAATTTATATCTTAAAATAAAGTGCTTAATGGTGTCATGTTTATCTAATTTGTTTGACTACTTATCATCCCAAAGATATTCTAATCAAAGGCCGGCTTACCAATTGCCTTCTTTTGGCAACACCCATTGGCCATAAACTAAAAACAAAGTACCCACTCTTTTGTATCTAATTATAATTTGACAATTTTTTTAAAAATATATTTTTTTTTTATGAAAACTATAAATTGACAATGTTTCATGTAACATTGTGAGCCACGTATCCTTAAACCACTACAAAAAGCATAGTGCTATCAAACATATTTTATGCAAAAATTATTTAACTTGTGGCAATCATTTCATTATCAAACAAAAACCCTATCACTTAGAACTTTCGTTGTTTTGGGTTATATGAAGGGGATTGGGATTTATAGTGAGGTGGGACTCACTAATATTATGTTTGTTTTGAGAGATGGAGAGGGGATTTGTAATCCCCTCCGGACTACGAATCCCCTTGGGGAGGAGATTAGGATAAGCCTAGGAGAGATGGCATTAGAAAAATAATGAGGGAATTAAAAAAAAATTATTATTTTTATTTTTTATATATTGGAAATTTTTTGTAAATATTAATGTTTAATTTTTTATATTTTTTTATTTGCTTTATTATTTTATATAAAAATAATTTAACAATTCCTACACTAACAACTATCATCAAAACAAACACAATTTTACTTAATCCCCTCACTATCAATCCCCTCCATTCTATCTCTAAAAACAAACGGAGCCCTAGTTTTAAAAAATAAAAAGTCTACTATCCTCGATTTTAAATCAAAAACTGACTCAAAATTTAAATCTATGGTCTATTCAAAGTTGTTATTATAGGTCATACTGTAAACAAATCTTGATCCTTAATCGTTAATTTTGAATAGATATTTGGGTCTCAATTTTTGAGTTCCTAGAAATGTTCTTTAAAAAATCTACATTTACATCATCTAAGGTTTTGTGGGTTGGTGGTTAGAGTGTAAAACAAATCAAATTACTTGTGTTCGACTCATTAGAAGATGGTTTGAGATTAACTCATTATGTAAATAAATCAAGTCTAAATACATTTTAAAATTTGTAAATTTTTCTAATCCAACTTGAACAATCTATTACTTAACCCAGCTCAACTTTATTATATGTCAGTTCATGACCAGATCGATTAAAACTCATTCGAGATTTATTCAAAAGGTGAACAAATTAAAATGTAAACACATTTCTGAAATGATTAAATTTTCAAATTAAATTTAAATAATTTATTATTCTACTTTTTCATAGCCCTATTGATGACTTAGCCAAATGGTGAAGACATTGAACAGGTGGCGCTCCTAACCCTTTCACCCACCACTTCCAAAGTTAATTATTTTGATGAATTTAGAATTTCTCATGTTCTCTCCTATATTAAAAAATTTAAATTTTTGTATGAAATTTTATGTGGACAATTTTATAAATATTTACAATTGACTATTTTGATTACCATATTTTATTGCCGCTCATTTTCACCCACGAAAATAATTTACAATATCTAATGTCCTAGGTTAGATTATTATATGCCACATACCAACTTTGTCCATATATCATTCTAGAGCTTTCATTAGTTCGTAATTAACTTCCAATAGTGCTTAATCATTAGTACTTTGTTATTGTTGTGGTTAATGGACATACCCTCATTGTCCATATTGCCCCTCCATCCACTATTGTTTGGCAACTATAAAGCCCTTTTGTTTTCATAAATAGATTGGATGAGATTATTAGTGAGGGGACTATTAGTGATGAGACTAAGAAAAATTATAATTTTTTGATAACCAGTGAACTAGCAATAGTTCCTGTTTGTTTTGAGAGATAAGAGTGAGATTAACCATGTAAAATTCTACAAATACCCTTGTTGCATTACTATCAAATTTGAGCTTATACCAACTAATAACTACATTACATATTTTAATATTAAAAAAAGAATTAATATTAAAAATTATATTTCATAAATATATATATATTTGGTACTATTTTATTTTTTTAATATAGTTTTTTTGGGTATAAATACGATTATCAAATGATGGAATAATTAAAAAAAATGATAGAAAAAAGGCCATACTAATTAAGTAGAGTAAATAAATTAAGTAGAATAATAGAGGGTAAAATAGTAAATCCCCCTCTAATTCCAAGGGATTGTTTTTCTAATGAGTGCTACTATTAGCACCTCATAAATTATTTTGGACCCCCCAATTTGTAGTTTTTTTTTTATTACAATAATAACCTCAAATAAAATTACTACAAAGGACATCATTAATTTTGGGACACTCCATCTTACAATTAAACCTACACACCCACTACATCATGAATTAGGGTTTACAAGAGCACTCACCTCCATCACCACCCATCTATCTTTTCCAAATCCCACCTTCAAAACCTACTAACCCTCAAAACCTTGAAAACCCTTTGGTGGCAATATTTCGACGATAATGATGGCAACCATTTGATTACCTACACTTTTCCATTTATGACAATAAGTGAATTTTTCTGGCAACCACAACTCTATAAGATAAGAGGAGTACAACAATAAAAGTTAAGAGGAAGTTCATAACTTTGATATTGTTCTTAGCTCATGAGAGATTGGCCTTGTAAGGGTTAGTTTCTTAAATAAAATGGAAAAAATAATAAAATATGTTCATTATTTTTCGAGACTAAACTCCCGAGCATATGACCGAAATTCAGGAACACAGGCCCGAACATTGTTTATTTGTTCGGGAATCGATAATCGAACATTGATTTTGAACTTTTTGTGATATGGGATAAGTCCAGAATGAAGAAAACTCGATGAACTAAACCGTTTTAAGAACTGGGAATCGGAAATTTTAATCTCCGAAAAGTGATTGTATGATAAGGTTGATGACAATCATAGACAAGTTTTGTATTGGAACATCCCCTAAAAGATTATTGTGGCTCAAATTAAGAGCTTGGATTTGAGAACAATGAAAAATATCAAATGGGAAGTTGGTTAAATCCGCAGAGACAGTACTCTTCTTCTTCTTTTTCTTCTTCTTCTTCTTCTTCTTCTTTGTGGGTTTTGAAAAGGATGAGACTCTTCTTCTTCTTAGTGGATTTTGTTAGGGTTTTTTGGAATAAAGGTTTTTTTGGGGGTATGGGGGGTGTGCATTCAATAGGTGGAATGTTTAAGGATAATTTTGGTATTATTTAAGGAGAGAAAATAAATTTTAAGGGTTTCAAGCTTTTTAAGTGCAGGTTCAAAGAAATAGAGGGTCCAAAATAATTTATAGAGTGCTAATAACACCACTCTTTTCTAATACCATTTCCCATTGGGGACTACTAATTTCATCCATGAATGCCTATCATAGTCCCAAGGTATTGTGAATCATCTTCTCTATTTTGTAAACAAACACAATATTAGAGGACCCCACATCCATCTTAATCCAATCTCATCCCCTATAACCCAAAACAAACGGACCCTAATGGTTAGGAAATGAGCTTTATAGTTAGAATTTGTGGGGTCTTTCATAAATCTTATTTTAGTGGCTTTGAATCATTTATCTTATAAATTTTTGTATGTAAATATTCTTAAGAAAAAAATTAAATTGATTTAATAATTATAGTCATATCATTTCATAAAAAAAATAAAGTGAAATAATGTAATTATAATTATCAAATCGATATAATTTTTTGATTTTTTTTTTATTTTTATGAATGATCTCTTTCATAGGCCCACGAGATGAATGATTCATATTCCCATAAAATATCCCCATAAAAAGGCTCAGGACACCCTAACAAACCCAAACTACACATTGCTAGTCTACACAGTAGATTAGTGTGAATCTAATCCCTTAAGGCCATGTTTGTTTAGGAGATATAGGGAGGGAGGAGGAAAGGCAGCATAATATCATATGATGTGAGACTAACATATTTTTTATCTCTACCAAATTAGATTTAGAAAATAAATCTAATCTTGTCCCATACTATAATCTACCATAACCAAGCATGACAAAAGAAATCCTATATCTCTAATATTACATATCCTCTCCAAAATCATATCCAATAGAGACAACCAAACAAACAAGGCCTAAGGGTATTAAGGTAATTCGATATTCATATTTACGCACACACATACGTACGTACTCTGCTCGGGGTTTACAAGGAAGAGAGAGACAAAGAACAGAGTGTGTAAAAGCCACCTGAAAAAACCTTTTGAGTTTGTTTGTCTAAATCAGTTTGCCACGCCGGAAATTCGCCGGAGTTCCGTAACTCCAACTGAAAAAACCAAGGTGTGTGTTTTGTTCCTTAAATCTCTACTACACACACCGCACGATCGTTGATTTTCAGTTTTGTTATTTGATTCTCTCTCTCTCTTTGTTCGCTATTTTCTTAGCAACCAAACAAAAGATTTTCAATACCCTTTTACTTCTTCCGCTTTGGTCTGAAAATTAGAGAGAAAGAAGAGCATTTCTTTTGAAAATTCATGTGGTAATAGATATATATTTACTGTTATATTCTGTTTTGTTTGCTTGGTCTCTAAGAAAATGAAAGAGAAGATACCAAACTAGATATACACTGGTTTTTTGTTTATTTTGTTTCGAGAAAACTTTTTTTTTCTTTATATTCAAATCACATTTATTTGGATTAATTTAACTGATTTTGTAATATTTTGAACCCTATTCCATATGAAAACATAAGATTAGGAATTTCATTTTCATTCCACTTTTCTCTGTTTCTCAGCAATCTTTAATTTCTTTTTTTTTTTTTGATTCTGTGAGTGTGAGTAGGAATGTAACGCCCTCAAATAATACATAAAACCCATTGCTTTAGACATGCATTGATATAAAAGAGACCAACCATTTCTATTCATCAGAGTAGTTCTTACAACAGTATTACATGTTAACAACAAAAGCAAATGCCCTATGGGCTTACAGCTTTCCAAGTCAACACCTGGTTACACAAAAGAAGAGTACTAACTCTATACAAAATAAGCCCTTGGCTTGATATACATGTAATACAAACAAAATAAACAAAAAGAGTCTTCAACTCTCATCATCATCCAAGCTATGTCCTTGGAGGTGGCATACTGCCTGTACCTAAAAATAATGTCCCATATAGGATGAGCCAACGTCCAGTAGAAATATACTAAACACAATATGAGCAATAACTAAGACATTAGCAATTGATAAATGTTCAATTTTCATAAATCAATTCATAATCCATTTCCATTTCATGACCACTATGTTCATGTTTCATTTCAGTTTCCATTTCTTATCAATTTCACAATTTACATCAACGGCTCAGAACCTGGCCAACCACACATATGAGACAGTGACTCATATTAAACGTTTCCCGTTTTACAATAGATAAACATACTAGTTGTATCAACATCTCAACAGATAAGCATACAAGCTGTATCCACATTCCAACAGATATGCATATTAGCTATATCAACACTTCCAAAGATAAGCATATGAGCTGTATCAACACTTCCATAGATAAGCATATAAGCTATATCAACACATTATCTGACAAGCATATGAGCTGTATCAGTGGAGTCCATGACAAGCATATAAGCTAACAACATCCAGTTTAGAGGTCCATCCCCTATCTCCTCCCAAACAACATCCAGTTTAGAGGTCCATCCCCTATCTCCTCCCAAACAACATCCAGTTTAGAGGTCCATCCCCTATCTCCTCCCAAACAACATCCAGTTTAGAGGTCCATCCCCTATCTCCTCCCAAACAACATCCAGTTTAGAGGTCCATCCCCTATCTCCTCCCAAACAACATCCAGTTTAGAGGTCCATCCCCTATCTCCTCCCAAACAACATATCAATTTCACAATTTACATCAACGGCTCAGAACCTGGCTAACCACACATATGAGACAGTGACTCATATTAAACGTTTCTCGTTTTACAATAGATAAACATACTAGTTGTATCAACATCTCAACAGATAAGCATACAAGCTGTATCCACATTCCAACAGATATGCATATTAGCTATATCAACACTTCCAAAGATAAGCATATGAGTTGTACCAACACTTCCATAGATAAGCATATAAGCTATATCAACACATTATCTGACAAGCATATGAGTTGTATCAGTGGAGTCCATCCCCTATCTCCTCACAAATAACGTCCGGTTTAGAGGTCCATCCCCTATCTTCCCCTAAACCGTGGAGTACATCCCCTATCTTCTCCCACACACACAACGTATATACACATAGGTCACATATACAATCAATCAATACATAACGTTAATGTATTCTATCAACTGTCATACTCTATGACATATCCAATTGATTAGTTTTAGTTTGCCTAATCATCATGCATTGTCTACAACAATCAAAACTACCCTCCACCGGTAGTCCAAGCAATTATTTCTAAACAGATAATAAAAGCTCCAACAGATAAAATATCAATGTTTTTAAAAGTGAGTGATTAATAAATTCAACTCCACCGTTTTACTATATAATGAGCCAATTTCATTATTTCCAACTCAATTCCATATAATTACAATTTTCCCAAATTTGTCATACCAATTAATTTATACAACCAATTAGAGTTTCTACCCCACTTCCCAGTATTGACCCAATGGTCTATATATCAACAACCAACAACGATATCATTATTTTGAAACCCACAATACACATTTTAGAATCAAAATAACAAAACCCTCTTTTAACATTTTGAAATCCTAAGTCCCAAAATTACCCAACTTCAACACTTTATCAAAGCAACCAAAAATCTATGTCAAATACTATAAGAGTGAGTAAGAATCCCTACCTTAAATTCGGAGCCCAAGAGAAGGGGATGAAGAAAACCAAAATGCTCCAAACTCCAAGATCCACGGATCAAAACGAAGCCCTCGACGATCAACACAACTTTTACAAAGGCCAGAGGGGAGGGAAGCACTCTAACTAGATCAAACCCTAGAGAGAAGGGAGTTTCTAGAGAGAGAGGCTCTCAAAAACGTTTTTGGAAAAGTAAGAGAGAGAGTGGAAGTGTAGAAAATTATTCAAAAGTGCCCAGCTGCCCTCTGTTATACGACATTCCTGTTCGAGCGGAAAACACAATGCTCGAGCGTCAAGAACAAAAAAACTAGCTCAGCTCGAGCGCAAGAAGTCCCGCTCGAGCTCCAAGACACAAGAATAAAGTATATCCGCTCGAGCACGAAAACCAGTCCGCTCGAGTGTAGATTTCCCCCTCTCAGAACTTACACCAAAAATGTACTACCCGTTCGAGCGCTAGAGTACCCGCCCGAGCGCAACCACTAGAGCGTAAAGAAACCCGCTCGAGCGTGAAAAACATGCTTGCAGAAGTTTTGCAGAGCACCAAAATACAGGAAGTGTGCAATCTCCGCTCGAGCGCAATAAGACCCGCTCGAGCGGACCTCCTAAAAACTGGGCAACAAGGAATTGGAACCCAAGCCTAACCAACCTGTAACAACTCTGCCCAATACATCCTAAAACTCAACCAAGCGGAATTAAAGGATGACAACAAGGTATACAACCAGCAATATCACGGAATCCAAGTCCGAAAAATAATAAATACAGAAAGGTAAAACCGGAATCGCTATAAGGAAAAGCACTCAAAACCTTGGAACCTTTCCATTTATATTGTTTGAGTCTCAATTTGGTTTCGTTTTCAAAACCTGCTTTCTAAAAATTCAAAAACACCAATTATTTTCATATTATTATTATTATTATTTTTTTGGTGCAAAATTAGTTTGTGAAAATTTAAAAACATCTTCTTGGTGCTTATTTTCACCAAATTAGTTTTTCATGTTTTTCATAAAACAATTTCCAAAAACGAAACCAACATCTAATTAGAATTCTTTGTATGCAAAATATAGAATTCCAGATTTTATTTTTGTATATTGAAGTATTGAACTTAAGTGAAGATGGTACAATTCTCAGTTCTATTCAATGGTTTGGCTAAAAATATATTGGTTAAGAATGGGAAAAAAAGTAGGAGTGATGTTGGGGAGAGAAGCTGCAGATGCATTGGCTAAAGAAGCAAGGAAGAATGACTTGATGTTGAGTTCTTTGGGCACCGTTAATGGCGAACGGTCTGATAATTTTGTGCCGGTTTTCTCTAAGGGAGGGAAGAAGGGGGTGAATCAATATTGGTTAAGAATGGAAAAAAAAAGTAGGAGTAATGTTGGGAGAGAAGCTGCAGATGCATTGGCTAAAGAAGCAAGGAAGAATGACTTGATGTTGAGTTCTTTGGGCACCGTTAATGGCGAACGGTCTGATAATTTTGTGCCGGTTTTCTCTAAGGGAGGGAAGAAGGGGGTGAATCAGGATTGCCTTGTTGTGTGGGAGGTAATAAACCATATGTTAACGTTAGTGATAATAACTATTTGCATTACATTACTCTGTTTGTTTGGGTACAAAACATTTTCTCGAAAAGATTTCTAAAAAAGGGTTTATGCAATTGTTAGCTTTTTGTAAGACGAAATACGAAAGTCAACGGAAAAAACTTAACTGGACTGAAGATGTTTTTCAAATTAAGTTTTACCAACACGAACACTGACACCCCCACTAGTATCATCGTTGCTTCCACTACTATTACCACTCACTCCACTACCACCCCCACCACCGATAAAATCACTAATACATTAGTTTTAAGATTTCAACCGAACATGAGAAAATTCTGCGAAAAATATTTTTAGAGCCAAAGTAAAGGTAACTAAAGTCCGAAGACAGTAGCAGTAGTCCCTACCAGCACCACCACCACTAATATAATCACTAGCATATTAGTTTCAATGCTGCAATAAAACATAGGAAAACATTTTCTATAAAATTAATTGTTTTCTACCAAAACAAATGGAGCGTGAGAATCACAATCAGGACATGTCAAAATAATGTAAACCTTGCATTTTTGTTGGTACCATCAATTCCAATTGATGAACAGGAATTGAATGACAGGAATTTGGATGCCAAGAAGACATGATCTTTTGTGGGATCTTTGATGGCCATGGCCCCTGGGGTCACCTGGTTGCAAAAAGGGTTAGGAAGTTAACGCCATCGTCTTTGCTTTGCAATTGGCAAGAAACCCTTGCTCTAAATTCACTCAACCTGAATTCAAGCACCGAACCAGAAAAAAGCCTTAATAGATTCAATACATGGAAGCAATCTTATTTAAAGACTTGTTCTGCCATTGACCAAGATCTAGAGCAGCATCCTGGGATTGATTCTTTTCATAGTGGTACAACAGCTTTGACAATTGTTCGACAGGTAATGAGAAATGCCAATCGTATAAATTTTTTGTGATGAGTGATGTAGAAGCTTGGATTGGTACATTGTTTTGTTCTTCTGGTTTTGAATATGAAATTATGCTTTGAGTTATAATTATTTTTGGTTCTCCCTGTTTTGAACATAAAAAGGGGATTTCTAAATCATTCTGTTAAGATGATTAGTTAATAAGTTATATTGTTGTCCTCTGAAATTATTGTCGGTTTTGCATACTAAATTTGAGGGATTTTTAAGGTTGTGTATATATCTTTCAAGTTCAAAATAGACACATTTTGATGTTTTTCTGATTTGATGTTTCTCAGGGTGATCTCATAGTTATAGCAAATATTGGTGATTCTCGGGCTGTGTTAGCCACCACTTCCGATAATGGCTGCTTGGTACCGCTTTAGCTTATAGTTAACCTTAAACCCAATTTGCCTCGTTAGCTCTCTCTTTCTCTCTCTCTCTCTCTCTCTCTCGTTGAGTATGCGCACGTTTACTTACAAGTGCTTGTGTTTAAGGATTTTAACTCATGTATTCACAAATGCAGAAGAGACTAAAAGAATAAGACAATCCAAAGGAAGAGTGTTTGATATGCTTGATGATCCGGGCGTGTACAGAGTCTGGTTACCAAATGGGAAGGCACTAGGAGGGCCAGGACTAGCAATATCAAGAGCCTTCGGTGATTATTACATAAAGGGCTTTGGCCTTATTTCCGAGCCTGAAATTACACAAAGAAATATCACCTGCAGAGACCAGTTCGTCATTTTGGCAACTGATAGGGTACGTACGCATTTATCATTGGTGATTCAAAACTTTTACACGAGCACTCGATATATAACTTTCTCATTCTTAGAGGAATGATTGATGTTTGTGGTGGTGTTTCGGGCCTATCACTGAACTATATGGTACATAATCTTTGCTTACATAGGTATGGGATGTTCTCTCCAACCGTGAAGCAGTGATGATTGTGTCTTCAACACCAGAAAGGGAAGAATCGACTAAAAGATTAGTCCAACATGCGGTTTGTGCTTGGAAATGTAAGAAACCGGGTATGGCAGTGGATGATATCTCTGCTACCTACCTCTTCTTCTACAATTCAACATCCTCTCAATCGGTTGACACCATCAAGCTTCCATAGCTGTCTAACATGAGAGAGAAGCAGGTTAGCTGGTCACTAAGGTTGGCAATTAAGTTGTTGTCTTAACAGCATTTGATTATATATTCTTTTTAGACTCTCGTTGTAGAGTTGAATGATAGATATATTGGTGACCAATTCCCCCTATCATACTTTGTTTTTAGTACAAATGATGTACCATATATTTGTAAGATACAAATGAAAATGACCAACATATTTGCATCACTTTTTAAATTACTTACCTTATAGAGAGAAGAATCGAAGGGGTTGATAAAAAACAATTACATAATTTTTTTTTTCTTTTTTTTTCCCTTCCTCTTTTTATAATATGACAGAAGTGTGAAACAAAATCTCACATAGTCTAAATACGAATGTAATGAGTAGTATATGAGCCTCCTATAACAATTATGCTAAGAACACAATATATATATATATATATATATATATATTCTAATAACATAATGTGAATCTCACTCTTATTACAAGTATAAAGTGTGAAAAATAGTGTGTCTGTAATTCTTATAAGAGTCAAAATCCAAACCCAAAACTCAAAATCTCCTAAAAAAATTGTGCTAAGAAGACGGAAGAGTTTCATAATCTGATTATGTAAAATTACTATATGCACTTAAAAAAGCTTTCTCCACCTATGTCGAAGAAAAGCTAAGCAGCCTCTTAAAGAAAGAAAGGAATAGAATAATAATGTGTGATAGATAGACAGCTATCCCACATCGAAGATTAGAAGAATGAGAAGGTGGGAGTGGGCTTATAAGTAGACAATTACAGAGAGTTACGTAGACAACCCGTCCTGTTGGGGGTGTTAGATGACCGGTCAATGATCGTATAGAGAAGGCAGGTCGTGCCAACACCTACATTTGACGAGCACATCAATTACAAAAGGCGAGTGGGTCCACTCTACTTTGAGGTGGGCTTGCCCGTCAATTTTTGGAAGCCCCATATCATCTTGATTGGGGGCCCACTATCCTAATATTCAACTACTAACGATTTATTGAGGGAGGGATTTAAAAGAGAGGTATGAAATAATGTAAAGTATTGGTATATTTTTTTTATTTATTTAAAAATTTCTCTAAGTTAAATGGAGGGAAATATTGATATATTTTATTTATTTATTTATTTAAAAAATTTTCAATCAACAATGCCTAAGTGATAAAGTGAATAAAATTAATATAAATGGCATGAAAGGATGATATTATTTTTTACTTATATAATTAATATATGTTTTTATAAAAAGGTGTAATTTGTATAATTGTGTGTTTAATGTATAATTTTTTATTTATATAATTAATATATTTTTTATAAAGAGCAATGATATATTCTTGTAATTTTGAAACTCTAATTGAATTCTAATGAGGTGTCACAGTGGAGCTCACTCTTATTAGAGTTCATTAGAGCTTCTAATTATTATTTTTTTATAAAACGGTGTAATTTATCATAATTATGTCATAGGGTTTAATGGAATTTTTTGATTAGAGTAATTTATAAGGTTTTGAAAAAGATACATTGTGTTTAGATCATAATTTGAAAAGGAAAATAGAATAGGGTAATGATTTGAAAAAGAAAAAGAAAAATGTATGATTTGAAAAAAGAAATAGAATGGGTAACGATTTGAAAAGAGAATATGGATTAAGTATAATTATATTTTAATTTATATTTACTATGCACTTTTTTTCTACCCAAAATCATAATCTAAATACCAGTTAACTAAGGATAAGTCAGGTCGGGTCATTTCAGTTTTGTATTATAATTAACAATAATAAATAAAATTTTTATTATTGTGTTATTTTGTGTCCATCACTGTTGCATCTATAAACATAATAGAAAAATATTTGTTCATAAATAATAATAATAAATTTTTTATTTTATTTTTTTGTGTTTTCTGCTAAAACAAATGGAACTTTTTGACTTCTACCTCTCCCTGCCAATTATTTACAACTGGTGTTTTAGCAACGGTTGATGGCATTCAGAAAAGTAACTAGCTAAATGATAACAGAAAACATCATGGTATTTTCATAAAGAAAGAATAGTTTAACTTAGGAGAGAATTGTTTGAAGGCTGTCACAGCATCAGCAAAAGAAGCCCTACTTTTCAATCCAACAAATGACCAACCAATCTTCAAATCCAGAAGACAGATTCACAACAAAGCATTCCTCCCCAATCTTTGAATTTAGATCTCAAAGGGGAGTGACTAAATTCAAGTTTGAATTTCATTGTAATATACATGCAATCGCAGCTTAAAAAGTGAAATTCGATAAATAATTGATTGTATGCTTACAAAACTTCCACTTCCTTTCCCAACTAAAATGCAAAACTCTCAAATACACTTTTGGTCATTCAAGAACACTAAGAGAAAATGACTTTTTTAAGTAAAAATGATACAAAGGTGACTCGGCCATAGACCCAAACAGAGCTCGCCATGCTTGTTCAATTGAGGTGCAATTCTCCTCTTACTGCATTTACTGACTTCAATCTTCCTTCGCTAACAGCTTTTTCTCGGGTAATTTAAGCATACCACTGTCTATTAGGGGTTGCAGTTCATTTTTAGCCAGCTCACGTACTACAAAATCTGAGGATTTCAAGAATGCACAAACTACCCTAGAACTGTGTACACAACAAAAGCACCGTCAGAAATTGCCCATTCATACTTATACTATGATTGTTTCAGAGGAAAACATTTCCTAGCAAAAAACATGTTTCAATGTTTTGTTGTGACTTGGAAACTACTGTACTAGTGGTTAGAGGTGGTGTTGGTGAGGTCGTGGAAGTGGTGGAGGTAGAGGTGGAGGTGGTGTTGGTGGCAGTGGCCGTGGTAGTGATGGGGGTGTTAGAGGCGGTGACGGTGACGGTGATGGTGATGGGGAGGCAAAGGAGGTGGTGGTGGTGCTGAGGTGGCGGTGGTAGTAGTGGTGACATTGTAAAACTTTAGTCCAAAAAACGTTTTCCAACTTTGAAAAGTGGAAAATATTTTCCGTCCAAATAACCTTGTTTTTCATTGAATTTCGTTTCCTATACCAAATGTCAGAAAATATAGAGAAAAATGTTTTTTTCCAAAACAATTAAATTCACCATATTCAGAAAGCAGCAAACAACAGTATCTAACTGTGACCTTGGGCCCACTTTTTAGACTTCCCTTTTAACGCTTTCTTCCATAGGATGGAAGCAAAGGCAGGGCAATCTAAAACTAGTCTTCTAATCGTCCTGCTAGAATGGAAATTTTCAAGGAGATGCTCTTCTTCCAAGTCCTCTAATTTAGGCGCTGCAACAAGTGATGCTATAGCTCGATGCAAGGCATCCAAATTTGTATCCAATGTTGAGAGGAGAATGCCACCGGCACCCCCAGTTGCAACCTACATGAATTAACAAGGTAAAAGTTAAGCAAGGATCTGCTAATAAAGAATAATGCTAGAGACCAAGAAATAAAGTAATAAGGAAAAAAAAATGTATGATACAAATTTATTTTAAGTGTTGGCCCCGCCATATAAAAGTTAAATCTAAACCATAAACTATTTTTCTTGGTACTTTTGTGTCTGAATTCTTGGTCTCTAGCATTGCTAACCAAAAAATGAATCAAACCTGACATAAAGAATACCAATGAGCTGACATGGATTTTACACTACAATTATTACTTCTTGGGGATTACATCACAACCAGAGAGATCAACTTAGACTTAATCGACAAACCAACCATAACTTTAGGCAATCAAGAACAAGGAAGGCAGTGAGTGAGGGAGAAGTGAGAAACGCTGTGTATGAAAAGTGAAAGACCAAGGTAACCCTTTTTTTGGTTTTCCACATAAAAACCTCGATATCTGAATTATGTAACAAGGTAACTCTTTTTTGTGACCACTTTTTGAACTTTATTTTGGACTCGTTACATAATTTAGATATCAAGGTTTTATTGGTGGAAACATTGCATACTTCTTATGTACCTGCACAGCCTTTTGCACCTTTTATTGAATTTTTACTTTAAAAAATGAATAAAAACACAATTCCTGTTGCAGCTAATACACTGAACAAATCCATGGAAGATGATTAAACTTCACATCAAGATAAAATTATTGGTAATAAAAGAGATTACAACCTCATAAATAATCTCTTTCCCAAAATTGGAACTAAGTAATTCTCCTGCACTCTCAACGCACGCATCAATAAAAACATAATTTTTTTTTTATGAATTTATAATTTTGATGGAGGACAATTCTTACTTGTAAATTCCCCTAAATTATTTACCTTATATTTTTCAATAGTTATTTCTTAGTTTACTTATTAGTCTGAAAATTTATCAATGTTATAAAGTATTATCTACTAGCTTGGAAAGAGATTGAATTTTCGAAGTAATGAAGTGAAACTGAAAATCTCGAAAACAACTATAAAATATTCAATTGCTATGTACTATTCTAGTGCAATTATTTACTTCCAAAACCAAAATCCATTATCACAAAATTTGATTTTACCAAAATAAGATGCATTGGATTTTATTTGAAATGGCCCAATTACACTAGAGAAAATTAGTAAAACATCCCTCTCCAACTTTGTATAGTTAGAGAGATCCAAGTTTTTTTTTTTATTAGTTAAGGTCCCTTAACATTTTCAAAGAGAAAATTTGACTCAGAGAAATTTCGCCTGACTCAAAAAAATTTCACCTCCAACTCAAAGAAATTTCTATCTTCACAAAAAAAAATTGAAATTTCTCTGGCATGATCATAGAGAAATTTTGATAAATTTCTCTTTGAAATCAAAAAAAATTTATGTAAAAATTGAAATTTCTCTAAGCCGGTGCAAAATTTCTCTAAATCGAATTTTCTCTGTAAAAATATTGAGGAACCTTAACTATTATAAAAATATTATATGTCATTTACCTTATAAAAACTTAGTATCAGAAACCTTAAAAAAAATTTCCCATTGCACTATGTATAACATAAAAATAAAATAATTAATCCTCTTAGTAAAATGAGGTAATTTTTTTATTTGTTTTCCAAAGATAAATATGTTTCCACATATTTCATTTGATATGTTTAGTTCTTTTTATGAAACAAAAATTCAAATTTTTGTTCATAATGACAACATTACAAATTTGGAATGTTACATAAAACATGATTTCAACATTTAACGAGCCAAATATTTTAATAATTAAAGATGAAAATAAGTTAACTATTTTAGATTTAAAAAAATAAAATAAACCATTAATGAGAAAGTGAATACAATGACAGCTTAAGTTTGTACCCAACATTTTATATAATTTAAATACAACATATAATATTTAAATTTGAGTATTGATCTTTCAGTGATAGAGCTCAATAAAAAAATTATTACAAAAATAGTACTTATTTAATAATATATTAGGTTAAAAAAATAAAAATAATAATGTCAATTTTTTGCTTAAAAAAGTAAAAAAATTAATAAATACATAAAACAGTAAACTAGTTTGGCAATATTAGTTTATTTAAAATACAAAAGTAAAAAAAATATTTTATTAAAATAAAAAATAATATGTTGAAAGGCCATTTTATTCTCACTTGCCATATTTCCTAAAAAAATACGAACCTAATAAAGGATAATAGTCATTTTGCTAAAAAAAAGTCAAAAAAAACAAACATCACTTGAAAAATCAAACAAATAACCAAAAAAAAACTCTTACAAAATTATCAAACGCATAATTTTTTTAATAAATACTTTCTAAATTAAAATGTATATTTGTCAAACCCCATTTTGTTTTAAGAGAACTGTTTCTATTTGGTTTGATTTTTAAAATTTATTTTTAATTAAAAAATAATTAAACAAAAATAAACACTAAAATATATTTAACAATTTTTAAAATTTATTTTAAATTCATATAAAAAAAATTTTTTCATCAAATTAGTTTTAATCTTTTTTAAAAAAAATTGTTTTGTTTTAAATAGACCATAACTTTTTCAAAACTAAAATTTATAAGTTAGCCAAAATAAGTCATCCCAGACACCCCCAACATGTATCATAATTATATAAAACATATAGAGTTTGTTATATTTTTTCTAAATTTATAAGGTTAATTATTAAGAAAATAACAAAGCAGTGATACTTTTGGAAAATAATTACAAAGTAAACTTTATAAAATTTAATAATTAAAGTCATAATTTTTTTTTTTATGAATTTATAATTTTGATGGAGGACAATTTTTACTTGTAAATTCCCTTAAATTATTTACCTTATATTTTTCAATAGTAATTTCTTAGTTTATTTATGGAAAAATCGGTTTAAGGTCCCTATCCAACTTTTAGTAATGGATTAGGTCCACAATAATGTTATTTAGAGTGTAAAATACCGGTCTTACCCTTGTTTATAATATACGTTGTTTTGAATTTGGCAGCTAAAGATCATATTGATATTTTGTGGGAGATTACGTGAGGATGAACTTGACGATTCAGATTTTTGTGGAGATTTTCTAGGATTTTTATAGGTGTTGAAATCCTGTTCGTTGTTTGTAGGTGTTGAAATCCTGTACGAGTTGAAATCATGTTCGTTGCTTGTAGGTGTTGATCGATCGTGTAGGAGTTGAAATCTGGTTCATTGTGTTTGATTTGATTTCATGTGGAGTTGAATTAGATAAGTTTTCAATTTTTGATTTGATTTGATTGTATAGGTGTTGAATTAGGTTTTTGTTTTTAGTTTTGATCAATGTGAGAGAGACAAACTCAGTGTTGTTGTTTTTGATTTTGAAGTTAATTTTTCATTATTTGTTATTGATGAATTTTCGATGGAGTTGATTTTGATTTTTGTAGTTGCTTTTTCATTCTCTGTCAACATAGTTATGAGTTGTTTTTTGGTGCTCTGTTTTTCTGCGTTTTTGTGATCTGTTTTTTGTTCACTTTGCATTTTTTGTGTAGTGCAGAGAAAATTGCAGGTTTGTTACTATAATTGAACTCAAATCACAGAAAAAATTGTAAGCTTGTAGTGCAGTGAAAATCACAGAGAAAATTGTAAGTAGGCAGAGAAATTTACAGACATAGCAATAGAGTAGTAAAGGTTTTGTCACGCCCCAAAATTTGGATAATTAAATATTAAATTAGGACTAAACCCCAATCAATATTCCATCATCCAAATCCTAGGGGTAAAACAAAAAAACTAAAACGCTAACTAAACCATCCACCATAATCTCATTACTAACAAATACCTCAACATTAAGTGCCAACAACTAGTCAAAACAACTTAAATAAAGTACAGTTACAAACTATTCTAAATTATTCCAATACTAAAGTCATAAAAAGAATAATAAATACATAGTCTAATATCAATCCTAAGCTCAAGAAAACAAAAGAAGTCCAAACGACATGTCCAACTCTATAGCAAATCCACGTCACCACCAAGCCTCTACTAATCCTGCAAAGGAAGCTCAGCTGTGCTCAAACAGAATGCACCCGAGTTGCCAAGAGACAAAACAGGTCAATATACAGGTATACTAGTATGAGTACAAGAATTGACACCCACGTGTCCACCAGACACAAACAAAAAGTACATTATTTCTTGTTACGGAACAAGACAAGTAGTTCCAACCGTACCGAGACGAATGGGTAGTTTCTCGAGATACGGTGGCATTTAGTTTCTTGTCCGTACACAACGAAATATAAATTGATTATAAAATAGACAAAATAGAAATAAAAAATATGGTGGGTCAGCCCTGCATAAAAAGTTAGTAAGACCCACCATCCTGCAAAAAAATAAAGTTAGTATAATTTAATTATAAGTAACTCGCTGAATTAGTATAAAAATGCACCGTTTCCTGCTTAAATAATTTGAATTCACCAAAACTCAAAGAATGAAAGTTGTACATAATCAAATTTTCTAAAAGACAACGTGAACGAATTTAACCAAAACTGAACAGGTTAAGAGAAAACCTTGATCTAAAAATCTCGACGGGATTCAATCGAAAATTTTGAAAGCTGAAAACGAACAAAAACTGCTCTAAGATGATTTTTTTCGAAAAGGTTCAAAACATGAAAAATGTGCAGAATAATGTTTTACTTCAGTTTACACGAAACCAATAAAAATGAGCTCGTTTCGTGAGTTAAAACAGCCTATAAAATCTGCATTACCAAAATGAATCAAACCGACAATAACCAAGGTCATCCGATTATAAGCTCCAATCGATCTTTTTAATAAAAGGCTACAACACAAAAGTTGTCCAAAATCACGTATATATGTCTCTGCTCAAATTTCATAATTTATTGAGGTCGATTACTATTTTTCAGGATGTACAAATCAATAAACTCATAATTAAATTTTTGTACCTTAACTCCACCACTTCGGCCCTCCCCTTCTAGCCTACACATATATCCCATGTGCCTCCCGTATACCTAACACCGCTCCGAAGCCAAACTTGCACGGGGATATCGTCCCGAGTTTGACTCACACTCCCCGGATGGTTAGCATATACGTACGCGCGTAAATCAAAGCACTCGTCTACTCATGAGAACGAGGCAACAATATAAATAACATCTCATCAACATCATGGGACAAATATAACAATGCCGGGCATAAGGCATTAAACAACTCTTATAATCCTCACTTTTTTATACGCTCTTTCTCCCCATCACTCAAATAAAACAACAATCCATGGAGTCATGGTGGAGTACAAGGAATTTATCTATAGATTCTTAATTAATTTTAATTTCATATGACCATGAGTGTAATTACAACCATAAAATAAATCCATATAAAAATCCTAAACATGGCATACACAACTAATCAAAATAATTAAAATCAATCAATCATCTATAAACCCTAAACCTTACATACACAACTAAACAAAATAATTAAAATTAATCAATCATCTGAAAACCCTAAACTTTACCTACACAACTAATCAAAGTAATTAAAATCAATCAATTATCTAAAAATCCTAAACTTTACATACACCACTAATCAGAATAATTAAAATCAATATATCATCTTTATGTAAATACAAAATCAAACTAATATCAGATAAATAAAAATAAATAAATAAAAACAACGAATTAAACATAAATAAAGGAAAGTGGGTTTTGTACTCACAATACTTTATTGAAGATCAAAGAATATTTAGAAACTACTAGAGTCACCAAAACAAAATTCTAATCTTTCCTTTTCTTCCCTCTCCTCTTTTTTCCTTGCTGCCGCCCCTTTCTTTGTCTTCTTTGATTTCTCTCTCTCTCTCAACTTGGTTTCTCTCTTATCCTTATGATCTCTTAAACCTAGTTGAATACTTCTATGTTATTATATATATAATAACCTAAGAGCTAGTATAACCTAATAATCTTATACTATAAACCTAAATCTCAATATATAATAGCTTAATAAACTATAATATGCAGTAAATTTAATAATTACAACCTTAAATGCCTTAAATATCACATTAAACCTTATGTAACCACCCAATTAATAATTACAACATTAAATCCATTAAATATCACATTAACTCTCATGTGACCACACAATTAATAAAGTCAAAAATAAAATAAGATAATAATAATCATAATAATAATAAATACTGACTAAAGAAAATTAGGGTCGCTACAGGTTTTGTTTTGTTTTTTTTTTTAAATTTTTGAATTGAATGTTTTGTGAACATAACAGATCTTCTCTGTGATTTTTTTATGTGCTTGTGTTTAATATATTTTTGTCCCTTGATGTTAATGTGTTTTTGATTTTGTTATATTGAAAGTGAATATAAGTTCACAAATTTCTCTGGACTTTTCTTTGTAGTCCAGAGAAAATCATATGATTGTATTACAAATGATAAGTATTACAAATTTCTCTAGACTTATATGTTGTGTTTTTATGTGTTTTTATATGTTTGCACTTTTCAAAGTTTTCTGATATGTTTTCTTTGCACTTTTCATTTTTTTTTTTTTTGCACTATTCATGTTTGTGGACTTTTCTTTGTAGTATAGAGAAAATCGAAGGTTTGTTATTATAATCCAATGAAAATGACAGAGAAAATGTTAAGCTTGTAGTTGAGTGAAAATCACCCTTGAAGTTGGTGTCTTGATCTTGATGCTTATTGCTTCTTCAACTTAGACTTGTTTTTTTTGTGGTGTTCTGGTGCTGCTACTGCGTTTTGATCTAAGATCATAAGACGCAGACACAGAGACTTTTGGTTTCTTTTTCGGGGTTTCTGGGGTTGTGCTGCTTCTGCACTTTGCCATTGCTATAGAATGAAAACATAAACATTAAATCCCAGAGAAAATTACAAGGTAGCAATGATTACACAACAAAGAAAATTACACAACAGAGAAATTTTGAGGAAATTGAGTATTGAACAAAATAAATATGCCAGAGAAAATTAGACACAAGACATAAACATAATGTGGCCAGAGAAAATTATAAATGCTGTAAGAGAAAATTAGCCACACCAATAGAGTAGTAAGCCACAGATAATTTGCTTGAGAAAATAATGAAGAAACATAAACATGCCAGATAAAATTACACAATAGAGAAACACAAATGTAGCAAGCCAGAGAAATTTACAAAAACAAGAACACAAGAAGCTTCAATAAGAGGCCCCAAATGCACAGAAAGCAGTTCAATTTTGACAGTTGGAAGGAAAGCAACCCATCATCAGTTGGAAGCAAAGAAATTCTGGGCTTCCAAAGAATTTCTCTAGATTCAACCCAGAGAAAATTCAAATTTCTCTGGTCCAGAATTTCTCTAGAACGATAAAACTCTAATTTGATCAATTTGTCATTGACTTTGCTGCTGCTGATTCAATCACAATTTCCTGCACAAACAAATTAATAGTTCTTCTATGAGTTTGTGATAGATTTTCTTTAAACTTAATGGTATGAATTTCTCTGGGTTGAATCTAGAGAAAATTCAAATTTCTCTGGATCACTTTAAGCCTTCCTCTACTGCTGTCTCTTCTTCAAGCTTCTTTTTCCAATATTCTTCAAGTAGGGGTCCAAATATTGCTTTTCTAGAAACAACTCCAATTCTACTAAACCTAAAAAATCAAAAGACGTTATATTCAGCACTCAGAAAAATTTTGAACCTAAAGATGTTATATTCAACACTGGATATATATATATATATATATATGTGCTGACATTGTATATATATATATATATATGTTTGCAACCATAGATAAGATAACTGAGAGTGACTGTTTGATTATGGTTGCAAATGGTCTTAATTGATTAATTATCATATATATACTAGTCAAGACAGTAAGTAACAGATTGTATATATATATATATACATCTATCAACTCCACTCTAATCTGTTTGTTTACCCAGAAAATCAAATTTGCCAAACTTAGTGCTTTTGTTTTGCTGAATTTGTTTTCGTACTCGCCGGAAAATACCCAACACCAGTACCAGCATCACAAAGGAGAATATCCAGTAGACAGGTCAAAAAAATCAACTCATCTGAATATGAACAGACGTAGGGTATTTTGGTCCAAGAAATTGATAAAATATGCGGGTATTTTGGTTAGGGACCTGAGGCAGTATTACATTTTTTTAATGCTCTTTATACAGAAAATTGTTATTATTAGGGAGCTTAAAAAAAAAACCCCTTTACTTATTAGTCTGGAAATTTATCGATGTTATAAAGTATTATCTATTAGCTTGGAAAGAGATTGAATTTCCGAATTAATGAAGTGAAACTGAAAATCTCGAAAACAACTATAAAATATTCAATTGTTATGTACTATTTTAGTGCAATTATTTACTTCCAAAACCAAAATCCATTATCACAAATTTGATTTTACCAAAATAAGATGCATTGGATTTTATTTGAAAAGGCCAAATTACACTAGAGAAAATTAGTAAAACATCCCTCTCCAACTTTGTATAGTCAGAGAGATCCAAGATTTTTTTTATTAGTTAAGATCCCTTAACATTTTCACAGAGAAAATTTGACTCAGAGAAATTTCGCCTAACTCAAAAAAATTTCACCTCCAACTCAAAGAAATTTCAATCTTCACAAAAAAAAATTGAAATTTCTCTGGTATGATGATAGAGAAAAATTTCTCTTTGAAATCAGAAAAAAATTATGTAAAAATTGAAATTTCTCTAAGTCGGTGCAAAATTATAAATATACTTTCTGAAGTTTGCTTAAAATATAAATTATTCTTTATTATTTAGAAAATTACAAATATCTCTTTATTAGTATTTTTTATTTAGCAAAATTAACTGAACAAATGAAATTCATAATTGTTCTCCTATACAATGATAAAATTATCTAAATTATTAATTGAAACATATTTCTAACATCATTAAAAATTGTTTATTTACTTGATAATTTATTAATAAAAAGAGTCGTGTGTTATAAAATTAAAAATCTCAAGGGGTGGAATGTAATTTTCAAAACCACATAAACGATTGGTATTTTAATCAAATCTCAGAGGATGCATTTATAATTTACCCTATAAATAATAATATTAAGTGTCATAAAAAAAATATTTTAATATTTATTTAATAATACTTAATATTACTCG
The DNA here is from genome assembly GCF_004153795.1 of Camellia sinensis. Taxonomy (NCBI): domain Eukaryota; kingdom Viridiplantae; phylum Streptophyta; class Magnoliopsida; order Ericales; family Theaceae; genus Camellia; species Camellia sinensis. Next base: position 252,744 of record NW_021027595.1, on the reverse strand, counting down.
AAAAATATTTTGAAACTCTAATTCTTGAGTGATAATGAGTCTTTTTGAAACTCTAATTCTTGAGTGACAACAAATTTTACCTATTATGATGTGATGTTTTAATCTTAATTTATTTATTTATTATTTTTCTTCTTATTATATCATTAATATTCTATTAAAATATTAAGATTAATCAATGTCATTAAAATATCATTAACACTCTATTAAAATATCAAAATTAATACTCCGAATCATGGCTAATATTACTCGGTCCTATCGTTTTATCTCTGACTTCAGTTACATTACAAACGCACCCCAACCCCAACGTCACCCCATGTCTATAAATAACAATCTCTCTCTCTTCATAACAGTTGCAACAAAGGTTGAGGCACTTTTAGAGAGAGAAAAAGCTTAATTTCTAGAGAGAGAAAGTAATGGGGAGCAACAACAACAACAGGAGAGGAAGAACAGTGATGGAGGTCGGAGCTGATGGGGTGGCTATCATCACCATCATCAATCCTCCCGTCAATTCTCTCTCCCTTGATGGTACTCTCTTCATCTTCTATTTCTTTCTCTTTTTTTTTGGTTTTCCCATAGGGTGTCCGAGCCAGCTTAACGCGCACCTACGGCTGGCCACGAGTTGTTGCAGCGGCCGGAACTCGAACTGCAAACCCAGAGTCTTACTCAATGGTGGACAAGCCACTGGGCAACAAGCTCGTGGTTCATTTTCTTTTTCTATATATGTATTTGTATGTATAAATATTACTCACTCATCGTCATCTTCAATTTTGCTTCATGTTGTTGTGCTTCAATTTCATTCTTATCTGTTTTGAGTTTTTTTTTTCATTGTTAATTATGGTTTTCTCTGAGCTTGTTGATACAATTGTTTCAGTAATATTTTTATGAACATTGTGCACTGGCCGATTTCAATTTTGCCTTGGCGGACACTCCGAGGAATTTTTTGTCAACATTCAAAAACTTTTCACTCTGTTTCATTTTGGATTTTTAATTCGTATTTTTTATTTTTAATATTTTAATATTTTTATTTATTTTTAGATGTATCTAATGTAGAAAAGTAAAATATTTGCTAAAAATTTAAGGATACATTAATACACCCTAAGGTTTGATTAAAATAAAAATCGCCTCATGTAGTTTTGAAAATTATATTTCATTCTCTGAGATTTCTAATTTCATAACAAATTACCCATTTTATTAATAAATCATCAAATCAATTAATAGTTTTTAATGATGTTAAAAATGTGTTTCAATTAATAATTTAAGTAATTTTATTATTATATGAAAGATCAATTATGAATTTTATTTTTTTAGTTAATTATTTATTTTAAGCAAACCTCAATGAGTATATTTGTAATTTATCCAAAATTTAATAAGTATAAAAAATATATATATATATTTGTATTTTTAATATTTAGTAAATTTTTGAAAGACTTGCTCATAAATTTTGTACTTTTTGAATGTCTAGATTAATCGGATGTAAGGAATAAAAATTTTTGATTAAAATATTAAAAAAGTTATACTAAGAATAAAAAAAAATATGAATTAAAAAATCAAAAACTGTTTTTGAAAACTCAAAAATCAAATAAAGTTTTTGATTTTCAGATTTTGTTTTTTAAAAAAACTAAAAATTAATTTAGTGAAAAAAATGAAGAAAAAAAACACTCATCATTTCCATATAGTTTTATTTTTTGGAGGTTAGAAATAATTTTTAAAATTCTTAAAATATCTTTTTAGTATTTATTTTTGTTGAAACTAATTTTTATTTTTCCATAAAAGACTTAAAAAATAATTTCTGAAAATCCAACCAAACGGAGTCTTAAATTTTACAAATTATATAAACGTAAAACGATAAATTACACTGACCTCCCTTAATATTTAAGAAAGATATAGCAAATTCTAATGTTTTAATGTTTTAGTTCACGTTACGCTTAAAATCCCTTTTTCATCAATAATTAGAAAAATAATGTTGTCATATTTTTTACATTAACATGTGTATTTTTCTTTTATCTATGTGTCTTTACATAATCTACAGTAGTTTCGGTTTATTTAGTAAGACTAAAAGGGGGTGGTATAATTATGTATTTTTTTCAAATTTCTGGGAAGGGTAGTGTAATTTACCCAAAATAAAATCACACTTATTAATATTTATAATCTATTTCCTATAAATCTATCCATTTAAACTTGTTGAATCATAAATAGAAGAGAATTATAATATATACACTATTGTTTGAAGAAAAAAATTTGTAAATGTTGCACATTATTTTGCTTTACTTTTTAATGCACCTAAAAATTAAGTCCCAGAAGACAAGATCTCGGCCTAGATGATTAAGTCCGAGAAGAGAAGATCTTGGCCTAAATTAAAAAAATTTTATATGAGGTCCACAAAGGAGTATGTGGAAGCCATGCAGGGGGGAGATCCCTTACCCATAGAGCAATATCGTAGGGATTCTTTTGGCCTTTCATGCAAAAAGAAGCTGAAGCCTATGTAAAAAAGCATGAAAATGCTTTGAAATCCACCTGCAACGTGCGATAGAACAGCAATTCGACTGGGGGCATACCAGCAACAACTTGCTAGGGCTTACAACAAGAAGGTCAGCCAAAGAGAGTTCAACATTAGGGACCTCAGCCTGAGAAAGGTTGCCGGCAATGGGGCATAATGGCTGAAGCAATAATAAAGTGCTAGTTTGATTTTTGAAATTTGTATGATAGGACCGACCAGCCCTATGACGATGTTTCTGATTGAAACATGACGAATAATTTAGACTTATTATATGGCAGAGTACAAACTTTACTTGCATATAATAAAGTTGAACTAAGCTAGGTTAACCTGGACTTGTCATATCGGCAAAATCAGACACAAATTGGAGCTGAGTGCCTTAGTAAAGAGACCAAGGTTGATAAACTCAGCCAATCTTTGTTCGAATCTTACATTGGCGACGAGGTCAAAGCCATGTGCCTAATGAGAACCCAAGTGGAACTTAAGTTCACATTAGGGGGCAAAAGGTTAAAGAATGATGCTTGGGAGTTGGAATTTTCAAGCCGAGGTCATGTTTAACACTTGTTGAAACTTAAAAAGTTTACAAGTAGAAGTTAAACCGAGATCATGTTTAACACTTGTTGAAACTTGAGAAAAGTTTACAAGTTGAAGTTAAACCGAGATTATGTTTAACACTTGTTGAAACTTAAAAAGTTTACAAGTTGAAGTTAAACCGAGATTATGTTTAACACTTGTTAAAATTTGAAAAGTTTACAAGTTGAAGTTAAACTGAGATCATGTTTAATACTTGTTGAAACTTGAGAAAAGTTTACAAGTTGAAGTTAAACCGAGATTATGTTCAACACTTGTTGAAACTTGAGAAAAGTTTACAAGTTAAAGTTAAACCGAGATTATGTTTAACACTTGTTGAAACTTGAGAAAAGTTTACAAGTTGAAGTTAAACCAAGGTTAAACACTTGTTGAAATTTTATAAAAAAATTTACAAGTGAAACCAAGGTTGCACCAAGAAAGATACTTGGGTATTTGCCGAGGTAAATCATCAGTTTGTATAACCGAGGTGTGTCACCCCGAGAAGGTTGCACAAGATTGAAGTGTATATTAAAGACATGTAAATTATTTTAAGAATCATACAAAAGTAAAAAGAAGACACATACAACCACGTTAAAAGAAGAAATTAAAGAATGCATTCAAAAAAGGAAAGAAGGAACTTCAGCCTAAAATTGAAGAATGATTGTTTAAATTACAAAAAGGCCGGTGTGAAGTACGCCGGTATCAGACGGTGGTAGTAAGCAAAGAGATGCAACGAAAGCCTCATAGGAGGGAGAGAGTGAAATTGGTTGCAGAAAGCTTCGCAAAAATAGCAATGGAGGATTTGAGAGAAAAAGTTCGAAAGAATGAAGATACAAAAGTAAAAAGACGAAGAGAGAGTTGATTTTGATCAAAAGCATGAAATGGCGGCAAAACTGGCAATTATGGTGCCTTGGACGACGTGCTTGTCAGACGACGCAAGCAAAAGTGATACGACTTGATAGCGCGTATTAGGTACGGTCCAGTAGGGGAAAGACGCGTGGTAAAAACGGTTGGAATACTGTGCGTGCCAGTGCTGAAACTCTTGGAGATACGACTTTTGGCCGCCCAAGAAATCTTAGGAAGGCTGCAAAATACTAGCAGTATAACAAGTGAGAAATGATTTTCCACAGAGAGAGAGAGAGAGAGAGAGGTGTATATGTGCTCCTTATTGGAAACAAGAAGGTGATTGATATTATGCCGAATTGATTGAGGAATATTTGCTGACTTTGCTTCTTCATGTACAATGAAATGAAGTGAAAAGTTGCACACAGACCAGTAAAAGAAAAAAATGTTTTTAAGATCTCCGCCAAGCACAGCCAATATTTTTTCAGCTTTCTTATGTTGAAGGTTCTTCTAGAACCTTATCGATAGACACTTGTACATTTAATTTTCTTCATTATCTTGCCACCATTCGTATGATATAAAATGTATACTTCAAAAGTGCATACGCTCTTAGGCAACTCACAAGGACATTGCCTATTTGCTAGGCTTTTGGAGATGTATGATTTCTTTAACCTTTTCTTTCAGTAAATAGATAGATGTTGGATTTCTACTTGTTCTGAATTTGTGATGTAACTCTTTTTTCTTTCTTTTTCTTTCTCACCCTTCCTTTTTTATTTTTTCCAGGGCTTGAAAGAGTGGTATGAGCTAGCCTTACAAAGAGATGATGTGAAGGCAATTGTTGTTACTGGTAATGTGAAGAGATGATGGCTTATCATTTTCTTATGATGAGATACGAAGCTAATACTTCTGTTACTGGATCAGGTGCAAAGGGCAAGTTTTCTGGCGGTTTTGATATAACTGCTTTTGGTGGGATGCAAGGGGGAAAGAGTATGTATATTTGTTTATGCGTTATCTATTCTTGTGCTGCACAATCACATATTTCCTAAAATTGTAGTTCTGTTTTATCACAGTTGCACCTCCAAAACCTGGCTTTATGTCAGTAGAGGTTCTTACTGACACTGTGGAAGGTAATCTTGCTGCGTTTCACCCTTTTCCTCTGCTCTTGTCCTATTTGATCATGAAAGTTTGCGTTACTTATTTTCATGGCTTCTCTTCGCTCAGCTGCGAGAAAGCCTTCAGTTGCTGCTATTGATGGCCTCGCTTTAGGTGGAGGGCTAGAGGTTGCAATGGTATGTGCTGCTTCATCTTTTTGACTAGGGACTGCTCTCTTGAATTCATGTAAATGATGTTGTACATTTGCTGTGCCAGGCCTGCCATGCACGGATATCTACTCCTAGTGCCCAACTAGGCTTACCTGAACTTCGGCTTGGGGTAATTCCTGGATTTGGAGGTATAGCTCTTTGTTTAAATTTGCAGTGATTTATTTTTTATTGTTTGGAGATGAACTAGAGGTTGGAATAGATTTTAGTTGAGTGTAACTATTAAATTCTTATTCAATTTTAAATAATTAGACCTTTGCCACTTTATTATATCATTCTGTGGAAATGGAATATATAAAGGGAAATTTGGACAAAAACTCTCGAATAAAAAGAGCTTATGAACATAGTTTGTTGGAAGCAAATAGTCTTTAGCCCAAAAGCAGCAATATGTTTTTTTGTTAGTTCCTTGAGCCCTTTTACTAAACTATTTTAGTCAAGCAAGCCTTTCATCTGAATAACACACCAAAAAGCACTAGCCAGGTCTCTGTACTGATGAAAGCCTTAATGCTTGCATTTTATGCATGAAAATGTTTCATGTCAACATTGTTGCTATGATGTTTATAGTGTCAATTATGGCTAAACGCTGTTTTTTCCCCTCCTTTTCATCGACTCATGCTCCTAAATTGTCTTAGGTACACAGCGGCTTCCACGCCTTGTTGGCCTCTCTAAGGCCCTTGAAATGATGCTGGTATGCTGGCTTGCTTTGCATTTACCTCATTTATATAAAAAAATCCTGGTGCAGTCGTAATCTTCTTAAATTAATTTTTGATCTCTCACTCTCTCTGATAGACATCAAAGCCGGTTAAAGGAGAGGAAGCTCACGATTTGGGTCTAGTGGATGCCACAGTCTCACCAGATGAGTTGATAAATACTGCTCGTCAGTGGGCACTAGATATTTTGGAGGCCAAAAGACCATGGGTTAAAAGCCTTTATAAGACTGACAAGATAGAGCCACTTGGTGAGGCAAGGGAAATACTAAAGTTTGCAAGAACTCAGGCGCGAAAACAAGCTCCCAACCTCGAGCATCCAATAGTTTGCATTAATGTTGTTGAAGAGGGTATAGTTTCTAGTCCCCGTGCTGGGCTTTGGAAGGTTCTGAACTGTCCCTAATTCTCTTTTGCATTATGGCTAGCATACCATAATATGACTGTAAGTGTGTGATATTCACAGGAAGTTGAAGCTTTCCAAGGACTCTTACATTCAGATACTTGCAAGAGCTTGATCCACCTCTTCTTTGCTCAACGTGGAACCTCAAGGGTATGATGAAGTTATAATTTTTATGAGTGTTAGAATTGTTACGAGTGTTGCCACTTCATTTCTATCTCATGTTGTAGCCATGCTTTCGATGGACAACTTTTTGGTCCTCACTTAGAAGTGAGGTTTTGAAAATTTAATGTCTCACAGTTTTATCACTAAAATCAGTTTGTAGATGCATAGTGAAAGTTGAGGTAGTTTGCCATTTAAATGTCAAAATAAATTTTTAATGTTGGGTACCTTCAGAATCAGAACTGTAATCAATCTTCCGAAGTTTGTGGAAGTAGAAAACTGTGTTAATTTGAATTCATAGTATATTAATTTAAGGTAAACAGTTAATATTTTCATGTTCTTGATGCTACTACTTTGACTTTGGTTTATCATGAATTTGCTAATGTTCAATGATCCACTAATATAGTTATAGTTGGTAGTCAATAGTGTTAAATCAGTTTTGTAATTTGGGTTATTCAAACTTGAAATCATGATTTCCAGCTTAATCCAGAGTTACCTGTGAACATATTGGTGATTTTGAAATACATTTTAAAAGCTTTTAAGAAATCGTACATAAGCACAAGGCTCATAATATTGTTCGCAATGATTTCTCCTAATGTAAAAAATGATTATTGCTTTTTGTAGAAAGCTAATCCAGATCACAATCCAATATTTCAGTTAATTTTTTCCCTCTATTTTGTTTGTGGATAGGCAAAACCATTAATTTAGAGTCTTTATGCGGCATTACCTGAGGTGACGCTGTAAACATTTTATGTTTAAATTTACTAACACATTTTGCTTGCAAGGTTCCTGGGATCACTGATCGGGGTCTCGTACCAAGACGAATAAGTAAGGTTGCTATTCTTGGTGGTGGATTAATGGGCTCTGGCATAGCAACAACATTGATTCTTAGTAACTATCCTGTGGTCCTGAAAGAAGTCAATGAGAATTTCCTATAGGCGGGTGTAGGTAGAGTTAGAGGTGAGGCCAAAGTTCTATGTTTAGAAGATAGTTTTCAAATTGGAATACGAATCATATTTCATTTATTTTTCTGAATTGTGTATCCTAAGATTGTTTACCATCTTCAAAAATAGGTAGAAAAATAAATATAATTATATAAAAAATAAATATCTTGTGCATAATCAATAGTTTGCCTTGTCCATAATAGAAAATTTTAAACTTTAACCATGTTAGTAGGTATAAATCAATGATACAAGCTACCTATATCATACAAGTAGATATTTGTCAAAACGGTAGACAAAGATAAAATAAAAAGTACCATTCTCAAAAAAAATAAAACTCTTTTTTAATGAGCTGATTAAATTTTTTTACAATATTAAGTTACTTAGGATAAGTTCAATTATTTTTTTTTCATAGTTGCTAAAGATATTTTAGTATTTATGTAATATATGTGTCGCATCATGTGTCATATATATATCATGAGATACATTTGATTTAAGATACAAATTGATAATATTATCAATTTTCTTCTAAAAAGTATTAAATTGTATGATACGCATCGTGAATCATAATGTACTAACAACAGTGGTTTAGACTACATCTTGTTCATCAGTTCTTCTAACTCGAGATTCTTTTGTTTGTATGGTCTCTGAATTCTAATTAATATTAATTTTATTCAGCCAATTTGCAAAGTCGTGTCAAGAAAGGGAAAATGAATGATGAGAAGTTTTTAAAAACCCTTTCTCTTCTCAAGGGTGTCCTTGACTATGAAAGCTTTAGAGATGTAGACATGGTCATAGAGGTAATGCAGAATAATATAAATTTTGTTTATCATTTTTCATTTTTCAGTTTCTGTTTTGTTTTCAAGTTTTATAGTACTTCTTGTTGTCAATGCTTCAAATAGGCCGTTATTGAGAATGCCTCTTTAAAGCAACAAATTTTTTCTGATCTGGAAAAATATTGCCCTCCGCATTGCATACTTGCAAGTAACACTTCCACCATTGACTTGAACCTGATTGGGGAGAAGACCAGGTCCCATGACCGGATCATTGGAGCCCATTTCTTCAGGTAATATTTGGAATAACATTTCCATTGTTTTTTCTTGCACCTTTCTTCATGAAAATGGGGTTTAGCAATTGCTTTTTGTAATCTAAAAAAGCTGATGCGTTTGGTAATTGCTAAAAATTTTGTTTGTTTTAGTGGAACAGTTGCTTTTTTTTAAAAAAAAAAATATAGATTTTTTTAGCTGAAACAAACATGTTTTTTTTTTTTTTTTTGTATTTTGGCTTATTTAGCCCAAGCAAAACGACAGCCTAACAATTGATTTTTTGCTTTTAATACAGTCCAGCTCACATCATGCCACTTTTGGAAATTGTTCATACCGAGAAGACATCCCCACAAGTAATTGTCGATTTACTGGATGTCGGGAAAAAGATAAAGAAAACCCCAATTGTAGTTGGAAATTGCACCGGCTTTGCTGTTAACAGGATGTTCTTCCCTTACACACAAGCTGCCCTTTTGCTTGTCGAACATGGTGCAGATCTCTATCAGATTGATAGGGCAGTCACCAAATTTGGAATGCCTATGGGTCCATTCAGGTACACATATTCGTTATAGCATTATTATATGCTAAGAAGCATGGACACTCCTAAGAAGGTAATGTCGTGTCAGTTACAGAGTTGGACACCGACACGCCATGACACTTATTGGGCACTTTCCAACACTTCCTGAAACACATTACTAGTTTAAATAAATTAACCTAGAATCCAACGATAAAATAAAAATAATATAAATTCATATCTATTCTTATCCTTTAGACTTTAAAAATTAATATTTTTGACTTAAATATTAATATATATGTCATGTAATAATCATTTATCCAACATATAATAAATATATCTTGAAGGCCTGCTTTTCCTCTTGCTTATAGGAAGGTAAAATTATATAATTTGCACATATCCCCCATGTGTCATAACCTACTTTTTATAAATATTCCTTGTCGATGTGTCTATGTCATGTCACATGTCTGTGTCGAGCTTCTTATGCTACCTGGTATCTTGATCCTGGTTTCTTTAAACAGTCTAATGTGTTACATTGAATTGGCTAGTTGGTTTCTTTATTCTGTTGTACATGCAGATTGTGTGATCTAGTTGGTTTTGGGGTTGCGATCGCTACTGGTACGCAGTTTGTTGAAAATTTCCCCGAGAGAACCTATAAATCAATGCTAATTCCAATCATGCAGGAGGATAAGAGAGCAGGTAGAATTTCTGTTGTTTCAAACTTTAAGGGGCGAGTAATGTTTCCTGTTACTGTATTTGTTGTGCTGCTGTCTGAATTATGAATGCATTTCTTAGACTCCTATATATGGCACTTGTTTTAGGTGAGGCAACTCGCAAAGGGTTTTATGTTTACAATGACAAACGCAAGGCAAGCCCAGATCCTGAAATAAAAAAAATTGTTCAGAAAGCAAGGGAGATTTCCGGCGTTAATGTTGATCCTAAGGTCTCTCTCTCTCTCTCTCTCTCTTCCCTTTTGTATTTTTAGTAGTTGAATCTTACTTACGCTAAGTGGGGGCAGGGGACCAAGAACATAAAGAAGTTCATAAAATTGGGAGCATCTATGAGAGTGTGTATATGTTATTTTAATTAAATATTAAATATATCTTAACAAATATTTTTTTTGCTTAGTTGTATTGTGTGTTAAAATAAGAATGAATATTAGAGATTGGTGTAAACTACAAGTTGTCTTTGTTAAGTTTAAATAAATATTATGTAAATACAAAATAATATAGTAAGTTAGAGTTGTTTTTCTTTTGTTTTTTTGAGATTTGTATGTTTGAGAGGTTCTATCTTAGTTGGTAGCAAAGTTCTTACAAGTTTCGCACTTAGGAGTGCGAAATTGAGTTTATGAGTAAAAAAATCATCCTTAGAAGTTCTTGCTATTAAGAGTTGAATACTTGGGAGTTAGGATTGGTGTTTCACGATCATTATACTTAGGTAGTGCCTTTGCAATGAGATCATATCAATATATTTAATCTTTAACAACAAGAAGTGTTTAATGATCATTCTCTGAATTTGGTGGGGTTTGAACTTGGATACAGCTGATGAAGTTATCGGACAAGGACATTGTGGAGATGGTATTCTTCCCCGTCGTGAACGAAGCCTGTCGAGTCCTTGCTGAAGGTATTGCAGTCAAAGCATCAGATCTCGACATTGCTGCTGTGATGGGCATGGGGTTCCCGCCTTACAGGTTTGTGGTTTCATCCGATTCAAGTGCATTTTCTGTAAACCTCAAAGGACCGTTCTTATAACCAACTTGGCATAATCTTTGAATTTAGGGGAGGAATTATGTTCTGGGCAGACTCTCTTGGATCAAAATACATTTACTCGAAATTGGAAGAATGGTCGAACGTGTATGATGGAGGATTCTTCAAACCTTGTGCCCACTTAGCTGAAAGAGCTACGAAGGGGGCTTTTCTGGTGAGAATTTTGAAACTGATTTGGGTATTATGACTAGAGTTATGAACTAATTGTTAATAGGAGATGCATCATTAGTAACTGTCTACCAAGATCTGTCCATGATCATGGAATATAGAATTATATAGGACACAAACTATACAAAAGAAGGGCATAATCCACTGAGTTTTAATCTTACACTCCTCTATAAATGCCTGGTTAATCTCAAATGCTTTTCTAAAAGGGCAGGTCCAGAGCACTTGGTTCCCACCATTGCGGGGTCTTTAAGGGTCAGATGTCTGCAGTCTTACTCTTACCTTCGTGTGCAAAGAGTGCCTTTGTTTTTGCTTGATTTGAACCATCTACGTTGTCGCTTGATTTGAACCATCTATGTTGGGCCACCGTTTATTGCCTTCTTTAGAATGGTTACCTCGCCCCTACTCTCTAAAGCTTGCCACCCCTCTATATATTTAGTAAAGCTCGAAACACTTCCATGACCCCTTGTCCTTTGCCTTCTATCATATGGTCTGCATTAGTTTGTCGGTTGATTGGGGCTGTGTTTACATATTTCTATGTCTTTTCTTTCTTCGAAATTCTTCACAGATCCAAGATCTAAACACCGCAAAAAGGGTTCATTAATTTACTGATAACTTAGTTGCTGATATCTTTCTTGGTGACATTCTTTTAGTGATAAAATTTGGATCTTTCCATTGCAGAGTACTCTTGTGGAGCGAGCAAAATCTCAGCTATAAAATTTATTTTCTAGTTACATTGTCACCCAATGTGATTTTGCTAATGTATTTTTCTTTTCTTTGTTTGCTTTTTCTTTTCCCTTTCTTGATGCTGGTGAAAAATGCTTAATAGAGCTAAATAATGCATAAGATGGATCGAGAACAGGATGTCTGAGAATTCAAACAGTAATATTTATCTTGATCTTAAATCAATTTTATATTGCTATTCTTAAAATTGAAATGACTTTATTGCATGACGAGAAATCTCTTTTAAGGCAGGGTGATCTGCGTCCATTTATAAGAAGTAAATTCTAGATTTCATTTGGAAATATTAAATTGGATTACTGATTACTCTTGAAAGATATGAGTAAACAAATAAAACATCCGAGTTTATTAATTTGCATAATATACTTTTGGGAAAATTACAAAAAAAAAATTGAATTTTGACCATTATAACAAAATAAATATTAAGTTTTTAATTTTGTCAATTCAAACTTTAAATTTTTAATTTGTTTTCAATCTAATTTGTTTATCTATTTTCGTAAGATGAAACTAAGAAAAATGCTTTTGAGCTCTAATTCTTGAGCTCTAAAGTTAGAGCTAATGAGTTGTTAGTAGGTCCCACCCTCCACTGTGATGTTTTAGTCTTGATTTGTTTGTTTGGTTTTTTTTTTTTTCCCCCTCTCCTTACTATGTCATAAGTACTCTATTAAAGTACCAAAATTAATATTTTGAATCATTACTGTAAAACTAATAGAAAAAATAATATTTTAATTATTAAACTTAACGGAAATGATATTTTAGTTATTTGATATACAGTTACATTGACTTTAATGATTAAAATGTCTTTTCTTTTTTCTTTTTTCTTTTACTTTTTTTTTTGGTTAGTTTTACTTAATGGTAATAGAAACAAATTGATAGTTTCAAAAATATTAGAATTTAAATTAATAAAATTAAAAATTTAGAATTTAGTTTGATATAATGATTAAAATTTAGAATTTTTTTTTGTCATATTTTTTATATTTTTGTATTTCTCTCTTTTTTTTTTTTTAAGCAATTTCAATTGAATACAGTGAAGAAATTGAAGAGTCAAATCATTAGAAACAACCTTGGATACTTCACGTAGTGCGTGTGGATGGAAATATTGAGTAAAAAAAATGATTTAGAGCACTAAAAGAGAAGCATTAAAGGAGTATTAAATTGTCTTTTTTTTCTTTGTGTTTTGTCTTTTACTTCTTTTTTTTTTTTTGAATGAAAAAAAAATGTGAAAGGCTATTTATTAGTTGATTATCGGCTTTAGGCCCCGAAAATCTCAGGATCAGGCCTATTAATAGCAAAGCTCACCCTACAAACGCTGCAGGTATCACTCTTCTTATCATAAAAATGGGTAGAAGATAATTTCTAGGCAAGAGATAATTTCCTTTAGTGAAACATGAGTCATCTATAATTCGAATGTCCCTTTGAACTCAGATCTTGAGATCTCCAGTCAGCTAAGTTGGGTTGACATTGTGGTAACTTTAAATAATAGGCTTAAAACCCATTTCCCTTGGTAAATGATACAATTGCTCTCTGCCTAGCCCTTTAGTCAATGGATCCGCAATGTTATCCTTTGACTTTATATACTCAATGGAAATAATTCCTTGTGAAAGCAATTGTCTAACAGAATTATGTCTTGGACGAATATGTCTGGACTTTCCATTAGACATCACATTTTCTGCTCGTCTTATTATTGATTCATTATCACAATGAATGCATATAGCTGACACGGATTTAGGCCACATTGAAATCTTTTCTAGGAAATTTTGAAGCCATTCTGCTTTTTTTTAGGTATGCCACCTCACTAGAGCTGCTTTTAGTGCTCTTCTTTTAGTGGTCTGTATCATAGTTGTATTAAGTAATAACCCTATGGCTATACTAAGACCATCTCCAACGGTTCACCAAACCTGGCATCAAATTTGAAATTTGGTGAAAAAATCACTTTTTGAAGCTCCAACGGTTTCACCAAACTGGTATCAAATTAAGAATTGAACAAAAAAATCATCAAACTGATAACAGAATACAGATTTCAGCAAATTACTGTTTGTGACCGTTGGAGGAGAGGAACCGGTCAACCAACCAGTTGCTCGGCCTGTTGACCAATCGGTCGATCACGGAAAGATTCAAACAGTTCAAATGGGTAGGTTCAAACAATTCAATATATATATATATATATATTTTTGCCTTACCGGTCGACCACTAAAAAGTTCAAACAGTTCAAATAGGTAGGTTCAAACAATTCAAAAAAAAAAAATTTGCCTTACCAATCGACCAACCGGTTGTTCCTGGAGCAGATTTGATGAAAATCAACCATTAGAGCATTCTGTATCAAATTGAGCAAATGATCATTTTTTTACTCAGATTTGGTGAAAAATTAGGTGAACCGTTGGAGATGCTCTAACTATACTATTATTTATGTGCCAAGAGTAGCTACCTAGCGTACGTGTCGTTTCTGGATCAGCATAATGTATCTATGTTTGTGTTATAAAAAATATCGATTCATAGTCAAATTGTATTTTCGTTCCTTCGTCTATCTTTTAAGATTGATGAAACTTGTTGTGTGAGTCAAACGTAATATTTTTTTGTCTCATTAGCGTTTTTATACTATTATCAAAATCTTGTTTTAGTCTTTGTATTTTCACTAAAATTTTATTTTGATTCATTTACTTTTAATTTTCATTACCGATAGATTGATGAATTCATTGTATTGAAATATGAAAAATTTGTGAGTAGGTTTTAAGAGGATGTAACCTAATTTGTCTCATGGATGTGTAGTTGAATTTTTTTTTTCACTTTCTTGGAGTACTTGTGAACATCTCCCTAGCATTGCTATAGATATTAACTAAATGGACCGACAACAAGTATTTTATATTAGGTCCGACTCTTCTCCAGTCAAGAGTGTTAAAAGGCTCATGAACCAATTCACAATTGCAATTCAGTTGATTGGAGAGAAGTCATATTGCTAGCTAGATATCGGTACTACTTTGTTGTAGATCTAAGAAGTCAATTAAAAAGCTAGTAAACCCAAGAAGGAAGAAGACTTGGCAGCCTGTTGTAGATAAGGTTACATCCAAGTTAGCATTTTGAAAAAGGAAGCTATTGTCATTTGCTGGTAGGCTAACTCTAATCAAGTCTATCCTTGATAGCTTCCATACGTACTACATCTCTATTTTTAAATTGCCTAAAGGAGTAGCAAGGAAGATTGACAAGCTTAAGGCAGCCTTTTTGTGGGGTAGTTCAGATTTAAAAAGAAAGATTCACTTGGTGAACTAGAATGAAGTAATAAGGAAAAAAGAGCAAGGCGGGTTAGGAATAAGAACGATCAGTGATATGAATGAGTTCATGCTAGTTAAGTGGTGGTAGAGATATGGAGTGGAAGATAAATCATTCTGGAAGAAAATTATTACTAGTAAGTATGGGGCCAAAAGGGGGAGGTGGTTATCAATGAAGGAAGGGATTGGTAATGAATTTATTATGTGGAGTGATATTTTAAATGTGGCAAGATCTAATATTGGCTTGTTTGAGTTTTATGTATCGAAGTTTCAAATTGAGGTTGGAAATGGAATTAGGGTTGCATTTTGGCATGACAATTGGCTATTGAATGTACAGCTAAAAAAGGAGTTTCTTAGGCTGTTTATGCTATCAATGGAAAAGGAAGGCACATTGAGTACTTTCATGCAAAGGAGAGATAGTTTTGCGGATTAGAAGCTCTTGTTCAGAAGATCACTACTTGCCTGGGAGGAAGAGGAAGCCATAAGGCTGTAGGAATTAACAAGAGATGCTCCTAACCTTAATTTGGAGTAGAAGGATTCAGTAAGATGGGCTCCATCTTCCTTTGGTTTGTTCATAGTGTCATCTTTAAGAGACTGGTTTGAGGCCAACAAAGCTCCTTCATTACAAGTGCCTAGGATGCTTTGGAATAACGTGGCACCTCCAAAAGCATAGTTTCTGAGCTGGTTGGCATGGAGAGGAAGGGTTAAAACCATTGATATGTTGGTAAAGGTTGGGGTGCTTAGTTCAACAATGGTAAATGAATGTCCATTTTGCAAGAATAAAACAGAATCAGTGGATCATTTATTTTTGCTATGCCCTGAGGTGTGAAAGGTCTAATCAAAGTTATTACTCTGGTGGGGAATAAGCTGGGTTACACCTGCTACTGTGGAGAGTCTGCTGCTATCGTGGTTAGGAACAAAATTAAAAAAGATGGTTTTGAAGATATAGAGACTTGTTCCAATTGCAATGCTATGATCAATTTGGAGGCTGAGAAATGAGTGTGTTTTCAAAGGCAGACATGACAATATGGAAGAGCTGGGTGAGACAGTAAAGGTGAGGATTGGGTTGTGGGTTAACTATAATTTGTCTAATATACACTATTCTGTGCATGATATTGTGGAAATTTTGAATCAGATTAGGCTATGCTTATAAGGTGGTGGGAAGGTTGCATTTTATAGCTCGTGCTATATCTTGTGTGGGCTCTGTTTAGGTAATTAAGGGGGGTATCAGTTGGTGTTTTGATTGGGGATTAAAAGCGAGTTTAATTAAATATTCGATTCAGTTTAGTAAAATTGAGATTTGATTAATTGGGTCCAAATTGGAGTTGATGAAGTTAACTAAGTAATTAAGGCTGAAATGTACATCATTGAGGCCGTTAATTAGAATCTCTTAACTTCACTTGCTAGTCAAACTGTATACTTTATGTGTGTTGAATGTCAATCAGGTTATACATCGTCGGAGCATAAAATGGGCAAAAAGACAGAATTTGGACAGAGTTGACTTTCCCGCACGTGCATTGCGTTGACTTTTTTTGGGAAAGTCAAACCAACGTTTTTAAGTCTGTTTGGACGAGATTGGAAGTATAAAAAGGCAAGGAAAAGGCTTTTGTAGGGTTCGGAAGTTGTTTTGACCTAAAGGGAGAGGCTAGGGTTTGGAAGGGAAGGGAAACACAAAGCTTCAAAGATGTCTCCCATGGTAGTTTCTTCTCCATCTACCTCCTTCCACTCCTCCATGAGTGGCTAGTCTCCTTTTCTAGGGTTTTGAACTTGGATATGGCTTACACCAATGTCTCTAACTAGGCGAAGACCTGCTATTAAGGCCTCATATTCGGCTTCATTATTGTTGGCGTCAAATAGGAAACGGAGGGCTGATTAAGGCCGAATTGTACACCATTGAGGCCGTTAATTAGAATCTCTTAACTTCACTTGCTAGTCAAACTGTATACTTTATGTGTGTTGAATGTCAATCAGGTTATACATCGTCGGAGCATAAAATGGGCAAAAAGACAGAATTTGGACAGAGTTGACTTTCCCGCACGTGCATTGACTTTTCCGTACGTGCGTTGACTTTTCCGCACGTGCGTTGACTTTTTTTGGGAAAGTCAAACCAACGTTTTTAAACCTGTTTGGACGAGATTAGAAGTATAAAAAGGCAAGGAAAAGGCTTTTGTAGGGTTCGGGAGTTGTTTTGACCTAAAGGGAGAGGCTAGGGTTTGGAAGGGAAGGGAAGCACAAAGCTTCAAGGATGTCTCCCATGGTGGTTTCTTCTCCATCTACCTCCTTCCACTCCTCCATGAGTGGTTAGTCTCCTTTTCTAGGGTTTTGATGAAACCCTAGCCATGTAATTATTTACTTTTCTTTTTGATTTTTAATTATGTAAAGGTTTGAACATTTGTATGGTGATTTAGAAGTTTCTTATATATATTTTTCATTATCTCTTCAAATATTTGACTTTCTGTGATTGTTGAATGTTATCCATAAATGAGTTTTCTATTCCTTCACATTCAAGGTATGAGACGAACCATGCTACGAGGAACGAGTCGTATCACTACCTTAGTTTAGAGTGAACGATTCGTATTACTTGAGATGGTTCGTGCTCGTACATTGAATGTGATGATCTTCTTGTCAAATGCTTTGAGCTTGTAGTTGCGAAGCATTAATCCGTTCAAACCATAGCATAATTTTTAATTGGAAACCCTAATTATGTGGCTAGTGGTGGACTATTTGCCCCAGTTTTTCCCCCAATTCAGTAAACCCAATTTCATTTATTATTGATAATTTAATTCCTTAGTTTAATTTATTTGTTATTAATTTAGGCTATGAACAATCAATCTTTTTATCAAAATTAATTTAGGAATTTAACAATTAAATTAGTTTAATTTCACAATGAGTAAACAGAAGCAAACACTCACAAGCAAACCACCAAAGTGCTAAAACGGAAGTCAAAGCTCAAACAGAGGTTGGAGACAACGTCTACACGTCAAGCATTCACAAGACGAGTAAAGCGTTTTCGTTGAATCGCTGTGAGTATTTCTCTTTTAGCATTCTGCTTTTGTAACTTAGTGCACCGAGTTGAACTTTTTGTGTGTGTGTTGGTAGTGTATGCACGGGCGCCGTTCTTGTCGCCCTGAATTGTGGAGTTTGGACCTTGAACTAGAAAGGACTCTTAGGAGACTTAGGGCTTCTGCCCGTGTTCCTAGGCTTGAGTATTCGTATTCATACATTGAGCCATTAGAGATGGCAAATCCTGATGTCCCGAATGTGCCTAACCGGACCCTTAAGGATTATTTTACACCCACTGCATATACATCACCATCATGCATCCAATTACGTAACACCACTGCTGCTCATTATGAGATTAAGTCCAGTACCATACAAATGCTCCCATCATTCCATGGACTAACTCATGATGATCCTTATAAGCATTTGAATGAATTTCTGGAGATTTCTCGATAGTGAGGATCTAGAATTTCACAAATGAGGCCTTAATGTTGCGATTGTTTCCATTCTCATTAAAGGATAAAGCCAAACACTGGCTAAATTCTTTACCTGCTAATTCAATCACAACTTGGGACCAATTACAGCAACGGTTCTTGGAGAAGTACTTTCCCATAGGTAAAACCAACCAACTTAGGCGAGCCATCACAAACTTTGCTTAAATGGATAGCGAGCAATTCCATGAGACGTGGGAAAGACTTAAAGACCTTCTCCAATAGTGTTCCCACCACCAAGTGCCTGATTGGCAACTTGTTCAAACATTTTATTATGGCTTAACTGAGCCGCATCGCCAAATGGTAGATTCGTCCTGTGGTGGGACATTCATGTCTAAAAATGATGCCGAGGCATGGCAATTGTTTGAGAACCTAAGTGAGAATTCCCTTCACCATGCCTCCGCAGCCCGGCAAGTCCGGCAACCAGTAGTTGGAGCCCCGAAAAGAGGGGGCATTTATGAGGTCGGGCAAAACTTAGAGTTAGCCCAACAAGTAGAGGCACTATCCCGCAAGATAGACCACTTATTAGCTCGGGACATGTCCCTACCCAGCAAGATCAGCCTCAATTCCGTGAGGCATGTGTTATATGTGCGAGCCATGCTCATGATTTGAGTGAGTGCCCTTCGGCATCACAATTTCCGAAGTTAGCCCAAGAGAATGTGAATGTGGCTCAAGGATTTTCCAACCCGGGTAATGACCCATATTCCAACACATATAATCTGGGATGGAGAAATCACCATAATTTCTCATGGAGACCCCTTTCACAAGGCACTTCTTACAATCCTCCACCACTAAGGCAGAATTTCAATAATTTTGCCAACCAATTATCCTACCGACCACCGCAACCTTATCGACCTCCACAATCGTACCGGCAACCACAAACCCTGCCTGTTCCTCAAGGCAACTTTGCCTTTGAGACTCATGTATTGGAAGTTCTCTCAGAACTTAAGGGGTTAGCACCGATAGTTCACTCATACACTTACTATATTGCCAAGATACAGACCCAATTGGGTCAAATGGCTATCAACATGAATCGGAGAGAGGAGGAAAAATTACCAAGTCAAATTGTGGCCAACCCTAAGGGACAATACAGGGCAGAGAGTTCGGGTGAGAATGGTAAGCAACATGAGCAAGTGCAGGCGGTGGTTGTTTGAGAAGTGGTAGGGAGTTAGAGCCTCAGTCAGTTGCGCCAGATGCAACTAGAGTTAAGAAGGATGACCATGGAGGTACACCTAATGAGAGTAAGGGTGAGGGGGAAACACTTAAGAGGGTTGACTTAGTCCCTAGCACTCCATATGTGCCTAAGGCACCCTTTCCCCAATGCCTTGATACACCGTCCCCTTTTAATAAGAAGACGGCATCTATGAAGGCAATAATGGATGTCTTTAAACAGGTAAAAATCAACCTTCACCTGTTGGAGGCTATTAAGCAAGTACCATCATATGCCAAATTTCTGAAGGACCTTTGTACACAAAAGCGTAAATCTAGGACACATGTGTCCCAAAAGGTCCTACTCACAGAGCAAGTAAGCTCCATCTTGTTGAATGACACACCTCCTAAGCTTAAGGACCCAAGTGCCCCAACCATTGCATGCATTATAGGGAACCATTTCATTGATAGGGCCTTATTAGATTTAGGAGCTAGTGTCAATTTCTTGCCGTACTCTATGTACGAGGAATTTGGGCTTGGCGAGTTGAAGCCCACTACTGTCACTCTTCAATTGGCTGACCAGTCCCTCAGAGTACCACGTGGCATGATTGAGGATGTGCTAGTTAAGGTTGATAGGTTCTACTTCCCTGTTGACTTTTTGGTGTTAGATATGGAACCGGTAGCCAATTCTAAGAAACAAATCCCGGTGATCTTAGGTCGACCTTTCTTGGCTACGGCTAATGCATGCATCAATTGTCAAATCGGGGTTATGGAAGTTTCATTTGGCAACATGCAAGTGAAACTTAATGTTTTCCAAGCATCCCAACAACCTCATCAGAGAGAGGAGTGCTTATTAGTGGATATTGTGGATGAGATTGTGGAGAAGGCTTTGCCTTCCATTCTTGTAGAGGACCCTTTAGAGGCTGTAGACGCGCCCGCGTGGGGGGCCCTCGTTACTACAGTTCGGACTTGAATCTGTTTGCGGTTCTTAATCTTGAACCAAAGAGTCCAAATTTGGCAAATCGTTTTGAGAAAACAGATTTTAAGAAAGAAGTGCCAAACATGGACTGCTTTGCCAGATACAGAGTCGCCACCTAAATATTTTTTATGGGGGAATTTAGGAAACCCTGACTCGGTGCCGAAGGCCACATGTCCGTCATCACCGGAGTTTTCTCGGCTCGGGAGCTAGGGTACGATTGGAGAAGGTCAGCTATGAGCACCCCCTCTCACCCGATCCGAAGATCGGCCTCTACTAACCGTGATATTCGTTTTTGAAAATATTATGTGTTCTTAAACCATTTATTAGCCTAGAATTACTATGTTATGCGCACAGCAAACAAGTATAGACTAGATTGCCTAATTTGGAAAGAAACATTGCATATTCGTTTGTTTTGGAACACGTTTTGGAATTTGTTACTCGCAAGTAGACTAAAATACGGATTTCAACGAGTTTTTCTAACTCAAACAATCGAACCTTCACCAACAGGCATTCTAACAGTCTAACACATAAGCATCTAGCCACATGGTAAGCATGCTATCATGTTAACATTCACACGCATGCGAGATGCTAAAGCATAAATACTTACATCGTACTCCGTGCCAAAACAATAAACTAGTTAGCAAACATGCGTGATCCTAGTTCATGTCAAGTTTGACTAATGCAACACATACAAGATACAATTAGAGTAGGCTCGGCTAACCTAAACATGGCATGTGAAATGCAATCAATTGATGCACGTATTCAATTTGGAATTGAAGTACAAATGCAGTTAGCATGATGTACCGAACCCGGAGCATGCAAAACGAATGTATGGATGCACGCATGCATAGCATAAGGTATGCTAATTTAAACATGTCCTAATCTACCATCATAAGCAGGTAAATAAAAGGGAAGAAAGAAGTGGGGGTTGGAAGACATTCACATACTCACCCACACTTATTACAGATTCGTCCTCGCTCGGAGGGACCAAAAGAATAATACAGATAATTAACCTACAAGCTAATTAA
Source organism: Camellia sinensis (assembly GCF_004153795.1). Taxonomy (NCBI): domain Eukaryota; kingdom Viridiplantae; phylum Streptophyta; class Magnoliopsida; order Ericales; family Theaceae; genus Camellia; species Camellia sinensis. Next base: position 231,172 of record NW_021027595.1, on the reverse strand, counting down.
TTTTTACAAATTATCTAATTAGTTAACAAACTAACTAAGCTAGGGAAAACAATAAACCGCCTCGGGAAGAGAGCTCAAAGCAATGCGTGCTCGGATCTTGCTCGGAAGTGCACCGCCATGCATAGGCTGCTTCTGTTTTCCTTGATGTACTCCTCTGAAGGCTGCCAAAACCTCAGGGTTGCTTCTCTGGATACTGGGGAATGCCATCGGCTGGGTAGAATGCCCACCGGCAGTGGAATGTAATCACCGGCCATTGGTGAAGCTATCGGCAGAGGGAGGATTATATATACTGCCGGTCGGCAGAGTGTTCCTGCAGAATCTGCAATTGACAGCAACAGAGGGCAAAGCAAAGCATGGCAGCACCATTCAACGCATATATGCACCAATCATGTCCCTTATCATGTTAATGACTCAAAGGGACATGCTCCTTGGTTCTCGGACCATCAATCGCGCATTTCCATGCGTGATGGCCCAAAGGACCAAGTGTGCACGTTTTGATGTCAAATGCAATGCAAACCAACAAACCAATGGGACTCGACCTCCATCATGACTTGGTCAAGAAGTAGAGCATGCATGCTAAATGCAATGCAACCTAGGCATACAAGCTAAGGATGTAACATGGAAATGCAAGATGCACATGCAAGCATGCAAACAAACATGCAAGGTAAGCATGAGAGCAAACAAATAATGGACTTAAATATGATTTGGGCAACTCTAATAAGGCCCAAAACAGTGGCCAAAGTGACCAAAATAAAGGACTAAACACATACACACATGCACATGTTAAAGGAACCAACACTTAGGCACAAATGAGGCAACTCTCAAACACAATTGAAA